>ML677332.1:84271685-84307374 GCA_007922305.1 Dermatemys mawii
GGTGTAGGCAGGCTAGCTGGGATGCCAGAAAAGCCCACTGAAAGCATCCTGTAGGGCTCGGTGACAAGCAAGGGAGGAAGTGTAGCCCCCAGCAAGGTCCTGTGGAGAGGTAGCTCGGACATGGTTTAGATATCTAAAATAGAGAGAAATATTGTTTTAAGCGAAAACCAAATATCATATATACTGTGGGAACCCCGAGAAGGTTTTTTTTTAAGTTCCCACCACTGAAAACTTTTCCAGTGGTGGTAAAAATATCATTCAAAATCTAACCAAGCCAATTAGAAACTATAGTGATCAAATACATTTAGCTTCTCCCATGTTCAATAAGCAAAGTATCCTGAATGATTTCTAACATACTTAGAGCACACATTATTAAAGAGTCAGATCACATATAAATATATGCCTGTATTTTGTACAGTCTCATAAAAACTAGATTTCTAAAAGTTTTACGGATTAAATAATAAAAGATAACATGCAATATGGCTTGTAAAGTTCAGAAAACAAGGGCTCAAAGACCTTGGACACATTTCAGAGGCCGTGCACCTGATGTGCTGGAAGAACGTGCCCATGTGTGTATAACGGTGGTTCCCAACCTCTTCTCTGCCATGGTGCACCTTGATATACCTTTCATTATTTTGAGACACACCACATTGTCGCCAAATAAACTCATGAATATTCATGAGCCAATCTCAAACAAGGCTCCCAAATGTATTGGGTAGGAGGATTTTGGCCCCTGCTGCAGAATTTCTTACCCCCACATCCCAAGCCCAGCAATGAATTTGCCACCTATCCTCCAAATCAATTCTGTGCCCCAGTCTCCATATCAGTTCTACCCCATAGCCACCACCAGTTGTGTCCTCACCCTCACAACCCCCCCAACTCATTCTGCTTCTCCCGGGGCTCTTCTTCCCTCCCGACCCTGGAGTGCTGTAGTAGAGTCCCTGCTCCCCCCTTCCAGGCTGGGGAGGAGCAGCTCCAGGAGGCTCTTCTTCCCCTCTCCCCCCGCCAGCTGGTGGCTGCAGGGGGCGGGGAGAAGAGGGAGATTGAGCTCTGATTGGTTGCTCTGCCTCAGAAGGAGGCAGGGTAGTGAATCAGACAGCCAATCAGAAGGCAGTTTTCCTCCCCTGTTCCCACTCCACAGGACTCAAATTTGCTCTCCTAACCTCACTTTGGGGAAAGGAATATGATGCATGCATAATATTTGCAAGGGGCCTGGTTCTGGAGAGCACAAAGTACAAACTGAAATCCACCTCTGACACTAATTCAAATACACAGGGATGGTTTTTTGTTCTCATGTAGTTTGTCAAAGATATAAGCAGCACACTTTTTTAGGCCTGATGGCAAACCAGACAGGGGAAACAGGTGTATAATACAGGCCAGCATGTGTGAAAATGCATCTCTACGTGTGCTCACAAATTTCAGGGTTCCTGGGTGCAGAGGGTATCTATGCATTTTTTCCCTAGTTGCTTTCATTACCGCCCTTGAAAATCTAGTGGTGTGTAAATTCCAGCGCTTAGTGAAGAACATGAAAGATATCAGATGCTATAGAAGTCTATGGACCCACCTGAATTTAAAGTCCCCTATCAAGAATCAGAGGGGTAGCCGTGTTAGTCTGGAATTGCAGAAGTGACAAAGAGTCCTGTGGCACCTTAAAGACTAAAGTATTAGAGCATAAGCTTTTGTGGGCTAATACCCACTTTGTCGGATGCATGCAGTGGAAGTATCCAGGGGCAGGTATAAATAAGTAGGCAAGAACCAGGTTGGAGATAACAGGATTGGTCCAGTGAGGCTGAACCAGCTTGTTATCTCTAATCAGGGAGGGTGAGGTATTCCTCTAGCAGCTGAACTGGAGGTGTGAACAGCGAGAGAAGAGAAACTGCTCTTGTAGTTAGCTAGCCATTCATAATCCCTATTCAGTCCTGAGTTGATTGTATCAAATTTGCAAATGAATTGCAGCTCTGCAGTTTCTCTTTGCAGTCTGATCTTAAAGTTTTTTTGCTGCAATACAGTGACTTTTAAATCTGTAATTGTGTGTGCAGGGAGACTGAAGTGTTCTCCTACAGGTTTTTGTACATTGCCATTCCTGATATCTGATTTGTGTCCATTTATCCTTTTTCGTAGGGACTGTCCAGTTTGGCCGATGTACATAGCAGAGGGGCATTGCTGGCATATAATGGCATATATTACATTGGTAGATGTGCAGGTGAACGAACCAGTGATGGTGTGGCTGATCTGGTTAGGTCCTGTGATGGTGTTGCTGGTGTAGCTATGTGGACAGAGTTGGCATCGAGGTTTGTTGCATGGACTGGTTCCTGAGTTAGAGGAGTTATGGCATGGTGTGCTGTTGCTGGTGAGAATATGCTTGAGGTTGGTGGGTTGTCTGTGGGCCAGGACTGGCCTGCCTCCCAAGGCCTGTGAAAGTGAGGGATTGTTGTCCAGGATGGGTTGCAGATAACTGATGATGCGTTGGAGAGGCTTTAACTGAGGATTGTAGGTGATGGCCAGTGGTGTTCTGTTGTTTTCTTCCTTGGGCTTGTCTTGCAGCAGCAGGCTTCTGGGTACACATCTGGCTCTGTTGATCTGTGTTCTAACGTCCCCTAGTAACTCACAGGACAAGCACGGAGGGACTATGGCATTATACGCTTCCCTACATTGCTCTGGAGGGGTCCTTGAGTAGTCCTATGTCCAGCTAATGCTAGATTGCCAGCAGAATGCCAGTGCTGCTGGTGGGTTTGCTGACACCAATACTTTGCATTCTGCTCCTAGAATGTACATCTGGAGCAATTCCACTGAATGAATCCATCAGGTTACACTGGTGCAAGGTGATTGCAAAACCAGACCCATTAGTGAATGAATCCTCAAAGTACCCCCTGTGACGTATATTCCCCATTTTACAGATAGGGAAATGGTATCAGAGACAGGTGTCCCCAGAATCCCTATTAGCAAGTGGATAGAAACCAGCAACTCATTTCATACAGGGCTGGAAATATCCAGACCAAGAGGCTCTGCTCATTGTGTGTCCTTGAGCTCTCTGCTCTCCTCAGCCCTTTTCTGGGTGCCCAACACTGAAGTTATTTTGCCCACTCAGAACTACCAGTAAAGTGGCAGTGTTGTATAAATAAGAACAGGGCTTGAATTCAGTGCCATAAACTCAATCCCTGCTCTCCACATAATAAAGATGTAGGGCCAGATCCTCACCTGGTGTAAATTAATTTGGTGCAGCTATCCCCATTTATACCAGCTGAATGTCTGGTCCATAGAATCCAATTAAGCACATAAAAAATCCCCAGGGTTACCACTTAACATCACCAGCGGAGTCGGTGCCTCAGCCTTTAAAAGCCACATACAGTACCATCCATGAGAGCTGGTTTTCACAGCTGTAATGAGAGCTACTAAGCTTCAACAGGCTGTTTTGATTCATCACATCTTGGTACAAGTTGCTCCGGGAAGGTTGAGTCATTCCACCTCTGGCTTGGCAATTCAAGCGTAAACTTGCCATGTGCACACAGCATTTTTAGATCGTATCCTGAGAAACCCAAAACAGCTGCTCTTCTGGCAGGAAAATACAGGACCACCAGTAAAATATCCAAAAGAGTTGCATCTTTTCATTTATGACTGCACTGTTTCCATAAAGAGTACATAAAACAGGTCAGCTTTTTTAGGTAAAACATAACAAATGGTCATACCCATTGATGCCATAAATGTGTAAAGACGTTTATTCAAAAATGATTAATTACCGTTTGAAAACTGTATTTCTCACACCTAATAACTAGAATGCACCCATGTGAGTGATATTTCTAACTGAGTTATTGTTAGTAAGATGCTAAGTTAAGAGAGGGAGTTTGTCTTTTATTAGCAAATCCAGGTATGCCCCAGTGCTTTATATTGATGAGTGCTGGGAACGTTTCATGATGCTGAAAACAAACCCTCAGCAACATGGACATTACACAGTACAAAGAAACTCCCCTTCAGCATCAATGGTAACCAATAAATGGGGCGGGGGAGGGAGCTAGAAGTCTGTGTCATTTTTAGCTTCTTTATGAAATATGAAAGAAAACCTAAGAGTTCCTGGTTTTGTTTTTTAAAGGACAGTTTGGGGCTTTGGGTTTTTTTGGCTTGCCCTTTTGAACATTAAGAACAAAGTCTTGTGTTTCCTGATAGTACTGGAGGATATCTGAAAGCTTTTATCCTGAGTTGAAAATACCCGCATCACCTGTAATACCAGCGAGTTTTACATAGTGTGACAAAGCTCCAAGTTTGTACTCGTGGGTCCTGCACTTCCTGGCAGATTTAGGGGCCTCAGAAACTCATCTAGGCCCCAGAGTGACCTCCCTTTCTCAGTATAATTGGCAAGAGTCACCACCTAGTGAGTTACCTTCATCACAGGCCAGTATGGAAGGTGGAAAGAGTGAGGGGGAGCCCGGGCCCGCCCTCTACTCCGGGCTCCAGCCCAGGGACCCCAATAGTATCAGCTAAGATGGCTGACCTTTTATCCACAAAACACAATACAATTCCCTGGGCTACTTCCCCACAGCAGTCCCTGCTTCTTCAAACTCCACTTCACCCTTACCTCAGGGCCTCCTTCCTTCTGGATGATATGTTGTCCACCACTCAGTCTCACCAACAGCACAACCTCCTTCCACAGCTCCTGACACCCACAGCCCACCTGACTAACTGGGAGGTTTTTATCTGGATTCAACCAGTCCCTGATTGGCTTCAGGTGTCCCAATTAGGCTAGCTGTTTCTACTCCTTTCTAGAAGGTTCTTAATTGGCCCCAGGTGTCTTGATTGGTCTGGAGTAGCCTTTGTTTGGCTATCCAGGGAACAAGGACCTGCACATCCTGAGGCTGATATACCTGCCTTCCAGCACTCTCCTATATCCTTCTGGTCTGACTCCGTCACAATAGTCTTAATAAAAATCCTCTCTCATCTCAATCAATCAAGTTTTACTTACAGTATGTTTTTCTCGTGGCAGAAGCGTAATAGTTTTCCAGTCATCCGCAGAGTTTTCCAAGAGAAAAACCTGAATTTTTACAGTAAAAAACAAGCAAGGAGGGGTAATCTCCCCCATACACACCTTTTGTTGAAAAACTGTTAAGATGTCCCTCAGACATGGGGGGAGAAGGGGAGGACAATCATCTTGTTTTCCCCTTTCCAGATCACCTTTAAATGGGAGTGTCAGTCTTATAAAGAAGTCTGATTCTACAGAAATTATGGCATTCACAATCAACTAGTATGTGATCTCTGAAGCAGCACAAAAATCATTACTGCTGAAAAGGTTTTTAAACCTAATTTTACCAGGCAACTTGCATTAATTCTTGTTTTTCCAATAAAACAAAACAGTATACATTGCTGGCTTTCAACTGAGGCATTTATTTTCTTGTTAAGTAATGTTAACTTAATATTCTTAACCCCTTTAATTACTGTGGTACACCAGAGCATTTTTAAAAGGCTGAGCCACACTGAAACCACACAATGAGAAATAAGTGTTTTGCCTACTTTTTCACATTAATCCACATCTGTGTTATTTTAATTCCTTCATGACCATTACCCAAGTTCATCTCTGAACGGGATTCCTGGGGTTTCTGGCAGAGGTCAGTCTCTTTTCATGTACACCTTTACAACAGCACCAGGAAGAAGAGCTTGCCAAGTCTATTTCCAAAAGTCAAGCTCAGTTGGGTTTTGGAACCTGTAGGTAATTGCTCTGACTAGTTAGCAAATTCCAGCACACCGTGTCTGTTTTTCATAGGTTTATTTTAAGTCTCTGTAAGCCTTATATACAGAAACCAGGAAAAAAAGGTCTGCTTATTCTGGTGCACAGTTTTTCATGTATCTTGTTTTTACTGAGGGCAGACTAAACTCTAAGGTTAAAAAAAAAACCACACACTATTATTTTTGAATAAGGTTAAAGAGCCATGTGTTCTCTAAACCATGGCTTTATACTCTTCCCCTTTGCCATGTTGCCAGTGCTCTGCCCAAACAAGTCCCCTTTCTGTAGCTGCTGCTATTGATCTTCCCTCATTAACCTAGCACATGAATTAAAACCACACTGTATTTTGTTCTTTGGGAGTCTTGAGGAATTTCGTTCCTGGCCTTTGATTTCTCATCACAATGTGAAATAATCCTCTTGTTTGCAAGGAAAAGGATGTTCTTTACTATTATCCTAGAATCTTCAAGGCCATGCTGGTCATTTTAGGGGGTGAGCTTCCCCTTATACTTTTTGCCTCCCTTCAAAGGCCTTGTGGCCACTCCTCTATCCGGAATGGCTGGACACCACTCGAGCAGTGGTCAGCAGTATTCAACCTGGCAATGGAGCACTCCCATGTGTGAAAGGCTCGGGGACCCCAGACTTTCCAAGATGGCAGCACCTTGTTCTGACGTCGGCTTTCCGATAAAACATGGAATGGACAGGAGCAAGCACTCGAAGAATACGAGGTTTCTGTTAATTTTTTTAAAAAAATTAGGCCTAAACTACTCAAAGACCCTTTGAAATAACAGGAAGAGATGATGCAAATGCATTTAATCCACACTAGTTTACTACTAGGGTACACTCGCAAAATTAAGTTGTCTGAAAGTAATGTTTGAACTCTCATTAGCAGTAAAATTTAACAAATCCTTGAAGTAAAATTGGATGCATAGAATACATTTAAATTGGAAAGACTGTTTAGAAGCTAGTGCTAATTGACTGATTTTCTTATTCAGACATATAGCTGCATTAGGATAGGGCCTAGAGTCCAGGATCACATTGAGCACTATAGAAACTATAACAGAAGGTGATACAGCCCATACAGAGGGCTCTTTGGAGTTAGCACATATTCAGTTATTAATATCCAAGGAGTGACTGCAGTAGTTTACTGTTTTGCATTATTGTAATTCAGCAACATTACTAAACAGCCTCAGTCAGCACTGAGATAAGAAAACAGAAAAATACTTAATGGTGCTGTGGATCATCTCATGGATCCTTTTCCAAACTCATCTGAGATTCAGAAACTCCCATTTGGTGTATACTGTGGATGGATCATCAGTGGCAGACATACAGCTGCTTTTTTGGCATACAGATGTTCTTTATTTTTAAATCTGCTAGCCAGATGTTTTATGGGAAATGAGGGGAAGATAAGAATAATTCACAAGTTGTTTGACAAGAAGAGATAAAGTAGTTCATCCTGTGAATCAATTTACTGCCCATCTGACCCCAGCATCTAAAATGTAGTGGAGTGGGGCAGACACTCCATCTGGGAAATCTTCCAGATTCAGTGTTTAAATAAGAATACAAAAAAGATACACTTTCTTTGTGCAGACAGCACATGAGTAACCCCTCAATGTGGAACAATGCCATTACTAACAGTGCTTGATAGACAGTCTAGTTAGTGACCAAAGCAAAGAGAGGAAAAACCAGCAATTGCCATAGCTACTGGCAAGTTTTCAATACCTTCCCTGGTGCACCTAACTCTACCTATTATCAAAACGGCATAAGACAATTCAAAGACAGACTGGGAATAAGGCCTGTTTAGATAAATTCACACTCTGTGACACAGACAGAGTTAGCTACTGCCATTGTTATTTTATTAGTATACGCTGACCTACTGAATCTTCCCATAATATGTTGGTTTCATTAGGTGCACAAGGCCTCTATAATAGGCTTCCAACATATGTGTTAGTGGAGCCTTTCAGAGACACATGTCCTTATCATATAGCTTTATGGGACCACTTCTGATTTTGAACATAAAAACCAACAAGTTATTTCACTGAGAGCTTCTTCTAGTTGAGTTTTGTGCAGCAATATACTTAAGCTCAAAACCAGTTGCTTCCCAGGTTGTTAGTGTAATTAGATGAAGGAGGTTTATACTAATCTAGAAATAGGATGTATAAAGAATTAGGCTGTATCCAGTGTTCTCTTCGCCCACTGAGGCATGCCTGGCTTTTGTTGTTCCATATACCTCCTGAGCAGACGGAACTCAAGTTCCAACAAGCTGTAACCTTTTGCTTGAATTGGTTATGGCAAGCTTCTCTATCTCCATGTAGTTGAGGCAGGATTTGTTTATAAAATGCATCCAATTATAAAAAGTCTCAAAGTGCATTATTATTTTTTATTATAGTAGCACCTTGAAGCCCAGTCAGGATCAGGCCCATTTTTGCTAGTTGCTATTCAAACATGTATTGAGAGAGAGTCCTTTCACCAAGAATTTATAGCCTAAGTTAAGAGAAAATACAACAGTTGTGTAACAGATATGTAGGAAGAGCATGTGTGGCGTGACAGAGGAGGTACAGTGACAGGAATACTTGATTACGTAGACTAGTTATGGGCCTGTTCCAAAGCCTTTTGAAATCAGTTGGAGTCTTTCCATTGACTTTAAAAATGGGCTTTCAATCAGGCTCTTTGGGTACAATTTGTTGGGTAGGGTTTGTTTGGGTTTTTTTGTTCTTCAAGACATAACTAAATGAGCTATTAATCATGCCAGTGATCCCTGCTGGTGACCTGCCTACTCAATTGCAACTATAACTCAATGTTTTAAACAACAGCAACAAGAGACTCCCAAACACAACACACTTGCACCCTCTTTCCCAATTCCCAACACACATTTAAATGCCTGAGGAGAGAAGGCCTGTCAGGAAGGACAGATGAGAGAAGTGAATTCCAACATTTTAATGGAAACTCCAAGCCATCCTGGGAGACTGTTAGCTCAACAGCCTCCCTCAGCTTATCTCAGTTGCTATGGTGGTACGCGGAGGGAGAAGCAACCTCTCAACATAGCCAAGACATAACCCATAATGTTCTTTATAGACCAAAGTTAACTTTGAATTGCACCTATAGGGAACAGGAAGCCAATGAAATGGACAAAACTGGAACCACCGGCTCTTTGCTACAAACCCAAGCAAACAACTCGGTGGCTGCATGATGAATGGAACCGGGCACATCAGCTAAAAGTTTGGAGTGGTCTTGTAGTGACATAGACAATCATGATGAGAGGTCCTGATCTGAAAGAACCAGCTGTAAATGAGAAAAGTTTGCTTTTGGTCAATAGTGCCACCAGGGCCGTTCCTAGGAAGCGTGAGGCCTGGGGCAAATCAGCCTGTATGGAGTCCCCGTGAACATTTTTTATACAGGTGAATTCTGGTTACAGAGAACTTAAAGGGCAGCTGCTGGCCACAGGTTAAATATTGATAGCATTCAAGCTATATAATTATGTTGTTATATTGCAGTTCTTATAATTATAACGATGTTCATATAATTAAAAAAAACCCTCACTGATCTCCATCAGTGTTGCGCCACTTACATTCTGAAATCCACCTTCCTGGACTTCCTTGCAGCAAACTCACTTCCCAGGTGCATATGGTCTTGCTACTCTCAGTGGATTTTTTTTAAAAAAATGTAATTACACATTTGCAACATTGAGAGCCCATGTCTCTATATGTGCCCTGATGCTGGGGGACCCGAGGACCCTCCAGCATGGAGAAGCGGCTCCAAGATCTGTTTTCTTTGGGGGCTCGTAGGAAGAGGGGAGGCAGAAAAGCAGATGGATGGAGGATCCCAGTCCTGGTAGATGGTGAAGACAGCGGAGTTGGAGGACCCCAGGTCCTGGTACTGCGGAGAGGGAGACCCCAAGGCTGGAGAGCTGAAAGGAGGCCCCTGAGTCAGAGGGGTCTGGTCTGGAAATGGCATTGGAGGACCCCACTCAGTGCTGGGGGAGGGGAGACTGGGCAGTGGAAGAGGGAGATGTGGGGCACTGGGGGAACCCCAGTGCTGGGCGACAGGCGAGGGGTGATGGAGACTACTGGCTGGCACTCACCTGTGCTGGGGCAAGGGGATGTCTGTGCTGGTGGAGGGTCCTGCCGGAAAAGGGAAGGTTCGTCTGAGGCGGAAGGGAAGGGGTCAGGGTCAGGGTCAGGGTCAGCCTGCCCTGGCACGAGCCGTTAGGGGGGTGCCAGGACCCTGTGGCGGCAGGTGACGCCGGGTCGCTTGCTGCTGCCGCCACGGAGACTGAGCCCAAACCTGAGCCCGAGCAGCAGCAGGCAAGAAAAAGAAAAACGCCTGGGCCAGTGACTGGGGCGCAGGCCCGACCACTGTGCCGGCACCAAGTCCCCAACTAGCCCCTTGGGCTGCCCTGCGGCCCGCTCCCGTCTCCCTGAAGTGCGGGGCCCAGGGAGGTCACCCCAGTCTGCTCTATGGACAGGACAGCTCTGAGCGCCACTTAGTGAAGTAGCAGCAGGGCAGGGATCCAAGAGCAACCTGTAGTGCAGTGTGTGACGGTAAACAAAGGAAGCAATTGATCGCAACACGGCATCTATGGCTTCTATAAGAAAAACCGAATCTCAAGAAGAGGACATAGCTATTTCAAACAACAGGCTCCAACCTTGAAAACCCAAGGATGTCTTTTAACCACATCCTCAAGGGGCCTATGCCAGCTGGACACAGCCGGCTGAGCACAGCATGCTGCAGTCTCACCCCTCCCCCAGCCATACCACAAAGCATACCTCCTCCCAGGGGGCCAGCAGAGTGGAGCCATGGAATTAACTCCGGATTTCCACTGGAACAAGTGAGAGCAGAATTGGGCCTGTCATTTGTATTCACGACATACAGCCCACTGGTGACTCTACCATGAACTAGGCACTACCCTGTGATTTAGAAGGTTTTACTCTTTAGGGCCCCAATCCTGCTAACACTTAATGTATGCACTGCCCTCAGTAGTTATGAGCCTGACCCATCGGCTGCATCTCATGGTAATAAGTTCTCTGCTCTATTTTTGCAGGATTGCACTCTGGTTGGTTTAAGTAAATCCATATATACCTACACAGTGTCAAGGACACTATGTCTAGTCCCACAGATACAGTAGCATGCTGATAAATTCAAAAATAAAAGTCTATGGGACAAATCCTGAGGTCCCTGGTCCTTTCTTACCTCAGGACTTCCAAGGCATTAAACATTAAAGCCCTGATCATGCAATGAGCTCAGCAGAGGCAGAACCTTGCGCTCCGGTGAAGCCCTGCTGACTATAATGGAGATCCAGATAAATCTCACTGCAGGACTGGGGGCTAAGGAAAAGCTTCTGAATTGGAGTGACCCAGAGCACTTCATTTATTTTAAATTTTTAAATAGAAAACAGACTGTTCCACGAATGATAATTTCTCCCAATGGGAAAACCAAATAAAAAATTACACATCCAAAGCATGAATCCTTAAAGGAAAACTAAAACCTCTATTGATTCTTCTCAGTCTCCTCTGTCAGTCTTTTCTAACAAGCAATTGTTTTCAAACCCCTGCAAGGGTATCTTGGGCAGGTGCACGAATCAGATGTGCTTAGTGAGACAAAGATCTTTAAAAACAAAACTCAAATGCCACAGTTTGGGTTCAATTAAAATGAAGCAGCATGGAGGTCAGGTACTGGACACCAGCAGAGGGAAGATAAACTGCAGGGCAAACCAAAAGAAAAGGACAAGTATGTTAGCCTTGGAGCAGCTGTTCTCTGATAAAGCCAGTTTTAATTCCAAAGGTGGGAAAGTAGTTTGATGATATGGTGTTATTCCTCCCTCTTTTCCTTTCCTTTTCTGTCTTTGATCAAGGGCAAACATTTCAGAGTGCAGCAGTCCGAAAATGTGCATGCCTAGCTTTAATAAGCAAATGCTGACAAGTTCAGCGGAGCAAGTTCTCAGAGTTCCTTGTTTCGGTTATGAATACAACAGCATTGGTCCTTGAAAAAGAGACAGGTAAGGGGAGATATGATTGAGGTCTATAAAATCATGACTGGCAGAGAGAAAGTAGATAAGGAAGTGTTACTACTTCTCATAGCACAAGACCTAGGTGGTCACCAAGTGAAATTAATAGGCAGCAGGTTAAAAACATATAAAAGAAAGTATTTCTTCACACAACACATAGTCAACCTGTGGAACTCCTTGCCAGAGGATGTTGTGAAGGCCAAGACGATAAAAGGATTCAAAAAGGAACTAGATAAATTCGTGGAGGATAGGTCCATCAATGGCTATTAGCCAGGATGGGCAGGAATGGTGTCCCTAGCCTCTGTTTACCAGAAGCTGGGAATGAGCAACAGGGGATGGATCACTTCATGATTACCTGTTCTGTTCATTCCCTCTGGGGCACCTGGCACTGGCCATTGTAGGAAGACAGGATACTTGGCTAGATGGACCTTTGGTCTGACCCAGTAGGGCCATTCTTATGTTCTTACCATCACTACAACTACTGTAGTGGCTAATTAAAGTGTTCATTAGAATGTTTCACAAAAATCAATAGACCTTTGAAGTATTTCCAAAATAACTAATCTTCTAATTTAATCCCAGAATAAATGTTTAAACCAAAAAGTCATACCTATTTCATATACTAGGAGGTTGTGTTCAAGCCTGTCTATTGCTTTTGGGGGTACAATTCTCAACACACACAAAAATCCTTAAATCATGAGAAATAAAGTCAATGCAGACGTTATGTCAAGGTCTCAGTACATGTGAACATAGGAATAAAGACCTTCATGGAGTAATACATATTAAGTAGTGCTAATCTGAAAATGTTATTTCTTCTCCCCTCTTAAACTTCCACATTGTTTTTTTAAACTTTTTGAACAGAAATTTTTCAGGTTTGTTTTTCTGATTTAAAAAAAATGAAGCATTTCAAGGAAAGCGGATGCTTTCTGTGAAAAAATTTCATTAACATTTTCCACTGAAAAAAAGTTAATGGAAAAGTTTTCAACCAGCTCCAGGTCCTGAATCTACCCTCTCCCCATTTTTAAATCAGTGACTCCACTGACTTCAGTGGAATATATACTGATTTACACAGCTGAAAGATCAGCATCAGGGTATTTTTTTAAATTCGGATACATGTAAACCGTAGCCTTTGGAGCAGCACAAATGATAAAACCCGTTGATTGCATATAATATGAGGAAACGAAGGAGAGAAGACTCATGGTTCCACAGAAACTAACGATTCATAGTACTCTAAAAGCTATAGATTGTTTAAAGCATCATGCTAACTGAAAAGAACAATGAAAAAAGTAAAGATTTGTAAGATAGATAACTCCCTCCCCCACTTTTGTTCCCCCTTTCTGTTTTTGGCATAAACTAGAAAATCACTCCATGGGTCAGATCCTTAGCTGATGTAAACTGGTGTAGCTCCATTGACTCCAAAGGAATTGCATCAAATTACACCAGCTGAAGACCCAGCTGTCATCATCTCTTGTTTTATACTTGGATTGTAAACTCTCTGGGGCAGGGACTGTTCTTTGTTTGCACAGTGCATTACACAAGGGGGCCCTGAACTTGAGTAGAGCTCTTCAGCACTATGATAATACAAATGATAAATACTTAACAATAAAGAGCTCTCATTTTAAAAAGAAAACTTCTTCAACTGGGAATCATGCAAGCTAGAGTGTTCTAGCTGACTGCAACTCATCCATGTAAGCAGAGAATACTTCTGAAATTCATACTCCAAGCCTCACATGAGCATGAAATTTGCCATGTGTGCCGGCACATTAACATGGAAAATAATTAAATGCTACATTTAATGAGGATATATTAAAATTTGACTGGCCAGCACCACACAGAAAGGCTAGAACTCAATTTTTAAACAAAAAACATGAATGCAAGCATGACTAAGAATCCACTTCCAGAATTCAAGGTAAGATTTTAATTATTTTTGCTAATGCAAAAAATCCTGAAAGCACTTGCAAAAGCTTTATAAAAAATATAATCAAGCAATGACAGAGTTAATATACATGTTTTTCAGGAAAATAAGTATATCTATAAGAGTGCATTGTAATTGCAACAAGTCAAACAAAAAAAATAGGCCAGATTCTTAGCTGGTATAAATTGGCACAACTCCACTGATTTCCATGTAGCTATGCTGAGAATCTGGCTCAGTGGTTATCTGAAAGTTCTCATTGTTTTATAAAGTGGCCATACATTTTAAAATAAAAATGGGAAATGGAAAACAGAACCTATAATCAAGTCTTGCATATTGGAAAACTATATGCTTCCCGATTAATTTATTTTTGTTCACATGCTCATACTTTGTAATGGAGAGATATCTTAAGTGAATTGTATGCTGGTGTCTCCTATTATTCTTTAAATGTTTGAGACACAAGATCAGTGAGGTAATATCTTTTATCGGACCAATTTCTGCTGCTGAAAGACACAAGCTTTCAAGCTACACAGAGCTCTTCAGTCTTCTTTAAATGCTAGGGGCATTTTTTCTTTTCTTTAGTAAGTTAGTTTAAAATGGACTTAAATACACCCAGCTAAGAACCTGCCTAGATTATATTGTATAATTTTTTTTTATCTGGTTTCTAGAGGAGACCCTGGCATCATAGATTGCTATAGCGATATCACATTTTATATTCCATAGGCTGACTGTCTAATATGTAGAATGAGACTCCTTGGAAGAAGATTTTTTTTAAACACAATAATAAAGCATGAAGGGTGTTGTGTTTGTTGTTTGAAAGCCTTCCCAAATGCAAACTGGAATTAATTCCCCCAGACATTTAGCTGGTAAAATAGGTTTCTAGAAGCCTTCTTTTAGTGCAAGTTAATTTTGTCTATTGTGCCTGTGGAAATGGAGGTTTTACAGGCATTCTCTGATGATCAGGACACCTGGCCCACCATTTGTCATTTTCCCGAGGTCAACAGCCAGCTGTCTGTCCTCTCAACACCCTGCTTTACCAAAACAGTGATCACATTCTGCCGCACTCAGATTTCCAGGTCTGAACCTCCAGATATAGCAAATCAATCATCCATCGCAGAAACTCCAGAAACAACTGCAAGTAAGCATTTTAACATCCTTGAGCAGCTTTGCTGTCTAGCAAGGACACTGCAGTAATAGCTGGAATCCAGCAAAACACTCACGCTGCATGACTAGTATAGATTACACTTCAGAGGACTGCAGAACTGCAGCTACATTTAGTCTATGACTAAATCAGGCTTCGCTTGTAATTGACCCTGAAAAAAGAATGTCATTGAATGTGAGGGCTACTTCTCAGCTATAATTCCACAGATTCATAGATTTTTTTTAAAGCCAAGGGCCATTAAATCGTCATTTCAAATAACTGAGGAGTAGTTTGCTGTTTTACATAGAATTATGGAGCCTTTTTGGCATAGATTTACCTTGTTTTTAAATTTTAATTATCTTAGTATAAAGACACCACTCCCCAAAATGAGACTAAACAATTTCCTTTCCTTATTAGACACTATATTTAGGAAAACAAAGAACTACTAGAAGAATTTGGGCATAGTCAAGTAATTATTCAAACTTTATTTCATAACTATAAACTATGGCTCATGATCAACTTATATTAGGTAAAGGAAATATCTACTAAACAAATTTATGTATTAAACTGATTCTGTACAAAGGGTCAATTCTATTTTGTATTATTGTCGATGGACTGTAACTGAAAAATTAGGACCATATTTACCCCTAAGTTCATAAGGGGATCTTCCACTAAGAACAATGGGAAGTATGCACAATACTGAGAATAGACCATGGCCCTACTTAAAATTACCTCTGCATCACTAGTGAGCAAAATGGTCAAGCAGGGCATTTACTGAGCCATCATTCTTTCTACTAATTATTTGGCAATTTGTGCATGCAATTTGGCCATTTTCTTGCACAAATAGAGTAACAGGATGCAGCAATTAGATTCAAAATTGTGTACCTACACTGAAGTTATGAAACTTAATATATGAATTAAGCTTAAGTTCACTGACAGAAGCCACAGGTCTCAGATGTAAGGGTATATACACACAGCAACTGAGAGGTGTGTAGCACATGTAGGCATACCTACATAAGAACCAGCTTTGATTTAGCAAACTCACTAAAAATAGTAGTGAAGCTGCAGTGACATGGGTGGTGACAGGCGGTGACACAAGCTCTCTGCCTGAGTACAAACCCACCCAGAACCCTGAGTCCATACTAGCCACAGCTTCACTGCTATTGTTATTTGAGCTAGCTAGGTCAATGCCTACTCATGCTGCAGTCACATCTCCTGAGTGCTGCAGAGACACACTCTGAGGCAGTTTTAGAAAACGTAGTATAGGGAACACTGGCAAGCAGATAGGACAGAAGTGCTAAGAAGTTTTATCACCCTGAATTTCAATGACCCATACAATTGATTTTTTGGCAGTGTGGCTTAAGGTCTGTAATACTGACAGAGGTATTAAAATAATTGACAGAAAATCGTAAGAATATTTGGATCGTTGAGGTGTTGATAAATGTAACGTTTTTTCCAGCAACTCTGATTTTCTCAGATTCACGTCTCTATGTTTCCCCCAGGTTCCTATTTACTTCCAGTTTGTCTGAAGTATCATTTACATTATAACTAAATTTCACTGATATAGTCTCATTTTATTTCCCTTTGGCATTTATTAAGAGAACAGATGTCACTGCTACTTTCACTGTTCAGCCACTTCCAAAACCCCCTTATATCATGTGAGTAATCCTGATTCATGTCACTCCCTGCCAGTAAATGGTACCATTCACATGTGTGAGGATCACTTTCATGGACTCAAAATTTTGCAGGGTAAGACCCCTAAACTGCAAGTCCACCCTTAAACACAACCTAATCATCACTCACTCTTTAGAGAATATTTTCTTTTAGTTCAACTCTGGGAGTGTGCTTCGCCTCCATAGACAAAGAGATACAACACAGCTTATTTCAAGTAAATTCTCTTTGTATTCATGAATTATTCTTTTATGATAACAATTCCCCACTGTTCCTCACTCTGCCCTTTTCTGACTTCCTTACACCCCACTGTGTATCATAAATCCTCCACTGCACAGCGAGAAGCCCATACTGATGAATTGTGTCTTTGAGTTATGTGAAAGACTCCATCGAGCCAGCTTACATGTAAATTACACAGATCTCAGCCTCACGAAGATTGTTAACGTCTCTTCTGAACAGAGTGCTTTGTCCGGAAGGGCTTGTCTTCACTACAAAATTATACTGAATTTATCGAATTTGACCTAAGCAGATTGTATAAATTTGATTGTGTGTGTCCCCAGTAGGTGGGCTAATTCCGCGGAGTGCATTCAGAGTACTGCGGCTAGCGTCGACTCTTGGAATGGTGCACTGTGGGTAGGTATCCCACAGTCCCCACCACCCATTGGAATTCTGGGTCAAGCTCCCAGTGCATGATGGGGGCAAAAATATTCTTGTGGGTTTTCCTGGACACATCTCATCAGTCACCCCTCCCTCTGTGCAAGGTACGGCAGATAATTGTTTCGCGCCTTTTTGGTGTGCAGACGCTATATGCTTTTAGCAGACGGAGCAGTACATCTGCCACCCACCAATTCCACTGCAACTCCACTCTCCTGCTGCTATGAAACCATCTTGGAGGTCCTCTAGTGCTTGGTGAAAATGTCTATTCTGGTGCCATCAGTATCTCTAGCCTTGTGGCATCACGTCCTCTCATCTCTTTTTCTCTTCATCATCCACCACTTCCGCTGCCAACTCTGCCTGGCCGTCTTGAACCAAGCAGCACAGCTTCAGCTGCCAACTATGGTCTCCCGCTCTTGCCACGCTACCGCGCTTCTCCATGTTGTCTGTCCTTGGCTCCCGCCTCTGTGAAAGCTACAGAAGACAACCATTTTCCCCTTATCATGAACTGAACATCACTGCTTCCTTTGTTTTGCGCCCTTTTCCACGGATTGCCTGCACTGACACCATAGCAGTGCCAGCATGGAGCCCGCTCAGCTCAACGCAGCAGTTACGAACATTGTACCCACCTCGCACATTACTGTGCAGGTTATGCAGAAACGGAAATGGAAAAACCCGGCGAGGAGGCAATGGCAGAGCGGTCACGAGAGTGAGGAGGACATGGACATACACTTCTCTCAAAGCACGGGCCCCGTCAATTTGGAAATCCTGGTGGCAATGGGGCAGGCTCATGCCATGGAACGGCGATTCTGGGCCTGAGAAACAAGCACAGACTGGTGAAACCGCATAGTGTTGTGTGTCTGGGATGATTCCCAGTGGCTCCAAAACTTTTGCATGCTTAGGGGCACTTTCATGGAACTTTGACACTTGCTTTCCCCTGCCCTGAAGCGCAAGAATACCAAGATGAGAACAGCCCTCACAGTTCAGAAGCGAGTGGTGACAGCCCTCTGGAAGCTTGCAACACCAGACAGTTACTGGTCAGTCGGGAATCAATTTGGAGTGGGTAAATCTACAGTGGGGGCTGTTTGATGCAAGTAGCCAATGCAATCATTGACCTGCTCCTATCAAGGGTAGTGACTCTGGGAAATGTGCAGACCATAGTGAATGGCTTTGCTGCAATGGGGTATCCTAACTGTGGCGGGGCTATAGACAGAATGCATATCCCTATCCTGGCACCAGACCAACACTGCAGCGAGTACGTAAACTGCAAGGGGTACTTTTCAATGGTCTTGCAAGCACTGGTTGATCACAAGGGCCGTTTCACCAACATGAACGTGGGATGGCTGGGAAGGCGTCTTCAGGAACTCTAGTCTTTTTAAACAACTGCAGGAAGGGACTTTCTTCTCAGACCAGAAAATCACTGTTGGGGATGTTGAAATGCCAATAGTTATCCTTGGGGACCCAGCCTACCCCTGAATGCCCTGGCTCATGAAGCCATACACAGGCACCCTAGACAGTAGTAAGGAGCAATTCAACTATAGGCTGAGTAAGTGCAGAATGGTGGTAGTGTGTGCATATGGGCATCTGAAGGGTCACTGGTGCAGTCACTGACTTGTTCAGACCTCAGTGAAAACAATATTCCCATTGTTATTGCTTCTTGCTGTGTGCTCCACAATCTCTGAGAGAGTAAGGGGGAGACATTTATGGTGGGGTGGGAGGTTGAGGCAAATCGTCTAGACGTTGATTACATGCAGCCAGTCACCAGGGCGACTAGAAGAGCGCCGCAGGATGCGGTGCGCATCAGAGAAGCCTGGACAACCAGTTTCATGACTGGCCAGGCTACAGTGTGAAAGTTCTGTTTGTTTCTACTTGTTCTGTTTGTTTCCCTTGGACCAGTCCACTTTACTTTAAGCCTACCACCCTTGCCTACTACCCTTCCCCCCTTCGATCACCGCTTGCAGAGTCAATAAAGTCATTGTTGTTTCAAAAATCATGCATCTTTATTAATTAATCACACAAATGGGGGGATAGCTGCCAAGGTAGCCCGGGAGGGGTAGGTGAGGAGGGAAGCACCTGGGTGTGGGTGGTGGATGAGGAGAGGACAAGGCCACAGTGCAATTCAAAACTTATTGAATACCAGCCTTCTGTTGCTGGGGCAGTCCTCTGGGGTGGAGTGGTTCGGTGCCCGGAGCCTCCCCACCTGCGTTCTTGGGAGTCTGTGTGAGGAGGCTATGGAACTTGGGGAAGAGGGGTGTGGTTACACTGGGGCTGCAGCAGAGGTCTTTGCTCATGCAGCCTTTTCTGCAACTCCACCAGACGCCGGAGCATGTTGGTTTGATCCCCCAGTAGCCAGAGCATTGCTTCCTGCCTCCTCTGGTCCCGCTCGTCCCTCCCCGGCTCATTTGCCACTTTCCGGGCATCCAACATTGATTTTCTCCGTGCATTCATCTCAGCTCTTTCAGACCGGGAGGACTGCATGAGCTCAGTGAACATTTCATCGCACATGCGTTTTTTTTTTGCTTTCTTATCTGTGCTAGCCTCTGGGACGCAGATGATAGTGGGAGGGATGAGACATTTGCAGCTGTGGGATGAGAAAGAGGGAGAGTAGTATTTAAAAAGATACCCATTGTTCTGTAAAATGTATACTCTTTAACAGGGAACCAAACTATTCACATTACATAGCACGTGTGCTATGGTACAAGGTCGCATTTTGCATCTTATATTGAGTGCCTGTGGCTTTGGCATGAGAGATCACACAAGCAGGGATGGTCAACAGAATTCGGCCTGCAGGTGGTCATGGTAAGCCATAGTCTTTTGGCTTCTTCAACCTTCATAATAGCAGCACTCTCCTTTCCCATAACAAGCAAAGCCCAGTGAGTTGGCCATTTAAAAGGAGGTGTTGTGGAAACCCAGCTAACCCCACCCCCTACAATTCTCTGGGATGATCATTTCACTCCTCCCCCACCGTGTGGCTGGTATTAGGGAAGATCCCTGCTAGCCAAACCTGAACAGCTCAGCGTGTACACCCCTCCACACCACCACTTGAGTAACTGCAGGGAGGATTTCTTTTCAGCCACAGGCAAACATTCTAGTAGGAACGGCCACCTCTGAATGTCCCCTTACTTACATTCCCATGTTTCAAACAGGTCACCATGAATGATATCACACTGGTGAGGATAACACAGAGAGATAAAGAATGGATGTTGCTGGAATGCTGAGACCATATGCTGCCAGGCTTTGTTATGCAATAATACCAGACTACTTGCTACGTGCCTACCATGGAGGACAGAATAAGGCTGCTCTCCCCAGAAACCTTCTGCAAAGGCTTTTAGAGTATCTCCAGGAGAGCTCTATGGAGATGTCCCTGAAGGATTTCCGCTCCACCCCCAGACATGTTAACAGACTTTTGCAGTAGCAGTACTGGCCATGAATGCATCCCAAGTCCTCAGGGCTGACTAATCCTTAAAAAACGCTTGCTTTTAAAGCATGTATTATATTTACCAAGGGACACTCACCAGATCTGCCTTCTCCGGCCTCTCCAGCAGCATACCATCATGGGAGGGTTGGGAGGGTACCGGCTCCAGGGTGATAAAAAGATCCTGGCTTCCCGAGAGAAAAGTGTCTCCGCTTGTCTGCTGTGTGCTATCCTCCTCCTCCTCCAAATCCTCAGGCATGTTGACGATTACCCCATCGGTAGAGTCCATAGACAGGGGTGTGGTAGTGGTGACACCCCCCCCTAGAATCACATGCAGCTCAGAGTAGAAGCGGCATGTCTTGGGCCGTGCCCCAGAGTGTTGTTTGCTTTTCTGGTACGCTTGCCTGAGCTCCTTAATTTTTACGCAGCACTGTTGTGCGTCCCTGCTGTAGTCTCTGTCCATCGTGCCCTTGGAGACTTTGGCCTACGTACTGGCATTTTGTTTTTTTTATCGAAGTTTGCCAGCACGAATCCATCTCCCCATACAGCGATCAGATCCAGCACCTCCCGTGTGGTCCATGCTGGAACTCTTTTGCAATTCTGGATTGCATGGTCTCTTCTGCTGGTGGGCTCTGCACGGTGACCTGTGCAGGTGAGCTCGCCACGCTGGCCAAAGAGGAAATGAAATTCAAAAGTTCCCAGGGCTCTTCCTGTCTACCTGGCCAGTGCATCCGAGTTGAGAGTGGTGTCCAGACCGATCACAATGGAGCACTCTGGGATAGCTCCTGGAGGCCAATACCATTGAATTGCGTCCTCACTAACCAAAGTTCGACCCGGAGATGTTGATTTCAGCGCTACCCTCCTCATCGGGGAGAAGTAGAGAAACAGGCTTTAAGAGCCTTTTAGGTCGACCCAAATGGCATCATCGTGAGGACGGGTGCAGGGTTATATTGATTTAATGCTGCTAAAGTCGACTCATACTGTAGACCAGCCCTAAGTCAGGGATGTCCAAGGAAAGAGGGTGGCGTTTAACACATGCTGGCTTTTCTTTTCATAGCAACTTTTGCTTGGATGTGCAGCTTTCTGGCAAATGACTAAGAGCTCAGTCATCGCTTTGCCACAAGCCCAGAGCCGTCGTGCTGTCCCACAAGCAGCCAAGGTGGTCAATTTTGACTTGGAGCATGCTGGTCCACAAGTTGAGGGGTTGAGAAAAGGTTCTGCCCACCCGTGCAAGTGTTGGGGGGAGGGATGGGGTACAGAGCAGCTCCACAGAGCTGGCTTCCCTTCTCCTGATGAATGTTGCTAGGGCAAAACTCTACCTAGCACCCCTGCCCTACCATGCTGGTCAAGCCACAATCTGGCATTAAGAAGGTGGGCAGAAAGATATAAACCTAAGTAAATATGTATAAAATGTCAGTGCTACACAGATTTCATTATTCGGGGGTCATTAATAAAAACCCTGAATGGCTACATCAAGGCTACAGACTGCGCTGGTTGACATACTTTTCAAGGTTGATTTTTCCTTGGAGGACTGTACCATTGATATGGCATCATGAAATGATCTCATGTGGTTTTTATCTCTACCAGGGGAAAAGAGATGAGGTCAGAAATAAATGGGGAAGAAAGGAGGAAAGAAAACCACACTCAGAAGAGAGGACAAATCGAGACAAAGGAAGGGAAAATTTATCCTACCAGAAGCAAACACTTTCTGTCAGTCACAGAACAGGCTTCCGAAAAAGCCACTAGCAGACTCACATCACTTAGTGAAGGGAAAAAACAAGACTATTTTTTAAATTTTGACCCCTATATCTTTATATTATCAGGGGGATATTGCACCATTGTGACACATTTTGGGCATCAATTCACAGTGTGACATTTTGGGCTTAATATATCCCAAAAGAGAGCAAAACGTGCAATGAATTTCTGGAGCCAGTTATTCCAAGCTTTTTATGTCAATCAAACAAGTGGGTTGCGAAGGTACTCGTTTTGAAAGAACTATTGCAAGCTGGGAATTACTCTTTTAAAGCTGGTACTGTAGGCCCTTTTTAGACAGTACTGGTGGAAAAGCACAAGTGTCCAGAGCAAAATGATGGCTGTTTGAATGACTATTTAATGAAGATGAGGGGAGACTAAGTCAAAATGAGGGGAGAAAAAACAGCCAGCGTGGTATGGCAGCTGACTAATGCTCTAATGTATTAGACCCTCTGCTTCTTACGTCTCTGATGCTGCTGGTTGGGTCAGCATATCACTCTGGTGTTGAGGATCAAGTTTACAGCTCCTTGCCACACTGGCATTTGCTTCTGAGAAATGCTGGGGAATGGGGGGAGGGGGAGAAGAGCTAGGAGTGGAGGGTTATTACATGAAACTACTATTGGGATAAGAATTAAAAGCATCTGCTAAAGTCATGTGAGCTTTGTTGGCTGAGCTCACCAGAATGACAACCTGCAGAGGATCAGTTTTGACCCACCACAAGTCTGTGTCACACAGCAGTCAAGAAGACTTCATACAGAGGGCTAGGAGAAAAGTCAATTTGCTGTCTTAGAAAAAGCTTTTCTAATTAAGTGAGGGGGGAAAAAACCCCCACCCAAACCGTCAAAACCAGTCTCCTCCTATCTGTCAGCATCTGGTAGAAGCTATTAGTCTTTGGCCTAAACATAAAATAATGTTAAGCCTGTTTTCCAATTTTAACATAGTTTGAGGTTGCTGTTGTGAAATCTGTACATCATTTGTTGAGTTTTATTGTCCCCAATCTATTGTTCTGTGATGGAATTTCCAGACAAAAACAATAAAAAGGGAATTTTTTCACTTTGTTCTTCTATTATAAAAGACAATGGATTAGACTATTAAAGGAAATAGGCTTATATTTTAAAAGTTTTTTGTTGAATTAAATCCTTCTCACTGGTATTATTTAGGCTCTAATACAGTTTCCTGAAACAGCAGGAGCTCAGACTTCCAGGCTCACATGTGCTGATTTAAGGGTTATTCATTACTTTCATCTGGAAGAGAAAAGTGCTAACAAAGTTGTTACACAGAAGCAACCTGCAAGGTCTATTGAAATTCTCCATGGTTTATATGAGGAACATAATTTAAGCCAACTTGCAAGCTTAATAAACGTATGAAAAGAGGTAATTATTTTCCTGGGGCAGAAAATGCATCTTCAGACATGCATGGACAGCAAGCACCTAGCATTAGTGGCACTATGAGGATATGATTAATAAATAATGATGATTAATTTAATTGCTGAAACCCTGTAGAAGAATTCACAAATTAACACTAGGTGGCAGAAGGCTCTGCCATACTGGGGATACCTGCAAGCAGATATACAGACCTACTACTAAGTCTTCCAACAGAATTTAGAAAGCCAGAGAAATATTGAAAAGGCAGATTAGTTATAAAAATACTTTTTGTCCATTCCAGTCTGTATAATTGATTTTCAGACTTTCAGAAGAGACCTTTTCCATACTCAAAGATTAATGCTAGATCTAGATTTATGTCCACCTTTTAATCTCGGTCTCACCTGAATTCAAGTTGATACAGACCAGGCATTTATCTGGTCAAAGTGAAATTGTGCACATAACTAACTAGGCTTTTATTTAAACACAAGAATAAGTGGGCCAGTGAAATAGTGCAGCCCATTGGAACTGATAAACACTCTGCTAAAGCAAGCACACCCAGTTCCACCAGAAGGATTTGTTCTTCAATTCTTAATAAAGTGAGGTTCAGGGCATACTTCTGGTCATGAAAAATGCTGATGGTGAACCTTACCAACCTGTCTAAAAGGAACGGTCGAGAATATCTCCTAAGAATGGCAGCAGATGGTTTACAGACATGCAGTGGTAGACACTGGAGATTTTACTATCTGTGGCTGCATACAGCTTCCCATGGTAAAACCTCTATTTCATTTACCATTCTCCAGCTTTACCTGCCCCTCTCCCCGACATTGTACACCTCAATACCCCATTTCAGCTCTTCTGACCCGACTCTTTTCGATTACAGCCACCATCTTTTTACCTCTCTTTCTTTTCTCCTTATTCCTTTTTATAGTGGGGTTGCTGAGAGCCATTGAACAAAACTGTAAACCCTGTATATATGGAAATCACTTCGAACCAGGGGGTGCTACCGCACCCCTCGCTCCTGTGGTTCCAGCACCTAGGCTATTTCTCTTTCCGATACACTTCCCATTTTTAATCATCTTTAAATAGCAGAAGTTGAACTTAATAAAGAGACAAAAATGATTTTGACCTCCAGAAAACGGGGGAGAGAGAGGTATTGACAACTCTAATCTGACAGCACTACCACAGGTCAGCTCTTGAAGCTGCTTTAATGGTGGGTCCTACCAACCTGGTTAAAAAGAGGAACAGAGAAGAACGCTGAAAGGTGAAGGGAGGAAATAGCTGTGAGAACAAAAGGTTGAGGAACAGACCATGGTTCTATGCCAGAAAATAAGGGACTGGACATGGGGAAGGGGAGTACATGCCATTTCTTTAGGCCAAGAAGCAATGCAGCAAATAAGATAGATTTGACCCCCCAAAAGTTCTCCTCGGATGATCTATGGCCCAGATTCTCAGCTGACATAAATTAATGTACTCCACTGATTTTAAATTAGTCATTCTGATTTATATCAGTGAGGATCTGGCCCTACAAGCTCTGAGTTGGCATAGTGAGACTGTCTGGCATGACTGTAGAACATCTGAGGGTTCTCTGCATTTCAGGATTCCCAATTAAAATTCAGTGTTCATATCTTAGTAGTCACAGTTATCAGCCACGTATAATTGTCAAAGCAACAAAAGAAGCTGCAGAAGAACAGAGATATTGGTTAGAAAGTGAAAAGCATCTTGACTGTAACTGGCTCATTTGAGGGGAGTGGATCAAGCCACCCACTGCAAATTGCTGTTCTGATGTGCAGAAAAAAAAATAGTAGGTAGGAAATCCTATTCATCAAAGTTACAGTTATCACCAGATGAAAATTAACACATTTGTCTGCATTATGTTTTTTTAAGCAGCACACATGTGAACTGAAAAGGTGCAATGTGTCACCACCCCTTCTCTCCTCTTCATTTTCCTTCTTTTTTAAAACCTTGGCTACCACAGAAAACAATTACATTTCACCTCATCTTTTCCCAGGTTTTCTGAAGTTCAGTTCCTCCTCCATACTACTGCATACAGTGCAAGTACCAACCCTGACAACCTATTTGACAAATATATATTGCACATCTACTTTACACCAAAAAGCTCTGCAGCTGGTAGAGTTTAGATAGGAAACGGAGGCCAATTAAAATAAACAGAAAGAAGGTTATCAATGAATTCTTTAGAAACATCAGACAGATGCAATGTAACCTAATTAGTATTTACCCAATATCTGAATTTTAGGGCTCACTCACAAGGGTGATAAGCATTCTGGCTTGGAATCAGGAAAAACTCCTAAGTATATGTTTAACTGTGTATGAGTAGTCCCACTGGACTGTCTGACTAATATTAATGAAATTATTCATGTGCTTAAAGATAAGCACATACTTAAGTGCTTTCCTGGTTCAGGGCCAGATGGCTCAGGACCTTGCAGAAACAAATCCACAGCGCAATTACTATTATTTTACCACCTCACTATTTTCTCCCAGAGAAATTTTTAGATATTTTGAAACTATCACATTTATAAGGTATTAAACTAGTGATGCCTGATAAACCTAATAAATTCTGCTTTACAGCTATTCTCAAAGTAACAAGTATTCCTCTCTGATAGCTATAATCAGAATAATCAAGCCACACAAGCAAATAATACATTGATAAAAGAAATTAATTAGAAAAAAAAAGGCCAGTGATCTATCATTAATCTGGACAAAACAGAGAGAAGTGTAAAGTGAAGGGTGACATTTCTTTAATCTTAAGTGACAGCTTATGTTGCAATAGTGCTTCAAAATCCCATATAATAGCAGGCACTGAATAGCAATGTATACAAATAAGGTATGTATCTTCACTTTGGTACTTAATAACCAGTTTCAATGGTTTTTGTCTTCTCATATTTGAGTTCAAAATTTGGATTAACCAACTCTTATTCCAGCAAGTATAGGAAAAAACTCATTGGTATGAAAACTTGTGACTGCTTCATCAAGACTAACCCTTCACATCCGAAAATTTCAAGTACTACAGAGAAACTTAATACCTTTTTCCCTGCTATTAAGAAAATGTCCTTCACCTCAGCCATGGGCCAAAATTACAAGGCAACAACAACAATAATGATCTAGTTGCTTTTATCTAAGGCCATTGTTACACTTACAGGATTATAGCGGTATTGGTTATAGCTGTCCTCATATACAGCTATAGGGATAGTGCTATAGCATGGCCACACTCTGACACCCGCCAGCGCTATAGCGTGGCCACATTTGCAGCACTTCAGGCGGCATTGAGAGCAGCGCATTAGGGCAAGTATCCCAGCATTCAGCTGGGTGCAACATGCTTTTCAAACGAGGGGAGTGATGGGGGACGTGTTGTGTGTATGGGGAGGGAGAGAGCAAGTGGTTTATCTGTCCTTCTGAGAGCCTGTCAGCGCGTGTCCGTTCACAGAGAAGATTAGCAGGCTTTGTTTTCACACAGGCTCCCTTCTTAAACATTTGCATTGCTTATATACCGAGTTAAGAGAGAAACTCTAAAAAGGTACTTCCGCATTCCTCCAGCTGAGTTCAAAAGAAAGGGAAGAGATGTCAATTACCTTAAATGGCTCCAGACATCTCAAGAGATCACTTGTAGCGCATTGGGTGTCCACATTCTCGCTGTAGCGCTACAGAGGGAGCGCTACAGCCCTTATTCCCTGTGCGGAGGTGGATTACCAGGAGCGCTATAACTCCAAAGTTATAGCACTCTACGTGCCTCACCAGTGTGGACGGGTAGTGAGTTATAGCGCTCCTGATGGCTTTATAGCGCTATAAAGTGCCAGTGTAACCAGGGCCTGAGTGTACGCTTTCAGTATCACATGATGAACAAACACCAACTGAAAAAAGGTGTATCAATAGGACTGGCAAGGCTCCAGGATAAACTGTGCCTATGTTATGATGAAATTTATCTTGGCCCTGGTCTACACTGGGGGCGGGGCGGGCGCTAGACGTGATAAATCGACCTCCTGATAGATCGATGGCTACCTGCCAATCCAGTGGGTAGTGTAGACATACCTTTACTGTTTACTTCAGTAATTGATTGACTTTCCTTAAATGTTTGAAGAACTTAATGGAAAATGTAAATAGCATTCAGAGAACAATATATGAACAAGGCCAATTTAAAACTGGATTGTTTCTTCAAAACTTCAGGCTGATTTTGCACCGCTGCATTACAAGCTTTACACTGGAATACCTTCATTGGATTTCAATGGCATTACATCAGAATAAAACTGGAGTGAAACCCTGGTGAATCAGAGCCCGTGACATTTAAACTGAGAACAGCTGGTGAGTTCTGCTTCAAGCCTGAACCAGATTAAGGGGAGAACCATCATTTTGGTCCCATGCCAAGGAGGAAGAGGTTGGGGAAACTAAGGAGATTCCAGAGTGTTACCCAAAATGATTTTACACCCAAATAAGAATCTCATACACCTGATCCAACATTGGGCCTGTGAGGCCTTGTCTATACCATAAAAGTACACCAGTTTAACTATACTGCGCTAGTTAAACTAGGGCAAACCTCTGTTGTACACACATTTAAGCTAAATCAATATAAGCAAGGGTTATGAATCTCAATCTATTTATCTTAACCAAGAGAAGGTTAAGAGAGGACTTGATCATGGTTTGTAAGTCCTTAAACAGGAAGACGATATCTGATAGTAGAGGGAAAGTAGACAGAGGCATAATGAAATCCGAAGCCCAGAAGCCAAAGCTACAGAAATTCAGATTAGAAGCAAGGTGCAAATTTGTAACAGTAGACAATAGTCGATCATTGGAACAACTAATCCAGGACTGTGTTTGATTCTCCATCACCTGAAGTCGTTAAAACAATTTAGGATGTCTTTCTAAAAGACATGCTCTAGTTCAGTCACAAGATATTTGGGCTTGATGCAAGAACCACTGGCCTCCTATAGGCAGGAGTTCAGATGAGATGATCATAATAGTCACTTCTGATCTTAAGTATCAGAGGGATAGCCATGTTAGCCTGTATCCATAAAAACGACGAGGAGTCTGGTGGCACCTTAACGACTAACAGATTTATTTGGGCATAAGCTTTCGCGAGTAAAAAAACCACTTCCTCAGATGCATGAAGAAGTGGGTTTTTTACCCACTAAAGCTTATGGCCAAAATCAATGTTAGTCTTTAAAGGTGCCACCAGACTTCTGACCTTAAAATCCATGACTCTCAAACTGGTTTAAATGTGTTACCATTAGCGGCTTGCCTTGGTTTAACTAGATTCTATTTTGAAATCAACAGGTACACTTTAATATAGACAAAAACTAACCAAACACACTGGGATTTTTCTTTTTTATGGTGAATTTTCTTTTGGGCAAAGGGGATTCTGAATTCATGATATTTTAAAAATCTTGTAAAATGATTAATATATCTCAAACTGTTCCAATATTTACTTTAACCAAATTATGAAGTAATTTATTTGAACAAACTATTCTAAAACTGTACCTTCTTTTAATAGATGTGACAGGAACACAGAGATTTTAGTACTGGGATGTGAGCCAGTTGATGAAAAAATATAATTTTATGCCATAAGTATTTAATGATGTTATAGAACTTATTGCCAGAATTAGAAAAAAATAAACTAAAAAGCTATGCCCTGAGTAGAATTCTGTCCTGTTAAACTGAAAACACATTCCAAGAAATATAAAATAATTTCAAACTAACCTATGGTGCCAAATCTAAGTTGTACAAAGTAATGGCCTTATTTTAAATAAAGTACATTTAGTAGCAGAATGTGTTTTTTTGGAAGTTATGTTCAAATAAAAATGAAGTTGATGCCCAGAGTCAGAAAAATATTAATGTTACATGAAACTCTCTATGTTTTATGTAAATTAAACTGCATTTTAACCAACTGCAACTGGAATCAACAGTGTATCAATCTGAAAACATCTCTTAAAGGCAACCAAATTAGAGGCAAGGATGAATGAATATTAGAGTCACAACTGAAAAGAATTTTCCGTCATTGATACGATTTGGAACGGAAACACTGAAACAGGGAAAACGCAAAAGAATGAAAAAATTGCGACCACATTTCTTGCAAAAATTGGCAGAGAAAATGGAATGGAAACAGTTTTGACAATGGCTTATGGCATTTATTTAAAGACGGCATTCAGCATTCTATTACACCATATACAATACAATCATAGCCCTGTGCTCGCTTATTGACAATAAATATTCTTGAAAAATACTATAAGGACAATGTTCACCAAACATCTAAGAAGAAATATGTCTGACCACACAGAGCAGTTGTGAAAACGTAAAGAACATATACTGGAGACAGAGCTTATCACCAATGGGAGATTGGTTTTCAGAGGTGCTAATCACCTGCAACTTTAACTGAAGGTTGAGAGCTGTGTGTGGCTCTGCTCTTTTGAAACTCAGGCCTAGAAAACTTTGCTCCAATCACTCGCACAAAATGCAGAGAAACCCCTGCTAACCGTTTACCAGCTAATAGCCCTCACCTGTATTAACAGCCTGTAAAATCTCAGTTTCTGCAAGAGCTCTCCTGTCTTAATTCCACTGAATCACATGGCCACTTGTTATAGCTGCCGGAAAATACAAGAACAAAAACCCCACTGGTCCTTATTACTAGATTTTCACTAGACATAATTTTTTCTATTTAGATACAGAGCTCTACCTACATATCACTCTCACATACACAATTAAAGGTATCACGATGGACACATCACATTTTTGTATACACATTCATTAGCTCCATCATTGTGATATTTGTTGAATACTACAATTTAAAAAAAAAATTTCCCCAGAACTGGCAGAAATCAAACCCTTGCTTGACTCTATCACTTCCTGATAATACTGTTTATCATCTGAAGTGATAGAAGAACATGCAGACTAAAAATTGAGGGGGAAAAATATGCCTGAAGCAAAAAGGAGAAAATTGATTGTGGTTTATTTTGTAAACTACGGCCCATAACATGACATGTACTCCTCCATCCTCCACTTCTTGGTCAATGGGAGTCATAATATAAGGGAATGGTAAACCTGAGACATCTTTACTTGATATGATTAAAGAACTCCACAATAATGGATAAATGGGAGAATTAAAATAGTATTGATAAGACATTTAAAAAAAAAGTGGAGTATTGTCAAGGAAACAATAGGTTTGATCCAAACCCTATTCAAGTGGATGGGGGCTTGCTGACTTTGATTGGGCTTTGGATCAGGCCCATCATGTTGAACAACAGTCAAAGGAACAGAACAGAGCAATGGCTGCTAGATCAAGTAGAGAAGTAAAAACATCTAAGAATTAGCTAATTCACTATTCTCCTGAAAACCAATATCCTTGCAAAAGCAGGTAGAAAACCTTGGAGAACCAGAGGAGAGCAAGGAGTTTATGAGTACTAGGAATCCCAAATTGATCTAATGCAAATTGATCTAATTGCTTTTATGACGGATTTAATCCATGAAAGCTGACCTTAAAAGCACAGAGAGCACCTATCATACTTAAGGTTGTCCTTTATGCAGGTTTCTCCCCTACCTGAATGGCTCTCTGACAGCGAACATACTCAGGAGACAAATTTTCTCCCCTTAGTAAATCAAATGCCTTCAATGTGTTTGTGTAATCTGACAAAGAGAACTGAATCTGCAATCTTTCTGTCATCTGGGAACATATTCCTCATTCACCCACCCTTGCATACCAACAGTTTCTAAGGAAGCTACCAGCATTTTGATGGGATGTTCCATTTCTAAGGCATATCTCCTAAGGTCCTCATAACGTATAGTATAGATAATAGCTCTTCTATGAAGTCAGGACATAAGGCTGCAAGGCACAATGCTTCCATGGGTGAATGCAACAATTAGTGGGAATAACAAAATTTAATACTTATTCTTAGAACATTAAAGTACAACATGTCTTTTTACTTACTCATTTAACTTTTATCTGGAACTTGCTACATACAGACCCTCAATAGAAACAGAGTATCAACAGAACAAACTATGTTAGTCTTAAGCAATATCATAAATGTTTGCAGCAAATTAATAAAAACAAGGTCATTTGCTTGTATAGGACACTTGAACATTGTAATTTCACAAGTTATAAAGATACAAATTTAAGACACTGAAAAATGACTCTAGCTTGAAAATCTCATAGCAGTGCACAAGTTACAAGACGTGTGCTCACAGTTTTGTTGTTACCTTAACAAATATCTATAAACTGTGTGCCTGTCCCTCTAATGTTACAATCAAACTTTTTTTCTTTTAAGTCTACATAAAATGTTAGTGCCTTATGCAACACAGTATGATACAAAGTCATTAGATTACAGGATACACAACTCTTTGGCATTATTAAACCAAGTGCCAGATCTCATCACATTTTATGATCACTATAACTCAAGTCCAGACTCATTTCCCATTAGCCCCAATTTAACATTTGTGTTCATTGCAGGTCAATGCACAGGCCGCCTAATTAGAAGCAGTGGAGCAGAAAAAGATAACAGAAGTATGTTGAATGCATTGCTTGTATAAAAATAGAAACTAATACTTATTTATTGGGTCTTATTATTATGGGTCTTACTAATACTTAGTAGCAAGGGGGAACTGCAACCAGTTCTTTGCTACCGAAGTGCACTTCACTACAGAGATTACTAAGGATAATGGGACCAGTACTTTAGTGCAACTGTCTTGGATAGCTACCCAGCTGGATGGACACTGGAAGACAACTTTAGCACATCACGGTGTCTGGGATCTAAAAACTGAAAAGGTAAGTCCAGAGAATAGGATGGAAAAATTGCAAGAGGAAGAACTTGTTTTTATCTGAGGTTGGGTTTTACTATAAAGTCTGAGTCCTCTCCCCTCTGCTTCCCTCCTTCCCCATCTGCCATTCTGCAGAAACTGTTTTTGATCAAATAAACCTGCCTTTATTATTAGCAAAATGAGGCAAATATTTTTGGTGAGCACGGCAGGCTTACTTCTGATAATTTGCTGGAATGGCTTTCATTCTAAGAACTGAAACATGTACTGATTTCTTCCACCAGAAGGGGAAGCGCTTTAGTGGATCCCCTTTCACTACTGTATTGTAGGATCTCCTACACCCAAGTAACTAATACAAGAACAGAGGAGGAAATTTTCAAAGGCACAAAAGGGCAGTTAAATACCCAAATCCTATAGAAAACTAATGGGAGCCAGAAACCTGACTCTACTCTGGGCCTCTGAAAAAAAAAGTTCTCCTAAATACACCAAAATAACCACAGATATTGTGTTACAAAAGGATAAATACTGAAAAAACTGACTACCATCTCGGCTCACCTTTGTGGTATCCAGAAACACACATTTGATCACATTTAAGTGCAATTCTGAGCTAACACACAGGCTCAGACCCTGAAACTAGTTCTCTGATGTTTCTAGTGGGTGTTATTTTGGACAATTGCCACAGTGTTCATTACAGATGTTCTCAGCTTTTGGTATCAATGTAGAATTCCTCATCTTTACAGGAAGAACTGTGTTCCAGTTAGCAAATCCTTACTTTCTTCTTAAAACAGGAACTAAACTGTTTAAACTGGCTCAGCACTCTTTTGATGAATGTTTGACTCCATTTTTTTAAAAACACACTATATATAAAAGGTTCCACTAAGCACTCTGTCCAGTTAAAGGATTGCTGCAGAACAGTATGGCTGTCTATTGTACCTAGTGGCGACATCACAACATGTCATGTTTTTTCTTGTGGTTGCACAGTCTCATCTGTGAGGAGCAATGTCGCAAACAGATATAACATAGGAATTTGTAGGCTTCTACTGAAGACTTGGCATGACGGTTGGCCCTTTTTTTTTTTTTTCCAAATCAGTATTTCATGTCTGCCTTAATCTAAGTGTCTGCAACATTTATTGATAGTTGCTCTCCATTTACATCTGTCCTTGGCTGTGTCTTTGAAGTTGTCAATATTTATGTCACATGAGTTGAGACTCTGCTTAAGGCTGTCTTACAAAGTGTTTATGTTGACCGCCCTTTCTGCACTTTCCGAATTTCAGCTTGCTATAGAGGATTTTTGGGGGGGAGTCTATCACCACCAATTCTGGTAAAATGACCCGTCCATCTATGCTCAGATTTGATAATCACTGCCTCAATACTGGTTGTTTTTGTTTTTTCAAATATGTTAATATTTATCATTTTGTCTTCCCAACAGACCTTTAGAATACAGCAACAGCAGCAACATGGCAAATGTTGCCAAGTTATTTTGTGCATTTGCAGTAAATTGTCTATGTTTCACACTTGTATAAAGGGAAGGGTACTGTTGCTGCACTTATATCATCAGTTTTGATGACAGTTTGATGGTGTGCCAGTTGAGTATCCTACGGTGAACTCTTCCAAAAAACCTGGCTTGCCTTTCATATTCTGTTTGATATTTTTTGACTCAGGAAACTGCCCCTTGAGATGGTACTGCCCAGGTATCTGCAGTGATTAATATTGTTTATCTTTGTACCACAGATAGTGATGTTTGGGTGATGGTAGTGGTTGATAGGACTAGTTGAAAGAGGACTTCCACTTTTTCCAGGCTGATGGTGAGTACAAACAGTTTTAATTTTATGTAGATACTCTTCTGAATGTTATCAGTTGCGTACTTAAGAATGGCTGCAAAGACCAACAAGGATCAGTGCCAACACACAGCCTTGTTTCACCCCATTATTTATGGGAAAGGGTTTAGCGAGGGGTCACCATCTGCGAGCACTTGACCAGTCATGTCTTCGTAGAGTTCATGTATGTTGTTAACCAAACTGTCCTAAAGATTTCCAGAGGCTATTTCTGCTCAGTGTCAATAGTATTTTTTAGATCAAGGTTCAGCACACAGTTCCAGGTTTTGTTCAATGCATTTTTCCTGACTCTCTCAATGAAAATCTTGCGCCTGATTTAAATCCACATTGGGTGTCATGTAGAAGTTCCTCTGCTACTGTTTCTACAAGCAAATTTTTACAAGCAAGGATTTTACCACCTGCAAATAGCAAGGAGATACCCCTGTAGTTGCCACAGTCAGATTTCATACTTTTATTGTTGTACAGTGTAACTACAATTTCATCTTTGAAATCCTGAGGATTTTTCTTAGTTTCCCAGATACCCTTAATTTTGTACAGATAGTTGACAATTTTGGGTTCAGCAAGTTTATCGTATGCTGTCTTTGCCTGGTGATTTACCTGACATCACTTGTTTGATAGCTTTTTGCACTTCTTGAATGGTAGATTACTGGGCTATTTCTTCATATATGGGATATTTTCCATCTAGTGTCAACCCATAGATGCAAGAGATTGTTGAATAGCTCAGTAAATTGCTGCAGCCATCTGTCAGAAATGTCTCTCTTGTCCTTGAATAATGTAGATCCATCTGAACTGCTTAGTGGAGCTGCTCCTGATTTCAACTGGCCATAACTGGCCTTCAGGGAGTCATAAAACAACTTTCTGTTGTTAGTATTACCGTAATGCTGTATTTATTTGTTCTAGTTTCTTTTCCTACCAGCTGTCCTTTAGAACATGAAATGGCAAAATATACTTCACACGGCCACATAGGTTTTGTTTTTTTTTGTTTTTTAGGAAATACTGGTCTAATTCGTGCTCCCACTGAAGTCTGGGATAAAACTCTCAGTGTTTTCAATGAGAACTGAATCAGGCTCCATATTTTTAACCAAACTGGGATTCACAAGAAAAAAAAAAAGCCATGTCCTTTTTTTAAGTAACACATTCAACATATTGATCAATGTGGCTATATGAAACGGATTAAAAATTGAGGAAGGGATAGCTCAGTGGTTTGAGCATAGGCCTGCTAAACCCAGAAGTGAAAGTAAGCCGGTACGCCCCAGTACGGTGTACCAGCAAGAGCTGGTGCGCCATACTGGGGCGGATCGGCTTCCCCGGGCGCAATTTAAAGGGCCTGGGGCTTCCAGCAGCGGCTGAAGCCCCAGGCCCTTTAAATTACTGCCAGAGCCCACACTGTGGGAGCCCGGGGGAGGCTGCGGTGGGGCTCCAGGGGCAGTTTAAAGGGCCCGAGGCGGTACCGGCGGCCCAGCCCCAGGCTCTTTAAATAGCTGCC
>ML677332.1:84308153-84390566 GCA_007922305.1 Dermatemys mawii
TTATAGGGCCCGGGGCGGTAGCGGCGGCCAGCCCCCGGCTCTTTAAACAGCGCCCCGGGCCCTTTAAATAGCTGCCGGGGCGCCGTGGCAGCCTCCCCAGGGCTCCGCGGGGATGGGAGCCCTGTTGCCGGGAGCCCTAGGGAAGTGGCAGCGGGGCTCTGGCAGCTATTTAAAGAGCCTGGGGCTGGGCCGCCGCTACTGCCCCGGGCCCTTTAAACTGCCCCAGGGGACTGGGGGGTAGGGATAGGTTGAGGGAGAGCAGGGGGGAGGGTAGGCGGGGAGGCCCCTTACTGGTACGGGGGCTGGGCTGGCTCTGCCCCCCAGGCCCGCCCCTTCTGGCTGAGGCCCAGCCCTTTCCAGGGGCCAGAGCTGGCCCCAGCCCCGCCCCCATACCGGTAAGATCCCTCAGTTACTTTCACCCCTGGCTAAACCCAGGGGTTGTGAGTTCAATCTCTGAGGGGGCCATTTAGGGATCTGGTGCAAAAAATGTGTTAGGGGACAGTACGTGGTCCTGGTAGTGTAGGCAGGGGACTGGACTCAATGACCTTTCAAGGTCTTTCCAGCTCTATGAGATATACCTATCTCAAAAGGTAGCTGTAAATGTAAAAATCACCCATCATTATCCACTAGGGTGTTTCTAGCCAGATCTTTGCAGGATCTGTTTTTGTCCCAGGGCTATTGAATAACATTTTTCAATGATCTAAAAGAAAATCATTGTTGGTACAAATTTCCAGATAACATAGAAATCACTGGAGTGGTAATAATGATGGGGACAGGTCAGTTATAGAGATAGATCTGGATCACTTGGTAAGGTGGGCTTTTTTGAACAACATGTATTTTAATACAGCCAACTGCAAGGTCCTACATCTAGGAACAAGGAATGTGGATCACGGACTGTATCCTGGAATGCAGTGACACTGAAAAGGACCTAGGAGTAACTGCTGATAACCAACTGAACACAAACTTCCAGTGTGATGCTGTAGCTAAAAGGACTAACACAATTCTTGGATGCATAAGCAGAATAATATCAAGTAAAAGTAGAAAGATGATATTCCATCCATATACAGCACTGAAAAATGGGAAAGGGTTCAGAAACAAGCTACAAGAATGATTTGATTATTGGAAAACCTGCCAGATAGTGACAGACTTAAGAAGCACAGTCCATTTAGTTTATCCAAGAGAGGGTTAAGAGATGACTTGATCACAATCTACAAATACCTACATGGGGAAATAGCTTTTTAATCTAGCAAAAAAGAAATAATGAGATCCAATGATTGGAAGCTGAAACTAGAGAAATTCAGACTAGAAATAAAAGGACAATTTTTTAACAGTGCACATTGGAACCACTTGCCTAGGGATGTGGTGGATTCTCCATCTCCTGAAAGCTTTAAAATCAACACCGGATATTTCTCTAAATAATATACTCTAGCTCCAATAGATTCATGCAAGTGTAGGGCTGAAAGAGACCACAAGTGGTCATCAAGTCCAGCCCCCTGTACTCAGGCAAGACCAAGTAAACTGAAGCCATGCCTTATAGGTCAAACCTGTTCTTTAAAGATCTCCATTGATGGGGATTCCACGACATCCCTTGGAAGCCTGTTCCAGATTTTGATTACACTTACAGTTGGAAAAAAATTCCAAATATCTAACCTAAATCTTCCTTGATGCAGATTAAGGCCTTCTTGTCCTTCCTTCAGCAGACATGGAGAACACTTGATCACAGTCCTCTTAATAAGAGCCCTTAACATATTTGAAGACTTACCAGATGCCGCCTTAGTCTTCTTTTCTCAACACTAAACATGCCCAGTGTTTAATTTTCTTCAGAGGTCAGGTTTTCCACACCTTTTTGTCAATTTTTTTGGTTTTCTCTGGGCTCTCCAATTTATCCACCAATTTTTCTAAAGCATGGGGCCCAGAACTGAACACAGTACTCCAGCTGAGGCCTCACCAATGACAAGCAGAACAGAACGATTACTTCCCATGTCTTACATACATTTCTATTAAGTCATTCCAGAATATTAGCCTTTTTCACAACTGCATAACATTGCTGACACTTATTCAATCTCTGATCCACTAGAATCCTTAGGTCCTTTTCAGGATCTATCCTAAACCATCACCTAGCCACTTCTTCCCCACTGTGTGGTTGTATATTTGGTCCTTCCTTCCTAAGTCAAGTACTTTGAACTGAACAGGTCTTCACTGAATTTCATCTTGTTGATTTCAGATCAATCTTCTAATTTGTCAATGTTTAGAATTCTAAGCCTGTCCTCCAAAGTGCTTGCTACCCTCCCAGTATGGTGTTATCTGCAAATTCTACGAGTACACTTTCCACTCGATTATCTCAGTCATTAATGAAAACATAGAATACTACCAGACATAGGCCTGACCCTGCAGGATCCCACTAGATATGCCTTCCCAGATTGAGAGAATCATTGATAACTACTTTGAGAACGGTCTTTGAACAATTTTTGCACCTACTTTCTCATAATTTCATCTAGACCACATTTCCCTAGTTTGCTTATCAGAATATTTTATGGGACTTAGGGATGTAAAAGGTTAACTGGTTAGCATTAGACTTACTGTTAACCAGCCTTAACTGTTAAACCCCAGCTGGCGGGAAGGACCCCAGCCCAAGCAGGGAGCGATCCCCTGGCTGCCCCACGCTGGCCCACCAACCCCAGCCCCATCCGGCCTGTTTACCCTAGCCCCAGCCAATCAGAGCAACCTTGGTTAACTAGTTAAACAATATAATTTTAATAGTTTAAATGGTTCCCCTTTTATATGATATTTACATCCCTAATGGGACTGTGTCAAAAAACATACTAAAAATCAAGACATGCCATGTTTCCTGCTTCACCCCATCCATAAGGCCAGTAACACTGTGAATGAAGGAAATCAGGTTGGTTTGGCATGTTTGTTCTTGACAAATCCATGCTCTCTATTCTTTATAACTCTATTATCCTTTGGTGCTTACAAACTGATTGCTTAATATTTGTTCCAGTATTCTTCCAGGTACTGAAGACAGACTGACTGGTCTAGAATTCTCTGGGTTCTCTTAGTACCTATCTTTCAAAAGGGGAACAATGTTTGGCCTTTTCCAGCCCTCTGGGCCTATCCTGTCATCCAGGAATTCTCAAAGATAATTGTTAATGGAAGTTATAGGCCCGAGGCAGAAATTACTGGGTGAGGTTCGATAGCAGGGGTGGGTGAACATTTTGGCCGAAGGGGCACATCTGGGTATGGAAATTGTATGGCAGGCAATGAATGCTCACAAAATGGGGGTTGGGGTGCAGGCGCCGGCTGGGGGTGCGGGCTCTGTGTGGCCAGAAATGAGGAGTTCAGGGTGCAGGAGGGGGCTCCAGGCTGGAACAGGCTGTTGGAGTGCGGGGGATGGGGGCGGGCTCCAGCTGGGGGTGCAGGCTCCAGGCTGGGACCAAGGTGTTCAGTGGGTGAGAAGGGGAATCAGGGCGGGGGCAGGACATGTGAGGGGGGTCGGGGTCAGGCTCTGGGTGGCGCTTACCTCAAGCAGCTCCTAGAAGCAGCGGCTTGTCCTCACTCCCCAGTTGCCCAAGTACAGGGCAGTGGCATGTCCCCATTCCAGCTCCTATATGGAGGCAGAGCCAGGCGGCTCTGCACGCTGCCCTGTCCTCAGGCAATTAGGGGGCTGCTTATCCTGCCCTGCCCCGACTGCCCCTACACACAGGAGCCAGAGAGGGGACATGCTGCTGCTTCTGGGAGCCACGCGGAGCGGGGCAAGCCCCGGACCCCGCTCTCCCACGAGAGCTCCAGGGCCAAATTAAAACATCTGGAGGGCCGGATGCAGCCCCTGGGATGCAGTTTTCTCACCCCTGTTCTATAGCTTGTATTATGCAGGAAGTCACACTAGATCATTCTAATGATCCCTTCTGGCCTTAAAATTTATGACTGTTGTGGCAAAGCTCTGGCCTTGTCCCTGTGGGTCCTGCGCTTCCAGGCGGTTTGTGCTAGCCTCAACGGAGCCCCTCCCTCTCCAGGCCAGGGTTACAGTCTACTGAGCTCTTCTCATCATAAGCCAGCAAAGCGGTTGGTGAGAGAACTCCCAGTCTCTGTCGTCCCTCTGGGCTTATTTCAAGACAGTATAGCCTCCTGTTCTGCTGGGGGCCTGCCTTCCCCTTCCAGGAGGTGTATCAGTAGTAGCAGGTTGGGGGGAACCTGGGCCCGCCCTCTACTCCGGGTTCTGGCCCAAGAACCCTAATGGTAGCAGCTGTTGGCAGCCAACCTTTCACTGACAGAGTTGCTACTTTTCCCTGGACCACTTCCCCACAGCTCTCCCGCTTCTCCCTTACCTCAGGTCACAGCAAAGCTTCCTCTCCTCCAGCTCCTTTCTCCTTGGCTCCCCCAACCTGACTAACTGGGAGGTTTTTAACAAGTTTCAGCCAGCCCCTGATTGGCTTCAGGTGTCCCAATCAGGCTAGCTGTTTCTACTCCTTTCTAGAAGGTTCTTAATTGGCCCCAGGTGTCTTGATTGGCCTGGAGTAGCCTTTGTTTGGTTATCCAGGGAACAGGGACCTGCACATCCTGAGGCTGATATACCTGCCTTCCAGCACTCTCCTATACCCTTCTGATCTGACTCCATCACACTGTATAAAGTATTTATATTTGTATATGTCTATTCTTTTATCTCCACTAGCTTCCATCCACTGACTACTGTCAGGCATAAATTTGTTAATGCAAATGAACAGTTGCAGAACATCACAGGAGCGGATTAATAATGTGACTTCCTACAATACTTTTATACAATTCTTCTTTGGTGTTAAAGAAGAGGTAGAATATAAAGGAAAGGGCAATCTAGAGAAGTGAGAGTCGATCTACTAACCTGGAAGGATTTGATGCTCAATTTATAGATCCTTAAAAGCTTGTATTGAGTAAGATTTGCAATATTGACTCTGGGTAAAATTTTCAAAGCACTCAAGTAATTTAGGAACCTAAGTTCTATTAAAAGTTAATGGACATATTTGTCATATCCAATTTACAGAGAGTAAACATTTCAAAGCAACTGTTACAAACATGCCCACCAACAAGACCGAATGTTTCAATAGCCAAAAATATGTTTTCTGAAAGAATTAACTCTTCTAGCTGAAATTGTAAGCTTGACTCATCAAAATGCAGAGGGCTGGCACCTAAGAGCATGCCCATGAGTATAATCAGAATTCTAAAATACTATGCAAGTCAGAACCACGGGTTAATGTTGAAACAATTAATAGATCTTTTGAATTCCCCCTCCCCTTTTTTTCTTCCAAGATTTGCAGATACATTGGAGAGTCTATATTCCAGTTATGGTTTTCTGAAGACAGTAGTTTTTGTTTCAGAAGATGAAAAAGCATTTACAATTCTCTCTGCTTTCTACCAGCTTTAGATCCAGTCTCTGGTCACAAGTGAAAATACGTTTCATGGTCTCATCCTAGACCTTGTCTTCAAATATCAGGTAGCCACTATAACATTTGGTATAAGTGCCATTGCGCCAACGAGCGCTTGTACATATAGAACAAAATTACCCAATATGGTAGCTCCCTGTCCCTGTAGGAGCCTTTCTGAAATTCTACAACTGTGTGCCATGGCAGACACCCTGCTCTACCCAAGCTAGTCTGGTCTTTACCAAAAATTATAACCTTTGCTGCAAGGATGAGCCCCCCACAGATGCCACTAGAACTTAGCTGGTATTCCCTTACCAATAAATCTTGCAACCAGAGCTCAATCCACCATAGTACATTCAGGTCCAAATGTCAGTTTATATACCTGAGAGGTATATGCCACATAGATACACGAGTTCAGGGCAGCCATAGGCAACATCCTCATGCTTCAGTGTCTGGACCGCAGCAGATCTTCTTTCATGCTGTCCCCCATGCCTTGGGCAATCTTCTTAAACTAAGTGCTGTCTCTCCCTCTGCAAACTCACTTCTTCCGTGGATCCTTTTGGTAGAGTAAAACTTTCAAAAGCACTTAAGTGATTCAGCAGCCTAAGTCCCATTTTCAAAAGGGACAGACAGTTTCCAATGAGACTTAGGCCACTAATAGGATTTAAATTCCTAAGTCACTTTGGAAACATTCTTTGGAAACGTTTATGCTTTGGCTACTCACTCACCTGATCTGTTTTTTGGGTCAAGTCACGTCGGGGTTAGATTGTAACATCTCCAGGGCAGGAGCCATGTCTTATTCCATAGTTTGAACAGCATTTGGTGCATGTTGAGTCTACATCCATCCATATGGAATCATGGATCAGCAGCAGTGGCAATGACTTATTACCTTACCTCATCAATAAAACAATCCTAGTGGGAATAATATTTGTTCTATTTTTTCAAAATCAGGAGGGCTAGTCTGCTTTCAACACAAGTCCATGAGAAGCCAAGTCCTCCCTCTACTGCCCAGCCCAAGCATTTGGGCTTGGCATGGGGGGCAAGGAGCAGCAAGGGACAGATAGGAATATGACTACCTTATGATTCTCCCCATATCTCACTGTGGTTGGATATTCATGTAGAAGCACACTACTTGCCACAGAGGGTGTCTCTGCTAAGCAGGGCTCTGCGCAGTTCATGGGATGCATACATGTTCATCTCCTCTCCCTTTCCCCAAGTCCTGTGCTCTCTTAAAGCAACACAGCAGTACCAGTGCGGCTGCCACGCGACCTGCCATGATGGTGAAGAAGGATTTGCCTTTGGGAGTCCTCCCACGTCATTACTATTTTTCTGGGAACATCTGGCCTATTTAGCAGAGTAAAAATAAAATCCATGGACACACCTCACTAACAAAAAATGCAATTAATGTATGTGGGGGTGAGGGGCAAGTGTGTTTATTTAGATGTCATTTTGTGTTTCTATATTATATAAAGTTGCTAAATTTAGTCAGATTTCTTTCCCAGTAGGTTGTGGGGTGCCCAGGATGCTTGATGTGTTTTACAGCCTCTCCTTTATTTATATTTCTTGCTTTACCTATTGTTTTTGCTTTCCTAAGGCAGCTGGCTGCTGAAACACTGTTATAAAACCAGGTTGCAAACATTTAGTGGTGTTGCCATTTGAAACACAAGGCTCAGCTGTAACAGCTGTGGGGCAAGGTTGTGCTGTTTCAGCTGCTGGATCTCACAGAAAGGGCAAAAAATGCTGAACAAAAACAAAATATAAAAACACGAATCAACAAGACTGTGGGCTTTGCAGTTGATCACCATCAGTCAGTGAGGCCCCAAATTCAGTAAACACTCTCCTATGGAAAACAGTACAAGCCTCTGCTGGAACTTCCATCCATCCATCTTAGGACCTTACACAATCCCCATTACCATAATATCTGAACGCTTTACCTCCGTTTTGGTGCATTTACCCTCACAACAGGGCAGAAAGTCTTATTATCCCCATTTAACAGATGAGGAACTGAAGCAAAACAAGGCTAGGGCCACATCTAACACTAGGAGTGCTTTCCCAGTATACTATACCAGCAAAGCACATCTAGTGTGGACGCAGCTTATACCACAAAAGCGGCACTTCTACCAGCATAGCTCATTCCATATGCTCCTGAATGAAACGAGCTATATCAGTAAAAGTGCAGTTTTGCCAGTATACCTGCATTTACACTAAAGGCTTTTGCCAGCACAGCTCTGCTGGTCAAGGATTCATTCCTCTTCACCTCCACAACCAACATAACTATGCCAGCAGAGATCTGTAACCTAGATATGGCCTAAGTGACTTACCCCACGTCACCCAGGAAGTCTTATGGAGCAGTGAATTGAACCGGGGCCTCCTGCTCTAACCATTGGGCCATCCGCGGGCTGTTGGACTCCTTGAGAAAGGACTAAAATGCAGTGGTGACTTCCTTTAATGTTCATGGGCCAGACTGTGCCAGCCTTACTGACAATGAGTAGTACTGTACTCCACAAACAGTCCTACTGAAATGCATGGAAGTACTTAGGGAGTAAGGTCGTACTCCATGAGAGCAAGAGCAGCACAATCTGGGCTATGACAAAGTGACTCACCAGTCTGTTTGCTGCCTTGCAGCTGGATGTGGCGTTATCAGGATTCTCTTTGCCCTAGTCTTGCTGACCCACAGTTCGGGTCTGCTGTTGGCCCTCTCTCTCTTGCGACTTGGCCCTCACTGTCATGTCTCTCTCCTTTCAGCATATGTCAGCGTCCAGTGTGATAACAGTCTGGCAGCCTTATTTCAAGCTCCAACAGCACACCCAGGCCCTATGACCCTTGTCTGGAGCCTTCCCCTTATAGGAAACCTGCTCCCTCCCTCCAGCCATGACCCCTTAGCACATGACTGAAGTCTGCATGGTCCAACGTCCTTTTCTGTCCCTGGGCTTCTTCCTATGGCAGCCTGCTTCTACATCTTTTTCCCCAGCTCCCAGAGGAACAGTTACAAAGGAAAGGCAGAACACAAAAACAGTCCAATATGCCGTGGCCTCCCTCCTTTCAGGAGATCCTTGGCAAGCTGTACCTGACTCAGCATCCTCAGGGCTAAAGAGCAGCATTCAGAGGAAGCCTCTGTTAGCTGTGTCCTCTGCGGCGCTCCTTCCTCGGGGCTAGTGGGGAGAGGTCTGTCTATCTTTCGGAGCTGGGCCTTTTCCCCCAAGATTGGCATATCTTGCAGGTGCAGAGGCGGGATGGGGCTGCCTGAGCCCAAAGCTGCTCTTTACCTCTTCTTACCTGGTGTGGGGTTGGTACATCCTATGACATGGCCCTGTGTATTAGTACTCACCTCTAAAAGAATTTGTTCCCACACCTCACAAAGTAATTTTCTCCTTGAAAGAGGAGAGATAAGTCTCCTACCATGAAGTAAAAGCCTATTCTTTTCTTTTTGTTTTAGGGCCAGATTCTGATCAGAGATCCTGTAAAACCAGCTACTGTGCATGTGTACATAAAGGCAGCTGATCTTACCAGATAGCTCAAGATTTTGCAACACTGGTTTGTGTTGTGAAACACAGACAAGTCAACCAGCAGGCAACAGCACCGAGAAAGCGCTGATCTCTAACAACTTGGCTGAAGTACTATTCCAGTAGCCAAAGAGCCTGCACTCTCAACCAGTCGGAGACTCCCTGTGACATGGGGAGCTGCAGCAACCGTATTCCCTTTTTCCACCTACCATGTGAATGGTCTCCATCAAGTTGGGTGCTCCTGAGCAACTCCATATGGTGAGTGCTATACGTATATGCATCGCTGTACAATGCGTGAATTGTAACCCGCACAAAACAGTCTCTGACCCACAGAGCTTAATCTGAGGGTGGGATTTTTGAAAGCACTCAGCGCTGGCCTACCTCTGCTCCCATCAAATCTATGTTAAAACTCCCATTGACATCAGTGGGAGCAGAGTTAGGCTAATCCTTTGGGACAGTGTTTTGTTGTTTTATGAAACAGGTGGGGTTCCTAGGGCAGTATGAAGAAGGAATAGAAGGGAACTTGACATATATAAATGGGGAGGCCGTACAAGTGGTCTGAAGGAATGTATGAAAGTCGCAGATGAGTGAAGTTGTAGACTTGCACTAACACAGCTGTCGTACCCAGCGCTACTCATTGCTCAACATTTTATCCAGTTGATGCTTCTTCAAGTTCCCATTTTGCGCCACTGACTTTGGCAGGACAGGTTCCTTCATCTGAGTGCTCATCCCTACCAAGTGATATCTGTCATAACGGATTGGAACAGTTACAGGTTTCCCTAACAGGGTATCTTCTTTCAGGCAGCCTCTTTTTAAAGGGCTAGATAACTTGTGCCAGTATGGTGAAGGCAGGATAAAGGTAAGGTACATAGTTTCCACCTTGATAATCCCAGATAAGGACAAGGGAGATTTATAAATGTCTCATGTAAATGAAGAGCCAAGGGATTGTTTTCAGTGAAGAAACCAAAAGGCCTAGGAGATGTCCAATGGATTCCTTGGGGTTGGAGAAGGACTGAGCCAACTGCTGTAAATCCATCGCAGTCTCTTAAATAAGTCCTCCAGTATTTTATCCATTGAATCTCAAGATGCCATTATCCTTTGCTGGAATTGCTTTTCTTTTGGTGAAAGAAGAAAAGGAGGCAGCTACCCAAGTGGCTAAGAAAAATGTATGCGGCTTTTTACCTTTTACAGTTTAAGGCAAAGCCTATTAACAAACCCCATATTGGTGGGATCTTCCATTCCAAATTAACAGTGCACTGAAGTGAAACTGGAATAGGATTCCCCATGTGCTTCCTCATTTTGAGCTCACCTCAGAATCCAGATCCCCTCTCTCACACCCACACATCCACCCACGATGGGGAGATTTAAAGTGAAGTGAATCAAGGTAATCAGAACTGAATAGGTTGGCCAATCCATTAGCACGTGAGTGTGCATTCTCATCTTAGGAAAGAGGAGGTTCCCCTTTTCTGCTGTTGGAAGAGGGATGGATTTTATTTGGGTTTATTCCTATGCTTTCCTCTGTCTTTGTACCTTCTGGAAGAGAAAGACAGGAGATAAAGACAGTGGCCAGGATCCATTTTCAGAAATCTCCTCTGGAGGTGACGTAGATAGAAGAAGTGGTAGGAAGTAGAGGAAGTGCATGAAATGCCTTTTCTGCACAGAGCAGGTGACACAGGGGCATAGAATTGCTACAGAACTGGGGTATAGTGGTTTTTTAGGCAAAATTCTCAAGTTACAAAGTATGACTGTGCTGATACAATGCCTGTAAGAAACAGTCCAAGTTCCTTAAGGTCAGGCTGACATATCTGAGAACGGAGGAGTCATGGCGGTTCCTGAGTGAAGAGAGAAAGGATTTCCCATACCAGACCCTAAGTCCCTTGGAGAAATCTCCAGACAAAAAGGTGTTCAAGAGACCCTTGAGAGGAGGGGAGATCACCTGCTTCGGAGCAGAGACAGAGCAATCTCTCGTACAGGGCCAGCCATTTCACATGTAGTTTCCTGCACAGCTCTGTTGGTCATGCATTTCTCCCTTTCCAGCTAGGCTGGCCTACCATTTTGGATTTAGAAAGCTGAACGTACTGTGAGCCAGTCTCGATAGTCTAGGCCGAGCTGCAGTGGTGGTCCTGCAAGGCATGTGAGCAGACAAAACTGAGCCACATTCATCCTATAAACAACCGAGGGCAGAGAGGGTCGTTTTCTGTCTGTACAGTGCTTAGCAGAAAGGGCCCCAACCTGGCTGGCCTCTGGGCATCACTGTCATATAAATCTTATGTAATAATCATCCTCAGGTGGATGTGTATTTTGTCTTCAGCCACCTATGAGGACGAGGGGGCGGGCGGGCAGGGGGAGGGAATAGAGGAAAGAAAGAGAAGGTTAGCTACTAATTCCACCAAGCCCTACTACCCCCATGTTTTCCAGTTACTTAGAGAAAGGGCAGCTAGCGAATAAGCTCACAAAAGTAGCATATTAGAGCCATAGACTGTGCTCTTGTCTTGGACAGGGCAAGAGCTTTGCTGCTTAGGGAAAATATCTTCATTGGGACTACAGCTGACTGGTCCTCTAGAAAATGCTTTCCCTGTGGCAACTCCAGACCGACTAGTAATGAAATAAATGTTACAGAAAAATAAATTACTTGGATTTTTTGTGGAAACATTTCAAATGTAGAAAAACAACACTACTTTCAGTATTAAAGTAACTCAAGTGTGCAGAAAATATATTACATCAACTCTAATAAGAAATCTAATCCTGTAATGTTTTCAGGATCACACTTTGTTCAGTCACTCATCTGAATTACTATCAAGCTATTTTTAAATAAATCTCTTCTAACGAAGAAAATATCAATAAATCAAAATTATTTTTTAAACTAACGAACTTCCTCTTTTGCAAAGCAATTTGTTTAGGTAATGGAAAGGTTTCCAAGGTAGCTTACACTTTCAAATTACAGACGTTAATAATTACTAAGACTGAAAAAAGACAAACACACCTAACGACATTTGAATTAAAGAAAAGAAGAAAAAATTCTGCTTAAAAGATAAACAACTTATTTTTTCTTAAAGAAAAAATACGTATGCACACCTGCTGTTGTCCTGTCAATTTGAGCAGGAAACAATTTCACCACTGCATCATAAGTAGAAGAAAAGTACTTATTAAAACATTAATCACAGTCCATTATATTCTGACTCACTGCCAAAAGTTCCCATTACGACACTGAAAATATCTATTAACCAAAACCTGATTCTGACAAGTTACAGAAGCATAGTGTTTAGCCTTTAGTAATGTAAAAGTCTGTTTTAAAAGAACAGTTACACAATTGATTTTGCAGTTACAAGCAAGTATAATTAATTGTTTTTCTGACATTTATTACTGCAAAGGGCTTGATTTAACGGGTGTTTCTACTGTAAAATTATTCAAAAATTATTTCAAACTTCACTCACTTTTATTAAACACATTTATTGTGACGGTATTAAATACCCAGGGATGGCTAAACAATTTTAAAATGTGCTCGGTATACTACTACTATGTAAAACTGTATTGTCTTGTGTAAATATGGGCCTTATTTAGAACTACGTCTCACAGGAAATTATGCCAAATGAAAACCATCCCCCTTTTCCACTCCCACTGCATAGGATTTATGCTTTTACATTTAAAACCATTTAGGTAAAGAAACAAAAACATGGTAGCATTACCTTCGAGCCCGAGCAATAGCTAATCTGTGAAGTCAGAGTATGTTCAAGTCATTATTTCATTATTAGAAACACAGCCTGACTGGAGTATTTTGATTATGAAGCCAGGAAAACCAACATCCCAATACTTTTCACAAGCCCAAATCTTCACTATTGGTTTATGTAAAGTATCTTTAAAAATATTATTGCCTTAGTTTTAAAAACAGAACCCTAAAATTTAGTTCTGAACTTTATATATAAAGGTTGTGTGTCTGTCATGGAGGTCCTGGAACTCATGGATTCCGTGACTTTCCATGACCCTCATGACTTCTGCAGTGGCCAGTGAGGCTCATCCCAGGACCAGCCAAGCAGCTAGCCCCAGCCTCAGCCGCTGCTCAGCAGCTGGTGTGGCTGCCCCGGGGACTGACTGGAGCAGCGGCCTCGGGGCCGGCTAGAGCAGCCCCTGCCTGGCAGCCCCCAGCTGCTGGCCCTAGGGACTGCCCAAGCAATGGCTGGTGAGGCTGATCCCAGGTATCCCCCTGAATATCAGCACCCCAGAGCCCCCCACCTAAGATTTAGTCAGAGGTGTTTACAGTAAAGGTCATACACAGATCATGCACCTTGAATTTTATTGTCCCTGACCTGTCCATGACTTTTACTAAAAATAAATACCCATGACTAAATTGTAGTTTTATTTATGTATAGGTAGCTAATCACCAGTCCCCTTCAAAGACTTAGGAGTCTGCTTCACTTTATACGAATAGTTCCACTTGAAGTCAAAGTCGCTATGCATAAAGTGAAGCGCACTCAAGCCCCTGCAGGATCAAGGCCTAAATAAGTGACCTGTTTTCCAAAAGTTATGAGCTCCTAACAGCTCCCATAGTGGCCTATATGTTTAGGACAACAAGCCCTAGAGACCAATCCCTTATGAGCTACCGTTAATTTGCATAAATATTTATTAGGCCCTGATCCTGCAAATACTGATGCAGGAGATACATAAATTAAACATGTGGACTTTCATGTCTCAGGATCACGTTTTTTTTAAATTACACTTCTATAATTAATCAAAAGATATCTAGAATACATAATGCCAACAAAACAATTCCTTTAAGTCTGTTTTCCTTCCATTTAGACATATCTGGAAATGTCTTAAACTTAAAGCAAGTGTATCCAAGCTAATCATCATGCTGTGGTTCCTTGGACAAATTAAAGTTTCTTGAAAGGTCTTCAATTTTTTCTCTTTTTTTAAAAAACAAAACAAAACAAAAACAAAAAAAACTAACTCATGCTCAGTCACCAAAACAGCTCAACACACTCACCCAGCCACTACCAGACCTGCCCCTCTTCCAAAGGCTCTTCCCTCACAATCCAATTTTAGTTTTTAATAAGAATGTACTATAAGCCTGATCCTCAAAATTCTCTCCATTGACTTAAAAAAATATTTATACAGCACCATACATGAGCTTTACTGACTTATGAACAACATAGTCCATAGCCTGCTTAGCTTGCAGTCTAGAGCCTCAGCCCTGCCAGCTTACATCAATACGAGTACTTTTACACATACTGAGGCCAAGGGACTTACCCGTATATGTATTTGCAGGGTAGAAGCCTACATTACTATGATATTTTTCCCTTTTCATCCTTTGGGTGAGGGCAGAATGATGAGAATACAGTTGTTCTGGGATCTAAGGTAAATGGCATACTTCTTTGGTATGAATTACTCACTTCTTCTATGCACTATACCTTCTTAGCTTGGAAGATGCAGTGTTTGGATTCTGCAGACAATGCTCCCAGCTTTGAAACATTTGTGGGCCAGCAAAGCCACTTCAGAGGTTGCACTGTTTCTGCATGTAGTGATCCCGAGTGGTCTCCCTCCGATTGGGGGGGGGGGGGCAAGGGAGCCAGAGATACCCCTTGGAGGGTGGAGCCAAGACCGCCCCTCCCCCCTCGCCAGAAGTACAAGGGCGGGACTATAAAAGGCCAGCCCTGCAGCTCAGAAGGGGGAGAAGCAGGGGAGGAGAAGGATGCTCCACTGGACCTGCTGCTGCCTGGAAGCGACTCAAGCTTGTGCTGCGCTCCAACTCCTGACGCCGAGGACGACTGGCCTGGAGTACCTCCTGCCGTATACCCGGAGGAACCGGACTCTGACTGGATGGCAGAGGTACCCACTCCCTGAGTCTGCCGCCCCTACTCTGACCATGGAAATCCCCTAAAGACTGTTTGTTGTTTTCTGGCTGCCTGCGCCACGCCAGGCTATAGCCAGCCCTCCCAGACTGTTTGCCTGCTGGCTGGCTGCCTGAGCCTGAAGCCCAGGCCCCAGCTCTAAAGACTATTTATTGCTTGCTGGCTGCCTATGCTCTGAAGCCCAGGCCCCAGCCCTCAAAAGACTGTGTGGTTGCTGGCGGCCTGTGCGGTTGCTGGCAGCCTGTGCCTCACCCAGACTAGAGACAGCCCTCTAAAGACTGCTGTTTGGCTGCCACCAGCTACCTGAGCCCCGGCAAGTCCAGGCACCAGCTGCATCTCGGGACTGAGTTGCTCGCCAGTCCCTTCGCAGAGCCTGAACCCGGCCGGTTCAAACTGGCCTGAGGGCTCTCCCTCCGATTGGGAGGGCGAGGGAGCCCTACACTGCAATTTTGAAGAACTCATTACTTCTCTGTTAAGGTGCCTTCATTTTGCTGGCTTCTCCGATTCTGATTTGATCACTTTCTCTACAGTTTCATTAACAATAGCCAAGATGCTTTGTTAGGTTTCTGCTCAAAAGAAAATATACTGTCATTGGGGCTGTTGGAGTCTTGTTTAGAGGCTTCTCCTGATCCAGAGTTGTGAAGACTTGTCAGTTCTTTGTTTCATAGTGAAAAGGATGTGGGCAAGTCTTTCCTATCCGTTCACCTTCAGTATTTCTGAATCTGGATTCAATATTTCCCCTTCTTCCAGGAGTGAAGTGTTACAGTCTGAGAACATCATACCTCATTGGTTTCTTGGACCTCTTCACTTTATTTTTGCAACTTCCTAGATTCCTTGAATGACCTGGAGAGGGAGGAACTGGGTCAGCCAGAACAAGATGCTCTTTCCCTTCAGCTTTTTAGTGAATTCTTTAGAACTGGATATGGCTGAAATGGCCAAGCAAACCCTGGTGGAAACTCTGGTGGCATCTAGGCAGACTGCTTGGACAGGCTAGGGTCGGAAGGGCCACACGCTGCTGTGAACATCCATCTAAGTACCTTTTGTGGTCTGTTGGGGAGGCAAGGGAGCTCCAAGATTTTGAGCAGGAGCAAGAGGAGGTAGTTCTCCCATGGTACTTGGTATGCTGTTGGGCTGTGCCTTCCCATGCTATGTTATCAGACTGACTCAGTTCCTTACTCTTCTTACGGCCCTGATGCCCCTGTAATGCTGATACTACTGGTCTTGAATAGCACTATATATGGCTGTATGCCAGAAACAACAACGGAAGCTGGAGAAGGAGCCTCTGAAGACATTTGGATCTTCGGTTCCTACAGGAATGGGTGAAAAGGGGGAGTGGGGGCAGGGAAGGCTGCCACTCCATATAGAACACAATCAGGAATTTGCCCTAGCCATCATCTTGATACCAGCTGTACAATTCCCAATGCAGAGACATGCTGCATTGTGGGGAGACAGAAGAGACACAGAATTAAGCAGGACAAGGCAAGGGCAAGAGAAAGGGAGATTGAATAGGTACTAGTCATCCTCCAAAATTCCATGAAAAGGCAGAAAGTTATGGAAGCTTTTAAACTGCATACATAAGCCCCGCAAATGCAAGATCTTCTGATCAGGAAATGAAGGAGTAGGGGTTCCTCACCCAGTCCCGATGCTGAGCAGGAACTACCACATAATCCCCCAGGTATTTCAAAATGGAGGGTGGAGGGAGAACTTTGGTTTCGGAGGGAGACCGAGAGATCTGGGAGAATTCAATATGTAGGACCCTAAACCTTCTTAATGCTAAAATGAGCGAGCCCCTTAGAGCCAGGTTCTCTATCACACAGGTGGCACACACCCCCTGAAGAGACATTTCTACCTGCTCCACACAGCACAACTGCACTGCTGAAGGGGAAGCACTAACACCTGTGAAGACAAGAGCAGGATTTGCCCCTTAGTGATTCCAATAGTAAAACCAAAATGTGAATTGTGGCTTTTTGAAGACAGCTTAATATTTATGGCTATTTACCATTTTAATACAATTCTTTAGTGCAGTTTACTCAACACTCCTCTGCTCTCAAAGGTAGGTGCTGAATTTTATTTATATATAAGTACACACACATTTAATAAACATCATGATTTAGTATTCTGCAAGCCCACGCTACAAAAGACTGTTCTGGAATAAATGGTATAATTACATTTCCTACAGTGACCTTGTAATCTCTTGAGTATTTACTCTAGACTAAACAGCCTTATTCAGCTGCCCTGTGTCTGATTGTCGATGAAAGAAGCTTGTTTGACAACTGCTTCGAGCAGAAACATATTTTTTCCATGATTGCATAAAAAAAGGTAAAAAACAACATTACCAGACTAGTATCCAAGCACAGAGGTTCATGTCAGATCGATGAGTTAATTCTGAAGCCAAATGCCAACAAAAACAATTACTATGGACATTCTGCTGTCATGACCAGCTTTTGAGGTTAATGTAGTGGTACATATACAATTGCAGCCAACTTTAAATATAAGTAACTACACGGTGTATGCAGGCTTCCCTTCTTGTTTCTTTATACATTTTCCATTTTCTTTGCTTTTATAACTCTCCTGAGACCCTTTACAGTTACAGAACCCACACTATACCCACAGGTGGGCAGACAGGAAGTAAAATTCTGTTTCAAAAGCAGTCCATTATTAATATATTCAATTTCTAATGAGCTTGACAGAACAGCTTCATGCAAAACATCACGTACTACAGGCTGTCATTTGAAATGTTCTTATGATATTTTTGCCAAAAAGTCAATTTCTTAAACAGTAAGACTTCAGACAAAAGTCTACAGGCTGATTTCCATTCAGTGCTTATCTGCCTCTCCTGTGTAAACCCTCAGCATTCCAAACCCTTATAACAAAACCTGCAGGATTTCAAGTAGTGTGTTAAAGCAATACAAACCAGCTCCTAAATCAGCTCAAAATTAACATTGTTTATGAATTGTTATACCTTCCCTTCCCATTCAATTTTGAAGAAGGAAATGCACTAGTTATTCTACTGCATATCCAATATATAAAATATAGTGTGTGGGTGAACAGTTTTCTTCACAAGTCTTTATTCAAAGCTGCTCATTGCAAAGTATGTAAAAGTAGGGGTTTTTTGTTGTTTTTTTAAAGTGTGGATACACTGCATAGAAAGGTATCCAGATATAGTTATGTCCCTCAAAGCATAAATACTCCACCTCCTACCTGCCAATTCTCATTTATCAGCCACCAGATTCAAAGCTTAATGAAGTCAATCAGAATCTATCCAATGACATCAAAGGAACTGGAACAAGACCCTAGGACAGGAAACTTGTTGAAAATCAGAATGTGTGCCCTGCTAGTCAACAGAATTCCTATAAGAATAAAGGGATAGCAACTGTAAAGCATACATTGCAAATCAGACCTTCCTTAATATTATTCAAGCTTTCGGCTCTCTGGTGACTGAGCTTGCTAAGAAACTATATTCTATTCAGAGGAAGCAGAATGAACTTAGTGTTCAGAATCAATGGGTCAAAACAGATCAACTTGAAAAGAGCCACACAAGCAAGCTTTTCTCTGTAAGGCTCAAAAAAAATCTGTATTCCCCTGTCAGAAGACAGCTGATATGAAAAATCACCTGTTACAATTTTTGGAATTCAAAGGCACCAGTACCCCTTCCAATCAATTTGTTATTTTATTGGAAATTAATGCAGAGACTCAGGTTAAGCAGTTATCAGCAACTGACCTGACTGAGAAGCAGCCTAACAAGGATTTAAAAACAGCTCAAAGACAACTATTACTACTATCACCTCTTTAAAAATCACTTCACTAGCGCGGGGAGAGATCGATCTTACGGCGATCGATTTATCGTGTCTCGTCAAGACGCGATAAATCGATCGCCAGTGGCGCCCCTCTCGACTCCGTAACTCCAGCTCGCCAAAAGGTGCAAGCCGGAGTCAACGGGGAGCGCGCCGCCGACCGCTGCCGCCGTGAGGTCGGCAGGTAAGTCGGCTGTAAATACGCTGATTTCAGCTACGTTATTAACATAGCTGAAATTGCGTATCTACAGTTGATCCCCCATGCCCAATGACAGCTAAGAAATTATACTCGTTTCAAAACAAAAGTCCCAGAACACTACCTATGTTTCAAATTATGCTACAACACTGCACAACAAAGAAACACACCCATGTTTTCTACTTGAAATGAAGGTTAAAAATGAAAAGCTACCAAAGTTGTAACCGAGCTGAAATCTAGCCTTGTCATCATTTGAAATAATTAAACTGTTTTGAACTAGCGGAAAAAAATGGAATCAACCCCATTGTTACACTTACAAAAAAGGTCCAACTCTACTTGCTTTACTCATGTGAGAAATCCCACAGAAGCCCTTTGTTGTTTCAATACTTGTTTGCTCTTGAAACATTTTGTTTATGTTTGTTCACAATGGCAGTTGACCTACCAAAAAGGGAGGAGGGGAAGGAATGGCCTGACTTGACCATTGCTCTAAATAATGTGGTTATATTTGAAAACAAATAGCTTAAAACAATTTAAAATCCTTGAATCTACTGTCAGCTTAATTTTCCATGATTCACATATATTTACCCAGTGTGCCTCTCGAGACCTTTTTTTTTTTTTAAAAAAAGAGAATTTCCATTATATAGACAATGTTATGTGGACAAATATAGACGCTACTATATTTTTAAACTCATAAGGCCTAAATCTCATTTACACAACACTCCTAGTTACAGCATTCTGGCAATGTACAGCGGCCTTAAAGTAGATGCACATGGAATTAATAAAACATTGTTGTAATTTCAGGCCTCTTCACTCTGTCAGAGGTGGTGTAAAGTGTAAATGAGAATCAGGCCCTCCCTGATGATGTTGATGATGATGAATGATGTTTTAAATTACAAGGCATGAAGTTTCAGATTTTTCTCAAAATTTTTATCGTATAAGCAGATTTTCAAGTTACAAAAAATGTACAGCAGTCAGTAGCATGTGGCACTTCCACTGCGGTATTTAGTGAGAGAACATAATGCAGCAAATCCTGCCAGACTTAGGTGTACCAAGCTGTCCTGATGTCCTTAAAAGACAGAAAGGCAAAAAAAAGGACATTGTTTTGATCCTTCAGGTTTTTTGAAGCAAGATTACATAACAGCGAAGATATTAGCATGCTCAGTCAGTGGTATTACTGACATGAGTAAGGGAAGATGATTAAGTCAGTGCCCAGTTTCCATTTCACTCTTTCAATCTTGACATATTTGCAAGTTATTTTGTAAAGTTTCCCTTGATTTATAAGTATGAAAAATCCTGCATCTTCCAGTTACCAGGGCCACTGGCACAGAAAAGGGGAGCAGACAGAACTCTGTAGAATGCTGCATGAATGGATGCTTAGGAAAGATGAGCTGGTGTTGGCCATTCCCCTCTAGGAATGCTCAAAAGGAAGGCTTGAGACACCCAAGAGCTATACCACCACCACATGAAACTGATACATCTAGGAGTATCAGCATGGACATTTGATCGTTATCCAATGTATGAACGAGCTCATCGGTGTTCATCATCAGAGCACTGCTCTGATCTATCCATCCAAGGTGCTTATTTGGGTCCGGTCACCATCGTATGTGAGTGTCTCGCAATCTTTAATGTACAAGAAGGATCAGGGTGTTCAGAGACATTCAGATTTGGCTCATCACAATTTCTGTCTAAATTTTAACTAAGTGGAAAATTAAGAATCCGGACTATCATTATCCTGACTACCAGTATCAAAGGATATTTTTTGAGCAGAAGACCATCGTCACCCTACCTGTGAAAGAGTTAAATTGCAGAAGCACCAATAGGATTTATGGTTAGTTTTGTTGCTAATTATTTTTACCCTTTTCCCATCTCAGTTACAGACTGGCAACAAAACCTCATTTTTATTTTAAAAAGACAGAGCCAGGATTATGAGAAAGGGACTTTTCATTGCCCTATACTAACTAACTGACTGACTAACTAACTAGACTTGCATTGCCCTATACTAACCCATAGAAGAGTAGTCAGGGGAATCTCAATTAGCAGTTAGCAATGAGAAACTTTAATTCCCATTGACAAAGTTCCATACTTGTTTGCATCTTATCTGGAGCAAATTAGAACAATAATTGCCACAGAAACACACGTAATTTGGGAATATCATCTATATGTCAGTGATCCAGGAAACTATTCCTGAGCTGAACCAGAGGGGAAAAAAAGTATAGCCTGCCATTCATTTATGTTGAAAATCTATTTCTTAATTATTTTCAGGCTTTTAAAAAAGAGTTGACAGCAAACACCCTTCTGAAAGTTACAAAACAGCCAAAAAAAAAAAAATATATGTAGCACTTAGTTACCCTCTCTCTTTAAGAGCTTGAAATTTAAAAAAACTATTTGAACACTGTTTTCCCCAAGTGGCTTGCCCAAAGTGTTTGAGAAATGGCATGCTTTGCAGAGCTTATCAGTCCCCACACAATTTAATTATCTGAAGCTTAGAGAGTAACTGGTATAGGCCAATTTAAATATGAACCACCATATTTTAGAAAAAAAGAAAAAGTAACAAGAGTCCTAAAATAAGCTCTTGAGAATTTATCGTCTTTCTTACTCTTCATGCTAATCACCCCATTTATTCTCAACATACTCCAGCAAACTAACTACAGAAGGAGCAGCCTTCCTTACTCTGAAGATTGATGGGAGTCTTATGGAAAATATGAGGTTAATACAAATATATTTGAAGGATCCAGCCTGTTGAGTGCTTTGAAGGTAATAAACAAGATCCTAAAAATCAATAAAAGATGCTACCAGAATAAATGTAAAGGCTCCACACTAGGTTGGCAGAGTATTTGCAAAAATCTTGGTTCCTGAGGATTGGATAAACGGAAATCTGCCTATTTTGGGGAACTGTCCAGCAAGCAATAAATTGCAGTTTTCAAGCTGCAATATTATATAGGGACAAGAAATTTTGCTGTTGTCGATGACTAACCACAGAGTTATAAAACTGAGAAATTTGAATGATCAAGTGAAACCTCACTAATTTGCATAGACCAATTAAAATATTCATTTTAGAGAGAAATGGAGAAACTGAGAATGTGTCCCCTCCTCTTAAATTTAACCTCTGTAATAGAGTTCAAGTTAAAAGGGAGCTAAAAGTTTTCGGTAGGAGCATGTAACACCATTATGTTCAACCCATCTGCCTCATTCAGCCAGCTGTTTGCAGCTGCCTCCAAGGCCAGCCACCGGACCGCAACACATTTGTTAAGCATTTATCATCAACAGATGAGCATAAAGTTCATGCAAATACAGAAACCAATACATAGAGGAGTAGGGTACTGCATGGTCTAAGGCAGGAGTCAGCAACCTTACAGAAGCGAGTCTTCATTTATTCACTCTCATTTAAGGTTTCGTGTGCCAGTAGTATATTTTAACATATTTAGGTCGCTTTCTAGAAGTCTACAATATAAAACTAAACTATTGTTGTATGTAAAGTAAATACAATTTTTAAAATGTTTAAGAAGCTTCATTGAAAATTGAATTAAAATACAGAGCCCCCCAGACCAGTGGACAGGATCCAGGCAATGCGAGTGCCACTGAAAATCAGCTCGCATGCCGCCTTTGGCACCCGTACCATAGGTTGCCTACCGCGGTCTAAGGTACTCAAAATACCCAGTGGAATAGGATTTGAGGTGTTAAAGCAGGGCACATGCAGGATGGGTATATTATTTCTTTTTTAATTATAAAAAGCCTCTAGACTCAGTTGGGGAAACTCACAGCTCCCCCACAAGTGGCAGATGACATCCACCAAGTCACTCACGCAGACTCTCATCACCTGCCTTTGGAAACCAAGTGGGATGGCATTCTCAAAGCCATGCAGGAAAAGGGACCTGCGTGCGTGCGTGCGCGCGCGCACACACACACACCCCCCTCTACCTCTTCCTGAGCATCTCTGCTAAGGGGTCTTTCTGACCATGCTTCTCCAGAAATTAAGCATAAGTATTTGAAAACTGAGGTTATTGTATGCAACATTAGCAGCTAGACCGAAGCCATGCAGTACTCAGAGGAGGTTTGCTTTCCAAAAGCATAGATACTATGGAGATAGCTATTATAGAAAGATTCCAAGATCTCACTGTGCACAAGTTACTCAGGATATATGTGATACATGAAATGAAAATGCCTGGGGGGGCTCCCCACAGAAAGATTTATTTTCCCCCAAACATTTTCATCCATATGAAGGTCCATGGCTGACGGAGCTTCAGTACGCCCCCTGCAGCAGAGGCCCCCACTGCTGTGTTTTGAACAGGTGGTGAATGCTGGCTCCAGCTATGTCCAGGTTGAGATAGCTGATGAATATTTGCTCTGATAAACCGGATATTAGAGAACAGAAACGATACGCATCAAGAATACATATGAACACAAACAGTAAGTGATTCTAGACAAGCTTGACGGTCTTTCGGCAGCACTGAGTTTTAGAGTGCTTATCCATCAGGGCAGTGTTTTAAAACCTTTTTTGAGATCCCTGTGCCTTCCCAGGATGAGGAGTGTAAATTTCTCATCTGAAAACACAACAGTATGTGTTGGCAGTGCCCACTGAAGTAAATGGGAATCTCTCCTTGGATTTCAGTGGGCTATGGATCAGACCCAAGATGCATACCAAAGGGTCTTTCCCAGCTATACTCTCTCATTGGTATTTTGGGGCACACAGTTCTCCTGTGTGCACATTCTGAAATTAATTTCGTTTCTTCCCCCCAGACATCTGCATTTTCAATGTTCTGCAATGCGTTTTCTAGAAGTAACCAGGCTGCATGACCTTGAAGTCAGCCAGATCCAACTCAATGACACTATCCATCTGGCTGGTAGTGTACGTGTTTAGCGGGTGTTCAGCTACTAACCTCTTTAGAGGAGAGCAGGCATGCCACTATTGTGCTATTCAGTCTCCATTACCTTGGAACACCAGACTTCTAAGTTCCCTTCCAAACATGGCCACACACTGTAATGCAGCCAAACTGCTGGGCCAGGCCTGCATTATACTTTCACAAAGTTAAGCTCTATACTTCATTTCTCAAATGTTGTTTAACTGTAGATGGCAGTCAGTGAGTAAATCTACCCTTTTCCATGGCAAAAGGCCCAGCTTTGATATTTTTACTGGCTGACTGCTGGGTAAATTAAGCCCTGATTTTTTTATTTAAATTTACTCTTTAATACAGTGCAACTGAAAATGAACAGCTACTTTGCTACGGCTGCCAACGACAACCTTAAAAAACATGAATGCAATCCAGTTTAGCTCTCAATAGATCTATAAAGGCTAGAGGACCCAAAATTTTTAGCTTATCCACCCAAACAAAATGATGGTTCCGCAGGAAGTCTAATATTTTATTAAGATACTTCTAAAAAAATGTATATGCTGCTGGCAAAGTAAAGATGGTAACATTCCCAGATACAATGACATGAAATGGAGATTGAAGTTATAATGTGGTACTTACCCTAGCCTTCCTAGAAGTTCAATCTCTGGAACTTGTGGTCCATAGGTTTCGACTTGCAGTGGCTGATACTCATACAGTGCTTCCTCCAGTTTTTGGATAGGCGCTAATGAAATATGCTGACTCTATTGAAAAGAAATAACAATGAATCTCTACAATGTGCCCCAATTTTTTTGCTGTCTCCTTAACGGAGGTTGGGTGGGGTAAGTTTACACTTAATATGATGTTCAGTCCACCTTTAAACAACATGTTGTTCATTATATTAGCCATTTCCTGATGGTAATTTTAATTCCTTACTGGACCTACAGCATGGAACTAATGTTTTGTTAGCTATAATTCTTTGGAGGGATAAGAGGAAGAGTTTTAGTGAAGCCAGTCCTACTGTCAAAGAGGAATGTAGCTGCTTCCAGACTCACTGGTGAAATGACGAAAAAATATCACTTATCAGAAGTAATAACAAAGGTCTCTGTGCAATTGTATTAGATTTTGTAATCAATGATTTCCTGAAAGCCCTAATTAGAAAGAAAAGTGACTTGAATTTCTCTCTGCAGGGCTTTCTAATCAACCATATAAAATGGCTCCCATGATAGACTATTTAGATTGGAACACCATTCATTCGTTCAGCAAACTCCCATTTGTTCCGTAACTAAACTACAGAAACATGCAAATATAAAATGGTACTTTCTCAAGGCCTTCAGACCACAGAGAAACAAACAACCAGAATTCCTTTTAAAGCTCTTATCACTCCAAACTCAAAACAGAAGATCTGGGGTCTGATTGGAGCATCAAAGAAAAAGATAGAGCCTAGTTAACAGATGCTGCTGCGTGACATCCCGCACGGATTTGTTGATCTTTCATAGAGTTTCAATCTTCTACTTTATTCCATGGTGCTGAAAACATTACCAACAGCCCAACAGAGAACACTAGGGTACCCCAAGACAATCTGGGTACCCTTTAGGAAAATGGTAGCATTACATGTGGGCTCACTTTAAGACAGAAGCGCTGAATCTTTACATAGGGTTAGGCAGTGAGACTCCCACTGGCAAATGCTTACTCAGTTCAGTGGATTCAAAGAAGCTACTCACGTAAGTACCTACTCAGCAATGGGCACAAGGAGTCACAGCCTGGCATATCATATTAAAGTTAACTGAGGAAGGAGTGGAGGATGTCACAAGTGCGTGCAGTCCAGGGACCATGGCCTCCCTGAATTACAAGCTTAGAAGTATTTGCTTAAGCATACAGAAGGCAGATAAGAAAACTGGGGACCCCCCGGTCAGGAGAAATACTATCAGTAATACAGAAAACTAAGTCAGAGTCAGGGGCCTTCCAGTTTGGTTGAGATCTCAATGGAGGTGAAGTTTTCTACTGCAAATGGATTATACATGTGATGAGAATGGATCATTTTGATTTCCTTCTCCCTGCACTGCAGCATAGGGGCATTGCTAAGGTGACACCTTGCATTGTTCAGGCACTTTAAAGGAGAATTTACCATGAGAAATACAGTTCTGAAGTTAGACACAATTCAATCTAGCTTTCATACCATTATTTCTCTGCCAAACCACCAATGTTAAAACTGAGCAACCAGTCACTCAAAGAAATCAGGAAGTGCAAAAGTAAGGTTGAAGCTTTAACTGTACCCCATAATATTTGAAGGCATATAGTGTGTCTCAATATCATCTGAAGTTGTCAATTAATACAATACATTCAAGTGTTCATAATTTTTACACTTAATAAAAAATTGCTCTCATTGTGTGACACTCATTATGGAATTAGGCTTAAATTCAACTCCACTCCCAGCTGTGCTGTTCAGTCACTAGATATTTGAATACTTCAGCTGTATACACTGCAGGTTTCTCACCAGCAACTTGGAATAACATTTCCCTTTGCCAGTCAGGCACAATCAGAAGTGTTACATCCTCCAAAATGTGAAAGGCCTGAAATGATAGAAAAAGCTTTTGTAGCCAGGCCACTGACTGCCCCCAAGTAGTTCTAAAATTTTTAGAAAACACACACACTGAATTTTTAACTTACTATTGTCTCTGTATTTCTTTTGCTGTGATAAACCAGGCTGTGTGCAGGGAGCTTCGGTGGACTGAAACATCTCTATCACAATATACTGCATTTCAGTGTGGAAAAGTAAAATTGTATGCCCTTGAAGCTTCCACAAGGATTTTTCCTGTGCTCCTTATTTGAGACAATAACTGCTGTGATTTGTTCTATTCCAGGCTCTTTGACCGGCAGCAGTACTGCCACGCTGCAGCACAAACCTGAAACATACCTTTGTGGACTGTTCCAAGAGGAAGTGTTTTTGTAATCACCTTATGGTTGACGTTTGGAGAGGGCCAACAAGCAGGTCTCGTACCAGAAATGGGGGACTTACGGCTAAAGAAAAGACATGGCAAGAGGAAAGCTGAGGCTGGCTGCACAGTTTAAGGACAGGGTTTCAGCACAGGAGCAGACACTTGGCTTTGCAGTTCTGGGAACAGGAATGATGGCTAAGGGAGGAGAACATTGCTCAGCAGAGAGAGCTGTTTGACTGATATCAATCATGGCTTCAAGAGTACCGGCTCCTGCTGCCTCTCCCACACCATGGCCTGTGTCCCCTGCACCATACCCTGGGATGTAGTGAAACAGTTTGGAAAATTCCATGCCTGGGTGGCCCATGCAATCAGGCCCAGCGAGCAGCAGCTGGGGAACTTGGCCCCACACAGTCCTCCATCTTGACCTTCTCCCTTGTGGACACGTCCACCCTCCCTCCCCAGGCGTCACGTGTGTGGCAAATGGGGATAGACAGGAAAGGAGAATGAAGGGCAGAGGTCTGTGTTGTGTAGATGGTTTTACTGTTTGTGCACTTTTTGTTTTGTCTTGGAAAAGTTCTGTGACGACTGGTGTTTTGGTGTGATGACAGCAGCTGGCCTGCCTGGCAATGAGAGGATGTTGTACTGTTTTAAAACATGTTTATAAATACAGCTTTTTAAGTCCTCAAGAAAGTTTATTGCTATCACTGCATCTCATCACACAATCTGTATTTGAAATAATAAAGGAAAACTCATGATCAGGAGCAATTAGGAATTAGTAAGCAAACACTAATCCTCTATGCAATTAGATACAGCCAGCCACACTTCAACCCCTTCCTTATAGGAATCCATATTGTGAATCATTCCCCACTCCCATTTCATAAACTGTCATGTCAGACATAGGACACACTGCATGTCAATCAAGCTCCCAGCCGAACCCAGGCACTGAACCCTCACAAATCAATTAGCCCCATCCCTCCACAAGCACATTCATAGAGGTTCCACTCCCCTTTTTCATCGGGCCATGCAAGTCCATCATGTGAGAACACAAAGCATCCCTGTCGTCTGTTGCCTGGGTGCAATCAGCTGCAGCTGAGGTAGGTGCACTTTCTGGCTGAAGGAACCGATCCTGCGGCCCTAGTCTGTTATACGTGCATTCATGGGGAAATGGCTCACCTCTGGCTTCACAAAGATTGCAAAGAGCACAGCAAGCCATAGTAATGAGTACAACATTGACAACACTGGAATCCAAACTGCTCTGTAACCATCTCCAACATGATTTCAGTCTGCCAAAAGCACATTTAACCACCATTCTACACCTGTTGAGAGTATAATTAAACCATCTTTTGCCAGGGTGTCTGAAATCAGGGCACAGTTTCATAAGCCATGACCAAAGGGGGTACGCAGGCTCCTCCAGAACAACAGTGGGACAGTAACAACACTTATTACAATGTCATTTGGTAGGAATGCTGTCCTAGCCTGTCCATTAACAGATTCCTGAGCAATGAAAAGCCCTGGCATCAACAACTTTCCCAGTGCAGCCCACGTTGGCATTCACAAGATGACTAGGGGTCCCCACAAGGGTCTGTATAAGAATAGAGTCGTACCCTTTGCAATTTATGTATTTGTGCTCCTTGAGGAGGGCAAACTATGGGTTCATGAGTTCTATCAATGGCCCCAACGTAGTGTGGAAACACCATTCTCTCAAAGCCAGCAGTTACCCGAGGAATATCTTTTATGCCTGTCATCTTCAGGTAAGCCACAACAGACACATAGCAGTCTGGGGTAGCCCGCTTTCCTACAGTTAAGCAGCCTGTTTCTGGACTGGTAAGGGTGCCCTCATGTGTTTGTCTCTTATGCTGGAGAGTGGGGGCAAGCTGTTCACAAAGCTCCAGAAATGCAGCTTTCTTCATGCAAAAGCTTTGGAGCCACTGCTGGTCATCCCAGGTCTACATAAGAATGTGATCCCAACAGCCCTGTGCCAGAAGTGCCAGTCTAGGTAGGGACATTAGCAGCTACATTCAGTGTACTGAGCAGCATCAGCCAATGCAAGTCTGCCATGCCAGGGTACGCTTTATCCTCTGACTCTGCCTTCTGCTCCATCATTTACCAGGTGTTTCTGGTGGGTCAGAAACCGCCACCAAAACATCCAACACCGTCTCACAGAAGCTCTGCCCAATTCCTGGTACAGGAACAAAAGCACAAGAAGTTCTTCAAAAGGCGCCTCCTCGATGTTGCTCTGTAGGCTGCTTGCAGCTGTTCAAACTTCCTGTAACACGCACAGTGGACAGTAAAGTTTTCCTCAGTGCAACCTGGCAACCGGCAAGAGTAAGCAGATTTTGGGAAAGCACAAGAGAGTGGGGGATATGGTTGGTTTGACTTGGGTTTGCATGTTGTAGGGTGGACACCAAAGCCCCAGGTTCAAGTTTGGGTTAGACAATTCTTAATGTAGAGTTATCAATCAGTGTAGATGCTCAAGTCCCAGGTTCTCTAACCCAGGATTAACTGACTCGAGTCCCACTAACTACAGGCTTACATCGCCATGTAGACATACTTCAATGGCCAACTCAGATTACAGGGCAGAGGGACCACATCTCTGGAGGGGTTTGTTGCAATCACTGTTTTGTTTTTTTAAGGTTGCCATTAGTGCACTCTCAACATTTTTACCTATCCTAATTGCACTGGGATTGGCTAATGGAGATGCAGGACCACACAGAAAAGAGCAGTGCTAGGCTAAGTCAGGGTTCTTCCTCCTCCACCCACTGTGCTGCTGCAAAAGCCCATCTTCCATCCCCCTTTTTGCCTTAGCTGTAATTGGCAGCATAGGGTATCCGTGTTTCATCAGTCTTGGTCTATGGAGTTTCACAGGTTTCAGGGGCAAGAAGAAGGAACCATTACAATCATCTAGTGTAACCTCCTGTATCACTCAGGCCCCAGAACTTCATCAAGTGATTCTTGGATGACGCCCGTAACGTGCAGTTGAGCTAGTGCCTATCTTTCAGAAAGACATCTGCCCTAGATTCAGAGACTTCAGATGGTGAATTACTAGCTGCTTCCCTAGATCAGTCATTCCAATGGTTAATTCTTCTCACCATTAAAAAACAGGACCTCATTTCCCATTGGAGTCGGCCAGGATTCAGCTTCCAACCACTGGCTCTTGTTCCCTTTTTCTCTGCTGTACACTTTGGATTAGGGTGTGAGACAGTTTGGTCCCAGCCACTGGGGGCCAGCAGGCAGTTCTCCACACTAAGATAACGTGATGGGTTTGCATTGAGCAAGCACATCTGGACATTGAGGCAACTGCTCAACACAGTTCATTTGCTTTAGCTTCCCAGGATTACAACTTTTAGGTGGTGAGTTTTAGAAGCATGGGATAGACTAAAAAAAACCCAAGAAGCTGGGTTGGCTGGCGCTCCTGACACATAAATGTTGGGAGTTTGGGTAACGCCCTTTTCCTGCAAACTGGGTATTAGTCTTCCTTCACTTGGGAAGAGGCTAGATTTTCAGGGAGGACCTGGGACAAACAGAAGGGCTAGTAGGTGTCTCATGAATTCATCTGCACGGGGCTGTGGCTACATTCAGGCCTTGAGGCAATACAGGCTCCAATACAGGCAATACAGGTCCAGGAAAATTTGTGCTTTCAGCATCAATAAGGTATGCTGGGGGGATGAGGGGGGCACAGTAGGAGTTTGGGACAACTGTGACCCTCTCCCTTTATACTGCTGGTGGGACGAGTTGCATTTAAAACAGTTCTTTCTCAGTTAAGTTAAAAGGTTTAATAAAGCAGCAGAGATTTGGTCAATATCATCATCATCATCATCATCTTTATCTGGTCTACAGCCTGACTGGACTCTAGGCATTCACATACTCCTCGTCGTCATCTTGGCAAATCCCAGTGGGACATGACCTTCTCGCAAACCAAGCCCCATGTGGTTCAATCCCTGGCCAAGTGCTCAAGACAGTCTGACTGTATATTCAGTTTCTGTTCATCACTGACACTCATCACACCTTGGTGACCATGTACTCACCAGCTGTGTAGCAGCATTCCTTGGTACACACACTTTGGAATTCACCAGTCTTCCATTCTTAATAATATGTCCATACCCAAGAATAGACCCATGACAGTGTCTTGCTGACATTGTTCAGTTTAGTGAATTGCTGTAGCTGAAGGCAAAGCTGGTCAGGCAAGAAGGAGTGCGCACTAGTTGGATTATTAACCCAGATGCAACTAAGTCCCTGACTGTTACTACCAAACACCTTTCATATACAGATTACACCCACATCAATATTAACCTGTCTGGATGGGACATCAAGTACATGGCAACTGTCAAATATCTGGGCTGGGAGACGAGCTAGATGATGCTCAAGGGGGAGAAAAAGAGACAGTCATTCATCAGAGAGTGTTAAAATGGAAGCCATCGTGCAACTTGATAGAGATTACTAGAGACAAGCACTGTTACTTAGGGCTTCTACAGTGTTTTACAAATTCATAGCACTTTACACTTCTGAGAGGTAGGATTTTTAAATTTACTGTACTCCACCTAGAGGACAGGGCCTGCCTGTTTCAACATCAGGAGGAATTTAGGACTCTGCTAAAACCAGACTGAAGGTAGTGGGGCCCAAGATTTTTTTTTTTTTTTGCATTGCTTTGTCCGACAGATCTAGAATTTGATTTTGTGGTCATGGGTAAGTGTTTCTAATTCCCACTGGATGCTGTAATGTTTATGTACAAGAAGCTGACAGTATCCAAATGGTGAAAGAAATAGCTTCCAAGAACAAAGACAACAGATATTCCTGTCTCTTCTCTCCATCCCATCACACCCCCATCTTTCTGGTGTATTCCTTCCCCACCCCTCAGTTTAATTTAGGCACTGTTGTTGTCCTTTATATTTTGGAGTTTATGGCACCACAGAAACATTGTTAATTAGAATTAAGATGTGTGCTTCATCCTCATAGACTTTTACATGGAGAAAGTTATGTAAAATGTCTTTACTTATCCGATTTACTTTTCGCTACATTAGATACACTGTTAACTCAATGCATTTCTCTGTTTAGACAATTAAAAAAGACTTGTCCGTTTCTCTTTCAAATATACTAGCACAATGCTGCAATGTCTGGGTTATAGACACTGCAAGGGGAATATTTCTGTTTGCGAAATGCTTGTTTTTACAAAGCCTAAACCTTTGATGAATGAGACCTAATAATTTCCCTTTAAGTAAAGCTGTAATACAAGCAGGGTGACCAGATCTTGGAAACAGAACACCAGTACACCTTCTGTAATATGGCTGGGGAGTGGGTATTTGACAACTACTGAACAAGTTAGTGATTGCCTATTAGCGTACCAGGACTAGGGTAGAAGCACTTTAAGAGGATGTGAGTTCATGATACCCCCACTTCCTATCCCTTGGTCTCCCAACTTCCTTGTCCCCAAAACTCCACCACATATCATCAGCCCTCACACCCTGCCCTCCCTTCATGATTTCCATCCCTCTCCAGCTTACCAAAAAATCAGAAAAAAGAATCAGAGCTGAGGATCTTTGCAGAAATTGTTTTAAATCGGTTTCTACTAAAACAGAAGGAATTACTTCTTCACACAATGACCTGTGAAACTCGTTGTGAAGGCCAGAATTAAAATGGGGTTCAAAAAAGAACTGCATTGAGGATACAACCTTTTATGACAAGTAGCCAATATGGTCCAGGATGCAACCCCATGATCTAGGTGTCTCTAAACCTCCGATTACAAGAAGCTGGGACTGGATGGCAGGGGATCAATCACTTGATAATTGCTCTGTTCTGTTCATTCCCTCTGAAGCATCTGGTACTGGCCACTGCTGGAAGACAGAATATGGGGCTAGATGGACCATTGGTCTGACCCAGTAGGGCCATTCTTATGTTCTGATCTTTCCAGAGCCATGAAGAAGAGGATAAAGGAGGAAGACAATACCAGAGACCAAACAATGGATGCATCTGCAGTGGAGGGGGTGGGGAGATCTATTTTGTTGCAAATATTTCCAGAAGAAGTAGCAGAAAAACCAAGAGTGACGGGGTCATTAAAACTTGTCTCGACAGTGCACATTTTTTACATTAGCAGATGGCTGTACTAGATGATGTAACAGATCTTTTGACTCTAATTCCTATCTGTCTTGGTACTTACTTACATGGCCCCTCTATTACCATATTATCTGAGTGCCTTCCATGTATTTAATAATGGAAATAGTAATCTACAATTCTACATGCGAACATAAATACTGTTACTTATATGCATATTGGTAGCTGAATGCCCTACAAAATCACATGTATTAAAAAAAAAAGCCCAAAATGGCTCAGAACTTAAAAGCTAGACAGTAACAGACCACAAATCTCAGTGATGCTTCAACCAGGTGCTTTTCTAAACAAAGAGAGCTCTCAACCATGCTCCAAGCTGTTTCCATTACATCACATTGACTACAGACATAATAGAGTGGCAATCCTGGAATTTTATTATATAGATTTCTTTAGCCACGAGATCACTCCCCTCCAAAACAATCTATCTAGGGTGAGGAGTATGCTGTGTTTGCTGAAAAGAACTTAAGGAGTCTCTAAGGCTGGAATATTATTACTTCTATTACAGCAAGTCTTGGAACCCCAGTCAAGGACAAGAACCCCACTGTTCTTGGCACCGTGCAAAGCGATGCAAAAGAGTCCTTTTTTGATTCATTATCACATGATATTGTAATTATCCAAATACTAAGAGGCAAAATGAAAAAAAGAATACTGACCTATTGTAGATTTCACTTACTGGCTATCTTTGAGAAGCCATTTTACTTTTAAGTTCATAGAAATATTTAAGTTTGAAAAAGCTGCTTTCATGCAGTAGAATTTCTGATGGAATAAGGTTCCTGTAAATGTTTTAGATATCCCAGCCTGAACCAAATAGGTAATTTTTGCAGTTTCCTCCCTATCCCTCTCCATCATCACTGATAAGTCCATGTCAACAGGGCTGATATAGCTTTCTGATTCAGATTAACTACTTTGTTTGGCTACAGTAATACACAGGAAACGGAGAGTGAACCTGATAGATTTGGAGGGCTTGGTTAATATTATTTTAACCTTTACCCTCCCTGTCTTCCACAGGCTTTTTAAATAAACATGAAAAATGTCAAATTAAAATGCTTACAACCATTCCCGGGTTTACAATTCCTATGCCAATAAGGTTTTTCCAACAGGACTCAAATATCTGAAACCCACTGCTCTTTTCCCCTCCCCTCATCCTTTGAATTCATCCTTTGAATAAATATGGATTTCTTCACCAAATTATCACAACTTTTAGAGAGACAGCCCAGCAGCTGCCAAATAAAACAACCAAAGAACTGATCTAAAGCCTGTCAATGTCAATGGGATGCTTTCCATTCATTTAACAGGTTTTGGATCAAATCCCAGGTGGCAGTACTGGTTTTAAGGCTAACACAGCTCATTTGGAGAAAAGTTCAGACATAGAAAATAAAGCTGATCACGTTTGGACATTTACTGAGAAACAATAAAGTAGATTTGGATTTTTGAAATCCAAACAGCTTTAAAAAACACAATTTCACCAGGAATTGCTCTCTAGTTCTTCCTTAGAGAATTTTCAGCAATATAGGAGAAGATCAACAGTGTCAAAAAGGCTATTAATGATGATGGTTACATATGTAATTTAGTATGTGCAAACAGGTATCTAGAAAACCAGCCACATAGTGACTTAGGCTAAATCACATGCTTGCTTACTTCTGAATTTTCCTTCTGCAATATCCTGACATAAATAATTATCTGACCAGACATTCCTTAAACGCCTGCCAAAAAAGCAACATTTCTCTAATCTCTCAGAAGAAAGCATATGTCCATTTTATAAACTGAAATATAAAAGTCTTTTGGTTTCGAGCCAATATTAGGATTTAGTGATTACTCTAAAACAAAAAATTCCAGTCCTTTCCCTCTTCACATCAATACTTCAAATTCCTGTTTGTTACCATTATCTACAGCCCCGGCCACTGAAACACAGTGGTGATTTTGAGGAAAGCTTGTGGGTGTTTGTTGGAATAAGCCACTCATTCATTTTCAGCAGTGACTCCAGCGTTCCGGCGAGAGTTGTCAAACTCTCCCTGGAGTCCCCGCTAGTGTGTACTGTGCCATTATCTGAACAAGACAGCATTGTGTTTGAGAAAGAATAAAAACACAACATTTTATGCTACTTCTCAATAGCCAACCCAGGTCATCGCTATTCTTTATCACTCCATCCTCCAACTCTCTTAGCTAAGTCCTATGGATCTCCTTTCCTTTCCTTGCAATGATCCCTCCTTATAATGCATCCTATTATATGTGGAACTTGACCTGGTCATTGCAGAACCATTGTTCTACTGCCTTTCCTTCCCTGGTTGTTGGGGGAGTCTACTGCAGGGACAAGCATCTTACCCTAAACCTCACTCCCTCTGATATATTTGAATAGAAAGGCACAGTCTCCTCGCCCTTAAACTGGCTGCTAGGAGTTACTCAGAGCCTTGCGGAAGTGACTGTCACATTTGCAACCCTGAGGCACCAACTCACACTTCCTTATTCCCATTGTGGCCTTACACATGTTGAACATTACTTGTTCAGGCTGAAATGCCATTTATTTTTCAGAGATTCATTGTGTCTTCAGTAAAAACAGTCATATTCAATGTGTTATTCTATTCCTCAATACGACCATGCTTTGTTAGAAATAACAGATGAAGTAAAATTAAGCAAACTCAGGTTGTGCTTCCACAATCAGATCTACCAGTATGGACTCCTGATGCCAGCAGGAGACACATACATTCCAAGGAGGCTACACACAGGCATAGAGATCTGCTTTAGCAATCCAATTGCAAAATCGAAAGTCTTAATGTAGTAAAATTGAAATTCTACATTATCTTAATTTGCACAATGAAAATACCCACATTAAGGATCAAATTTTCAGAGAGGTATCAACCCAACTTGCCTTCACACAAACCACTTTGCACGTGGAGTTTTTGCAAATAACCATCACAAACTATAGCATTTAGTACACAAAACTCATTTGCGATCAAAGTGCATACACAAATGGAGTTCACACAGGTTAATTTCATCTAGATCATGCATTAAAAAAAATGCAGGTGAACAAATCATGTTTGGAAAATTTAACCCAAAAGTTATGATAGCTAAAAAATTAGTACTAATACTATGGGGGGAAGGAGAGGAGGAGAGACGAGAGGGAGAAAGGAAGGTACATGTAGTTGTAGTAGACAACATGGAACCACCCAATACTGCCTATATTCAATTAAACTGGCTTCAGTCTAGGTCCAGATGGACTTACCAGTGTTCTTATTTTGCCACAGTACAGCTCTTTGCAGAATACTGTATGCTGACAGAACATTTCAATTATATGACTATGGTATTTAGGATTTCCTGAAGGAAGACGAAATATGCTCCCTACAGCAAAAAGCTTATGCTTATGAACAACACAACGCGAACACTCCGGCATCCACAAACAGCTGTCTGTATTTCCCTCCTCCCACAAATCTCCACAATGATCATAAAATCCTAGAAATGTAGAGCTGGAAGGAAACTCAAGAGATCATCTAATCTATAACCCTGCTCTGAGGCAGGATTACATACACCTAGAAATATATACCTAGAAAAACCATGAAATATTGCTGTTAAGATATATAGCATATGATGGACGATTTAAAACCCCAGCTTAAAACAAGGAGATTAAATAGAAAACTGAACTTGGTCTCTAAAAGGTTAAACACTCAGTTTGTTTGAAATTAAGAGCCCCACAGGCATTCCCTGCCCTGTTAAATTTACAGTCTGAAGCAAGACAAACTGTAAGTGAAGATAAAGTCTCAGTAGAGTGATGGTGTAGGGCAGGCGCGGGCAAACTTTTTGACCCAAGGGCCACATCAGGGTTGCAAAATTGTATGGAGAGCCAGGTAGGGAATGCTGTGCCTTCCTAAACAGCCTAGCCCCACTCCCTATCTGACACCCTCCCACTTCCCGCCCCCTCACTGCCCTCCTCAGAACCTCCGACCCATCCAACTCCCTCCCCACTCCTTGTCCTCTGACCACCCCCTCCAAAAACACCCCCATCCCAAACCACCTCCCAGGTCTCCTCCCCCTGTCCCCTGACTGCCCCCGACCCTTATGCACACCCCTGCTCCCTGACAGACCCCCCAGGACTCCATGCCTATCCAATCCACCCTGCTCCCTAACCCCTGACCAATCCCCCACCCCAGAACCTCCACCCCATCCAACCACCCCCTGCTCCCTGTCCCCTGCCTGCCCCCGGGACTCTCTGCCCCTTATCCAACATCCCCCACTCCCAGCTACCCGTCCTCTTACCATGCTGCTTAGAGCAGTGTGTCTGGTGGCTGTGCGGCTCGGCGGGAGCTAGACACGCTGCCCCACCCCCTTATCATACTGCTCAGAGAGGCAGGAGCTCAGATCCCACCAGAGCCAGCTACACCACTGCAGTGCTGCCCGGCAGGAGTGGTGGGCCAGAGTGCTGCCTGCACAGTGGCGTGGCTCCAGGGAATGGGCCGGGGGAGCCTCTCAAGCCGGGAACTCAGGGGCCAGACAGGATGGTTCCACGGGCCAAATGTGGCCCATGGACTGTAGTTTGCCCACCCCGGTGTAGCTGTTATTAAGGGAGAGAAGAAAAGAGTAGAGGATTCCCGGAACAAATGCATTTGAAGGAGGCATTTGATGGAGGTAGAGAATGTGTCTGGCAGAAGAAAGGAAGTAAACAAGGCAACTGCTACAGTGGATGGGGACAGAATGGATAAGGACATGAACCAGAATAGAAGAGGAGACGAAAAGAAAGTTAATGGAATGGGAAAAACAAAGGGAAGGAGGGTGAACAGTTAGAAATAGGAGCAGAGATATGGAGTACGGGCAATATTAGGCACGTAGGAGGTATGCGGAACTTAAGTCTGTGGAACTGACGAAGCATCAGCACATGTTAACAATAAGCAGCCACTATTAGTAAAATATGCAGAACACTGGCTTTAAGAAAATGAAAACACTTATGCAAAACATTTAACTCCTTGATATTAGCTATTCATTATTCGTGTAAAAAGATGGAAACGATTTTTAAACTCTGGACTTTATTCTCATCTTCATGCAAAGAGGAAATAGTAGCAACATTAGCAGGAGCTACGTGTAAAAGAGCCAGAGGAATAACTGTCACGGTTCATTTAGAACGAACACACGCATAGTCCACTATCTCCGGACCAGGTTCAGGATGGGTCAGTAGTAGTACAGTCATCCCAATAATACCCGACAAAGGGGCATTAAGCCAAAAGAATACCTAGCCTCCTCCTCCCCACCCCCCGGGGTGGGAGGAAATAGGTAGTCCTTTGTCCTTTCTGCTGAAACTGACCATAGAGGTGTTAACTTCACTGGTGGGGTGGGTTTGTGATGTTCCTCTCCATCTGTCTTGATTTCTGAGCATGCCAAACAATTTTTACAAACTAAACACCACAAATCTTATACACAAACATCTCATTTTTAAGGCCCAATCCTGTGGGGCTCTCAATCCCTTCAGATCTATGAAGAGTTGAATGCTCACAGCACCAGAAACTCTTTAAAGTGTTGGCTGATTGGCTGAAGTCCCTAGAAGTAGTCCCTCTGGATTAGCAGCATTGAGAGACAAGGTGGGTGATGTAACATCTTTTATTGGACCAACCGCTATGTGGCTCAAAATCTTGTCTCTCTCGCCAACAGAAGCTGGTCCAATAAAAGATATTACCTCACCCACATTGTGTCTCTGATATTCTAGAACCAATACAGCTACAAGTACACTGCATTAGCAGAACTGAGGCATGCTTATAGGTAACAGCATGGCCTAGGATAGTAACGGATTCAGTGACACACCTTTCCAGTATACTACAGGTTATTAAAATTTTTGTTGTTGCAGGGTTTTTTCTTAAACGTGGTAACAAGCATATAAGGCACTTTATAGAACAAACAGAAAAGCATGGTGCCTGCCTGGAAAAATCTACAATCTAATTTTAAACAGCATGCTGGAGAGAACTAAACAAGGGCAAGTATTATACCGATGCAATCACAAGGTTACTCCATTTAGGCATGTGTTCATCTTGATGGTCCAATTTGGAAGGGGCTCATTTATTTTGTCATGGTGACGTGCTCCTGGGGGAACCTCTAATTAAAACGCTGTATTCAAATCAAATCAAGAGCCCCGTGGTTAGCTTCTAGCAGCCAGTATAAGGGCACGGATACCATATAAAAAGGGGATAGAGGTAAGTGGGCAAGACCATTTTGAATAACCATCAACTACATTAGCTCCCAGCAAATTAGAGGGAAGCTGCATTAGTGTCTCCTACAACAGGCGTATGTGGAGAATAGTGCTTAGAAATAAAAAAGAAATATCCGGTTACCAGATGGGGAGAAAGTCATCTAAATTCCAGTGTAATCCAACATCCCAGGTGCAGCCTTGTGCCTCTAGGGAATCCCAATGAAGTTAATAGCACTCTATATGGAGGAAGGAGTCCATTCACATGTAGTTCACTGCAGGCTCAGGGCCTAAACCAAATGCTAGCTGCTATAGTTATTTATCTGTTGCTGAGGTATATAACAAATGTTGGCTGTAATCTGAGGGAAAGAAAGCCTGAGGATAAAAATTACAAACATTTGTTAATCAAAAGACTAAACCTACAGGAAGGGTCTCCATTTTTTTTGAATTTCAGATGCCATTTCCATACAGGAAAATATGCACTAAGCTCTTCATAGTCAATGCAAATGTTGCCTGGCACTAGGTCAAGGGAGCTGCCATGCTGAGAAATGACCTGAAATACATTGATCATTTGACTTCCCCTCAATCTCATGCTATTAGGCCAATAAAACAAAAGTAGAGCTACAACTTAACAAGCCATGTCTAGTATCTTTACACACTTAGCATTACAATTTAATTAGCCTTACTTGTCGGTTTAAGAAAAAAAACAACTCATTTTTTCTTTACTCTGAAACGATCAAATCCAAATCTCTATACAAGAAGTAATAAAAATAGCTGGGTTTCTGGTAGCAATAACAAAAATGAGGGCAAGATTAACTCTTACACTTTTATGGCAAACAATCAAAAGCAGATGTTTGAGAATAAAAGTGAGATGTCAAAGTGGTTAAAAAAGAGCTTTTCAAAATCAAATGCAACTGATTAATTTATGACTTGATCCAACCATTACTCTAACCCTTCTCAAAGTTCAATCATGCTCCAAAACAGCATGGGGGGGACACCTACTCTAAAACTTTGACTCACTACAGGTTGAAGTCAAGGTGACTTAAGTATTTGCCTAAGCGCTTTGATGAACAGCTGCTGCTGAATCAGGGCCCCGGTGAGCAGAAGTTTCACACTACATTCCCTGGCATTTTGGAGCAAGACATCAGTTTTCAGCCACACGAGGACTACGCAGTGATAAATCTACAGGCATTTTTGCACTCTGGGGAGCAGAGCACTTTTAAAAAGATAATTTTACAATCAATCAATCGATAGGAAGTTAACTTCTCAGATACTTCCAAAATATGGGGAAAGAGAATGGCAGTTTTGAAAATGGGATCCATCCTTACATTGTATGGTCACAGACCAGGGTGTTTCCCCAGAGTCCTATCTGAAGTTTCACCCTCAACATAAAGGGTACATCTCCACCATATGTTTCTTTTAGTGTCGTCTAGAATACATACCAGTGTAGCCCCCTTTTTGCACAGGCATAAGGAGCAGTGTAGCTGGAAACACATAGTTTAGGCAAGTAGAGCAAAGATACACCTGGTACACACGTGAGTACACACCCTATACTCCTTCTACTCACACAAGCCGTGTCTCCCTTTCCTCACTTTTTAGCAATGTAGTGTCCTGCTGCCTCCATGCTGCTGAAGCCATTCCCTGCCCCAGGGAAAGACTCCTGCAAAGGGAAGACAGCAGGGAAAGACTCTACCCGATCCCTATTGCTAGAGCCTGTCTCCACAGCAGGAAAAAACTCCAGCAGGGAAAAGACCCTGGTAGGGCGTTTTCCCGCTGCCTCCTCCCTGCCATGGCCTTTTATCCTTGGCAGCAGGGAGTTGCTGAAGCCTTTCATCAACACATGTAAATACACACACTGCAGAGCGGATGCAAGCAAAGTTTTGCAGGTTGAGCTCCTACCTCTAAATGCAACAGCAGCTCGCCCAAAGTAGCCCTCATAACATTCATCTACAAAGGAAACTAGATTGACCACTGGTGTGAAAGGCATTTTATATTGTGTTCATTGAAAACTGTTTTCTCAGACGTGCATTTCAATAAGCCTTAAACAGGATTACCTTGATGTAAATAATGTAAATTAGGCAAGTTTTGCTCCTGAACTGCCCACATATAAATAGGATTTTTCAAGCCTTTCCAGACTATCTGGAAAGACAACTAAAAAAAATGGTTGCCTACCTCTCATAACTGTTGTTCTTTGAGATGTGTTGCTCACGTCCATTCCAAGTAGGTGTGCACATGTGCCACAGTTGGCCCAATGGGTACCGCTAAGGCAGAAGTCTCTGATGGCCGCACATGTGGGCGTGCAGACACCTACAATGGAAATCGACATGAGCAAGCACTCTAAGAACCACTATTTTTTCTTCAAGTGATTGCTCATGTTGATTCCCACTAAGTGACTCCCAAGCTTTACCTAGAAGGTGGGATCAGAGTTTATGGAATCGCTGATTGTAGCGCTGCTCTGCCAAAAGCTGCATCATCTCTGGCCTGCTGTGTAATGGCGTAGTGCAGTATAGAAGTGTGGATCCACGACCACGTCACTGCCTTGCAGATGTCTTGGATAGGAACTTATGCCAGGAATGCCGCTGAGGATGCTTGCGTCCTTGTAGAGTGTACTGTCAGTGTGGGGGGCAGGTATCTTTGCCAAGTCATAGCACGCCCAGATACAGGATGTGATCCAAGAGGAGATCCTTTGGGATGACACTGGAAGCACCTTAATGCAACTCTTCATTGCGACTGTGGAGCACATGGATTTTCAAAATGAATTTATTCTTTCAATGTAGAAAGCTAATGCTTGTTTGACATTCAGGGAGTGGAGCATTCGTTCCCTCTTGCTAGCATGTGACTTAGGAAAGAACACAGGAAGAAAAATGTACTGGTTCATGTGGAATTGTGAAATCATCTTTGGGAGGAAGGTTGGTGCAACTGCACTTTTATGGGGGTCCTGAGGTTAAGGCATTAAGCTTAGACACCCTCCTGGCTGAAGTCATAGCTAGCAAGAACGCTACATTCCAGGAAAGGTACAGGGAGTATACTTCTAAGGGCTCAAAAGGAGGTCTCGTCAGTCTAGAGAGCACAAGGATGAGATCCCATGGAGAAATTGGCTGTTTTACTTGAGGGTACAGCCTATCTAACCCCTTGAGGAAGTGACCCACCATAGAGTTCACGAAAACTGAGAGACCAACCGAACCGGGGTGGAAAGCTGAGATAGCAGCTAGGTATCTTTTTTTTTTTTTTTTAAACCAACAGACCTTGCTGTTTTAGACACAGCAAAAGTCCAGGATAAAGGGGATCAATGATTGTAAGGGTGGAGTGTGTTTTTGTAATGCCCAAATAGAGAATCTTTTCCTACTGCCAAGGAGGACTTCTCTAACAGGGTCTGAGCATGTGAGCTCCAAGGGGTTTAGCCGCGGAGTTTCCATGCCCTGAGGTGGAAAGACTGTAGATTGGGATGCTGGAGACAGCTTTGGTCTTGGGTGATTAAGTCCAGGACCAGGGGCAAGGTTATTGGTGCATCCACCAACAGGTCTAGACGCATGGTGAACCAGTGCTAGTGGGGCCACGCTGATTCTATTAAGATCACGGCCTGGGTATTAGACAGGACGCACGTAAGTTCTTGAGACTGAGGCATGCTCCTGCCACCCCCAGTCCCTGGGAGAGGAAATGTAGTGGGGGAAAAGCCCCAACTGAAATTTATCTAAACTAACTAAAAACGACTTGACTAACTAATACTAAGTTAACCATTTACAAGAACAAGAAGAAAGAATCCACTAGGGGGTCGCATGACGTAACAAGAGAGCTGCTCCACAGACTGTCACCGGCAGTAAGAAGGAACTTAAGAGGCAGCGGCTTGGCAGAGATCTATATACACCACCGTGAAGGCATGACTCCAGCGGGCTCCACAGCCAACTCAATAGGTATCGCTAGGGGGACAAAACCTTGTGACGACTGTGCACATCTCCTTGGAATCGACATGAGCAATCACTCGAAGAAGAATATGCATCTGTTTGTGTATAAACGTGTGTTGGACTCACCAACCAGAGCTGTTTTTTGGCTGACCAAGAAATGCTGCTTCCCAAACCTCCTAACCTCAAATCTCAGAGATCTCCATCAAACTGGAAGCTATCCAACCAGCAACACAGTGCTACTGTGCATCTGCACGGATATGCTGCACCACTAGGTAAGATGTGAACCCTTCTTTACAGAGCAATAGGGGCTTGATTTTGCATCCTTTGAGGCACTGGGAGCAAGTTAGAAACTATGCATTTGGAGCAGATGTGGCTAATCATTTTCTTCCCCTTTTCAAATGCTGAGAGATCTAGAACAGTTTCTTTTTCTTTTGACATAGGATTCTAGCCTGGAACACGATCACACAAATCCTGCAGTGCCAAGGTAAGCGCATAAGAAGCATTCAGCATGTTTGGCCTCAAAGTTTTGTTTTTTGTTTTCTTAACTTTTTTTTAAACTCTCCAAGTATTGAAAGGGAAAGAAAATGTATTGCATATAAATCTCACCAAGAAAATGATATTTTCAGCAAAAGCAGACCACAGCTGAAAACCTTACCAAAAAATCCTAATATTTTTAAATCATCCCCCTCTCCTCTACTACCTACATGTTATCTTTGCACAGGAACATTTGTCCACCCATAATAAATTGAAAAAAAAAGCATGTTTTGCCTTATGTATATTTTTTTGCTTTTGGTTTCATATTAAATTCAGGCCAGATTCAAACCCCAGGGCACAGGAGACACATTGAATCACTCAGACCAACCTCACTCACTTCACAGGTTGTGCCCATGCACTCCAAGGCCTGCACAAAAGCAGTGCTTACAGCAAGCATATGCTGCTGTATTCTCTACTCCAAGAGTGAAAGAGGACCAGGTCTTTTGTTTAAAGGTTAGTATTTAGACTAGCACCTCTAGTTTGCACATGACTGGCAGACCCATTGGGAATTACTGAATTTTGTCAGTGAACAAACAATCCAAAAAGTCAGGATAAGGCATCAAAAACACACAGACAAAATATACCTATATTCATTTCCTTTGATGGGTGCAATTTGGTTTTAATTATTTAGACCGCTCTGTACTCAGAGATGTACTGGAATATATTTTGTGAGAAATAACCAAGTCTCAGTAATATGAGAGTTGGGCACAGTGCTCGGCTATTACATTTTGGATGAGATATGGGGAGCAAGACTTTTTTTTGTACGAATTATAAATTATGTGAACTAACAGGTACTACCCAAATGCCGCCGCAGAAAGTCCTAATCAACTCAACGAAGGCCCTCAATCCTGCACAGACTTACACACTTGTTCAACTTTACGCATTCAGCGTAGCCCTATTGAAAACAATGGAACTACTCTGAGTGAAGAAAGTTAAGCATGGTTTAAGTCTTTGTAGGATCAAGGCCATAAGCCCCAATCCAGCAAAGCATGGAAGCACCTACCTCACTTTAAGCATGTAAGACGTTTCACTGAGGTTAATAGGACTAATTATAAGCCTAATCATTCTTCTGGATCGGGACTTAAAAACCCTTACTATGAAGTCTACAGCTTACTGTCTTGCAGGAGCCCATCCATTTAAATGGGTTTTCTTAGGGAGGTAAACACCGTGCCGTTGGTAGCGAGGGATTACTGGAATAGACATCAGGAGAGGCAATCAGCACTTAGACAATTGAAAACGTGGCTCCTTTTGGTCCCCTTAAGTGCCAAAATGTTCAACCCTTCTGAAGACAAACCACTTTGTCCAATCACAACCGATAGTATGCCCTAGCATGTGCTATACTATAGTCTTATTCCACATTCTGGGGAACTGGGCTATAGGGGCTCATGAACAATGGAGAGGGGTTAAATACATGCTTCATTTGTAATATGCAAGTACTCCCACTGACTCCAAGCCCAAATTGCTTTGCTGGGTCAGGGGCAGGGTGGACTGAGCCCTTGTGTGGGTTCACTTTAGGTGAGTTCTTTAATGTTACTTGACATTTTTCTGCAACAGGAGTATTACATGAGTATGGAAAGGCAGAATGTGGCTCAATATTTGGGACGTTTAAAGTAAGAAAAATAGTCTGTTTTTAGTTTGCTGCAAAAATGACTGATATAAGGAACATAGGTCCTGATCAAACGCTACCTGAAGTCAGTGAGAGCCTTTCTAGCATATATTTAATAGAAGAATTCTGATATTAAGTTAGTAGCTTTCATTTTAAACTCTAATGGAAATTCTTAAAAGATATAGGATTTCTAACTGTTTTGTAAGGAGGATACGTTTACTGCACTAATTAATCTTAGAACTGGAACCCTCATCTTCCAGAGACTTACACGTTTAATTTTACACACTCTGAGGAGTCCCACTAAATATGTACATGCACAGGTCTTTATAGGCTCAAGGCCTTAGCTTGTATCAAATGGATTAATAATAATCTTAGATTTAACTGATTACTAAATTTCTTCTCATCCTGTTTCTAGACCACCAATTTCAATCTGAAATATTATTTATATCCTGCCTAAATTAAAACACACAATTGTAAAGAAAAAATAAGCAAACTTTAAATCATACAATTATTTAATTTTTCATGTGAAATAGAAGTGTTCAGGAATTTATGACCGCAGCCTTTTTAATATGATGAAGACTGTGCTTCTAAAAAGTGGTCTACTACAATATAAATTTGATTAGTTTTAATTATGCTTTAATGTTTTTTTGAACAGATCACGTTTCAACATTTGGCTGCAAGCTTAACGTTTGGCTGCAAAAGAGAGAAACTGCAAAATTCAATTCAGACAAACCACAATCCTTTGTAAATGAATGTTTGGTGATGTAGTTGTGTGTTGATGGTATGTAACTAGTTACAAAAACTATAAAATAAATTTGCTTACTGTATGTCATGTATGCATTCTTTTAACAATATAATACATGCCACGTTTTTATAAAACCGTATATATAGTATCTGAAGAATACAGAAAAACATATTGATTTGCTGCAGTAAGCACAGATCCATTTAAAGAATAATGCGTTCCAGAACTCTTAAGCCTTTTTGGAAATAACTGTGCCTGTCAGGAGCTCTGACTTTCCACCAGTTGCTGCTCCACATGCTATTGCCAATCAGATGCATTTGCTGTAGCACATTCCAAAGTTTACTAATTAATCTCTGCACTAAACCCCACCAATGGCTGCTTGCCATTTGAAATGACCATCACTTTTTACTTAAAGAGATAGTAGCCCCATACTCAAACTCAACCCTAACTCAAAAAAAGTATCCAAGTTCTATTTTGCTAAATCCATTATAATCTTTTGCTGGAATTTCTTTGTAATAATTCACCAAAGAAAATTTGCTGAAACAAATAATAGCTAAAAATGTCAATATAATGTAAATAATGATTTAAAAAAAAAAAAAAAAAGCCTGATTATAAACTTAATAATGACTTTCATTTGGATATAAGAATTAAATTTTGTAGTGGATACTAGTTGCAAGCTTAAGAGGGGAAAAAAGATCAGTAGCATTTTTGCAAAGTGGCATACACATTTGAGTTCATATGTTCTGATGATTCCAAACTCTCGAGGTATTTCATGTTACGTTTTAAATATTGATTTCACGCAGAACAATCTTTCACTGTTTTTAATAGATTGCTCCCATTCAGCAGTGCATGCTAACTCTGTGACCTTCACAATGACCTCTGCAAAAGCAGTTGTGCATTTTACTGCAGTGTAAATCCTCGCAGACAAGTCAAACCTGTTCTTTTTGGCATCCAGCCCTTCCGATGAATACTCTGCAGAGATTTATTATGAAAGGGGAACGAAGGGACATTATTGCACAACATTCATCCTTCCCATATATCTAAGCTTAATCTTTCACAACCTCTAAAGGCTTTTAAATAAACAGATCTTCTCTTAATTACTCAAGGGTCTCTTATTTATCACCAATTGTATGTCATTTTAAGAGTCAGTCTTCATTTAGCAAAAAATAGAAACACACAGAAAAAGCATGTGCACCAAGGTGTTCTTTTATTATTACAAAGTAATAATAGTATTTCCTGTTACTATACACTAGAGATTAGCTTTTTCTAGTAAGCCTTCAGGTCCTGCACTGAAGTATTATTCCATGTTGTTATTATAAACAGCACATATTGCCCTAAAAGGGTCCATTAATTATTTTTGTGATGCTATGAAGTTAATCTAGGATATATAATGGTCTTCATAGACAATACACTGACAATAAAACAATAATTAAAAGCCTATTAACTTGTACTATCTATTGTCTGTTAATTTGAAATCTTCCAGGATGTGAAAAATATTTAAAAATTCATTTTCAAAGTCACTGCATGGAATATTGATGGTTGTCACTACACAGCAAAGAGCAGCTACCTGGGCATAGGTACACCAAGGTGAGATTATCTGAATCAAAAATACAGTTCTTTTCAAGAATGTAAATAAAAACTTACACGTGTGGAGGATTCTATGATTTCAAAGAGCTCTTCAAAACATTTAACACAGGAATTACCACACTATTCACAGTCGTTCTTTAGGATTTGCCAATTGATCTATCACCAAAACTTTTATTATAGGGGTAAATAAAAGGGGAAAGAACTAATACAGACACAGTAGTATTCTTGTCTGAGGGCTTGTCTTCACTACCCGCGGTAGCAATCGGTCTTTTGGCGATCAATTTATCGTGTCTCGTCAGGACGCGATAAAATCGATCGCCAGCGCTGCCCCCGTCGACTCCAGAACTCCAGCTCACCAAAAGGCATAAGCTGGAGTCAACGGGGGAGCGTGCTGCTGCCCGCCGCCGCCGTGAGGAATGGCAGGTAAGTCGGCTGTAGAGACGCTGACTTCAGCTACGTTATTAATGTAGCTGAAGTTGCGTATCTACAGCCGATCCCCAGCCCTAGTGAAGACCAGCCCTAAGAATCAGGTTCAAACTAGCTTATCGGGTAATCAGTCAGCATTAACAAAACTGCAATATGTTGATTCAGGTGAATATTCCCTTATCTAAACTGAATTCCTGTGAAAAAGTTCTCTCCCTCTTTCTCTCAAGATTAGCTGTCACAGGCAATTGAGAATGCATGAGGGCAATGCTCAGACTGGAAAAATAAAGAACTGGTATGCTTTGAATGGGCCAGCAGTTCTCAAAGTGGGGGTTGCGACTCCTTGGGGTGGGGGGGAGGTCACATCCCGGTTCCGGGGGGGGGGGGTGTCGCGAGCCCTCACCGCCGCTGAAATGCCAACTAAAGTGGCAACTTTCGTTTCGGTGACATTTCGGCGGACATGGCAGGGTCGTAGGCTCCATGTGGAAAAGGGGTCGCTCAGACGGAAAGTTTGAGAACCACTGGTATAGGCCATGTCTGGCACAAATATTCTCCCCTCCTCCAGAGTGCCAACAGCCCTTCCCTGCCATTTCAGCTCCCCATCTTTTGCCACCAAAATGCAGCACAATAGAGTACCTAATAGCTAAGACACAGCAGTACACATATATAAAAAGGCACTGACATTAAGGTTGTGCATCTTTTATTGTTTTCCCCTATTTCCCAACCCCATTCTGCTTTTCCATTTTCTTCCATTTCCTCTCCTCCTTCCTCCATCTCTCTCTTTCCTTGCTTCCCAGGCCCATCTTGCTATTTTTCATATGAACTCCCAGTCCACCAGGGGAATCCTCTAGCAGCTGGTGTGGTAAGTCCACTGAAGTCTGCATGCCGCAACAATCCACAGCAGCACAGGTTTTCCTTCTTTAGGTACCTCCACTCCCATCCCAGGAAGTCTCCCACTGCCCAGATTTAGGCCCTTTCTAGAACTCCCAAGCCTGCCGGGCTATGTTGCAGAGTGGAGGTGGTTTGCAGGGTTGTTGGCTGGAGTGGCACACTGCCATAGATATCAGTATATCATACCAGCCCATTTTGAGTTCTGAATGAGGGCTCTTCCCATAGAAGTTTTGCAATACAATTTTTGCAAAACTGCAAATGTCATGTTCTCATGTCCTTCTAAACAAATACTTGTAAAAAAGGGCAAGATTGCAGTTCTTTGGAATGGTCAAAAGAATCAATAGGACAAAATTGTTCCACAAAGGAATATTGTAACAGGGTGCTGGCCAGGAGCTCTTGAGCCAGGCCCCTGTTAGCCCAGCTCCAATTAAGCAGCATTAATTGGGGCTGGCTGAGTATGCCATGCCTAATTGCTAGAAGGGAAGCACCTGTGGGCCTCATTAGCCAGGGGGCTATATAGGGCTGGCAGGAAGGAAGTGGGCAGGGGAAGGAGAGCCAAAGGCTGTGTATCCCTGCTGGCTGGAGAAGCTAGCTGTCTCCCGGGTGGCTGGTTTGGAGCACTCTAAAGAGAAGGTGGTGGGAACTGATATGAGGAAATAAAAAGCACTGGTGACTACACTCAGGCGGGGTCTCTGGCTGATTTGCTGTGAGGACAAGTGAAGGCCTCAGTACATGTCTTTAAAAATACATTCCCCAAACCTTTGACTGAGATGATAAACAACAGTCCAATAATCTCAGAAATGCACCATGCAGGACATGTAAGACAAAAGCGACACTAGTTTGCCTTAAATTGGGTGAAAGCCAACGTAGCTGAACTGGTATTTAGATCAGGCCTTTACATATTTTTTACCATGCAGAATCAATTTTCAAACCTCATGAACAGAGATAGGTTCCCCCTGGTGACAGGGAAATAGTACAAGCTCCAAGACTTCTCCAAAAATGTGGAGTCATATTTATGTAACACCCTTGGAATAGCTATGGCTTACTGCAGAATATGTATTGAACAGCACAATCTGTTTCTGCAATACTGCTTCTACACCTGATGGATTTTGAAGCCATATTTCTAAATAAAATGTTTTTGACTTGGTATCAAAGGCTTGAGGTGCAGTTGATGGGGCTCAGTGCTTACAGAGCACTCTCTGCTCTCCTGCTGATCCCCAAAGAGGCAAGTGGGGTCCATGCTAGGGAATGGGTGAAGATTGGACAGGTCGGAGGAGGAGTGGACAAGATATCCCCCTTTGGTCCTACTGAGACACCCCCACTCCCCCAATCACCAACATCCAAAACCAAATTATCTTTAAAATAGCATCTTCCTTTGGTATTTGGATGAAGCAGCAAACAAAAAAAGAGTCCCTGCTATCATGGCTCTGAGGGAGCAACCCTGCCAGAGAGGTGGCTAGTAATAAAGTAAGACAGACACATACAGAGGGCTTAAACCTCCACCACTGGCCCACAGAAAAGGTCATGGCACATACCCCTGTTTCCCCTTAACCTATAAAATGAGGTCTGAAGAGGGGCAGAAAAATCATGTCAAGAATTCCCATACAGACCTTCCTCCAGATTCTCCCAATGAATGCAGTGGGAGTTTTGCCATGGATTCCTAATGGGATCAGAATCAGGTCCTTAAGTACAGGAATTTCTACTCTAATGGAAAAGAAAAAAATGCTTTTGGATTTCAAAGCATCCAAAAATCCATCATCAAGCCTTGCCTTGCTGAAAATGCTTTTGGATTTGAAAGCATCCAAAAATCCATCATCAAGCCTTGCCTTGTTGAAAACAAAGAAACTAAGGCAGGGTGTCCTGAGCTGCAAATCATATAGAAGCTTAGCGTGTGTGCTGGTGTATGTTTATACTCAAAACACAGGCACACCTACATGTGTACACACACAGACACTGCACTGCTATTTGGGGTCAAAAATCGCTTAATGAGAGAAAGGGTCGTACATCCACATTGATGCATTTAAATCAGCCAGCAGAACTCAGTAATACTGGCCAAGAGATCACGTTAACTTGAGAATTGACTCTGGCAGCCATGGAAGGAATCATGTTTACATGATTCCCCTTCTATATGTTGGGGCAGGGATACTAGAGAGAGGAACAGAGTATTTATTTGTGTCCCCACTCCAAGGGCTTGAATAGGGAAGATAAGCCTCAGCCCACCTGAAAATACCAAACCAAAAACATTTTATTTAGAAACATGGCTACACAATCCAGCAGGTAAAGAAACATACTCGGATTGTGCTGTTCAATACATAGTCTGCAGTAAGCCATAGCTATTCTAAGGGTTTTACATAAATATGACTCCACGTAATATACTGTATACATTATGCACAGACCATAAAGGGTTTGTTTACACTCCACACCACAAAGTAAAGACAGGAAGGCTAGGCTTGTCCTCCAGCATTTTCAACTCTCCGACACCCACCACATTAAAATCATAGAATCAAAGAAAAACAGGGCTGGAAGGGACCTGAGAAAGGAGAAAATAAACCTAGGCCATCCCCATCAAATATATGTCTACTGTTCTTAAAAGTCTGCAATGAGGGGGATTCCACAACCTCCCTTGGTAACTTATTCCAGTATTTACCTCTCCATATAGGTAGAAAGTTTTTCCTAATATGGAAGATAAATCTCCCTTTGCTGCGGATTAAGCTCATTACTTCTTGTCCTTCCTTTAGTGGACATGGAGAACAACTGAACACTTTCCTCTTCATAACAGCCCTTAATGTATTTAAAAGCTTATCAGGTTCCCCCTCAGTCTTCTTTTCTCAAAAAGAAACATGACCAATTTTTCAAGAATCAGAGGGGTAGCCGTGTTAGTCTGGAATTGCAGAAGTGACAAAGAGTCCTGTGGCACCTTAAAGACTAACTAAAGTATCAGAGCATAAGCTTTCGTGGGCTAATACCCACTTCGTCGGATGCGTGACCAATTTTTGTAACCTTCCCTCATAGGTTAAGTTTTCTAAATCTTTTACCATTTTTGTATCTCTCCCCTGGACTCTCTCCAATTTATCCACATCCTTCTGAAAGTGCCCAAAATTGGACATAGTACTCCAGCTGAGGCCTTATCAATGCCAAATAGAGAGGGAAAGTTACCTCCCATGTCTTACAAACAATACTCCTGTTAATACACCCCAGAACAATAAGCTGTTTTGCAGCTGCATCAAACTGACTCATTCAGTTGGTGATCCAGTATAACCCCTGATCCTTTTCTGCAATATTCTCCATTTTGTAGTTGATTTTGCATTTGATTTTTCCTTCCTAAATACAGTACTTTGCACTTGTCTTTATTGAATTTCCATCTTGATTTTAGATCACTTCTTCAATCTCTCAAGGTCATTTTAAATTCTAATCTGTACTCCGAAATGCATGCATTCCCTCGCAGCTTGGTGAAACCACCCCAATTTTATAAGCACATTATCTACTTTATTATCCAATATAATGATGTAATCTTATGTAATTAAATATTAAATAGTACCAGCCCCAGGACTGATTAAAGGGACTCCACTAGATACGTCCCCCTAGTTTGACAGCAGTGTACAAGTCATTCGTGAAGTTAACAAAAAGCCACGCACAATGACTCTCTACCTTCTTCCATCTCCTTTAGAGTCTACTTCACTATCTGAGAACAATATCCGGATTAGTATTCTCATAGCAACACTTCCAGCAAGTTGATGGTCCATTGCTTTACTTCTTACCAATTACTGCAAGTGCTGCAGAGTTCAGCTTCCTGTTCTTCAAATATAGACAAATTTTCCATGCACGAACTCTGACCTTCCATCTCCTGCCTATAACATAACACTCACCTGCTTTGTCTTTCTTGTGTCTCTAACATTCTAAAAATCTTTTATATTTAAGGCAGAGCCTCCTTAAAGCATTATGAGGAGTACATACACTATTCTTTCTCTAAGCCCCAACTCAGACTTGAGGAGAACAGGATTTTGAATAGATGTTCCTCAGCTGAACAGAGTATGTCACAAATTATACCAAGGCCTCACACATCCCATAAATTCTAGAATTTATTTACAGGCACTGGATTTATACACATAGGAAAATAGTTTAAACTTTTTTTAAAAAAATTATTCTTCACTACATGCTTAGGTATAGTCCCTACCGAAGTTTATTTTCTTGAGAGAGAGCTGATGGAAATCTAGATAAGCCACTAAACTTTCACAGATGAAGAAATTTTACCCTTAATAAGGGGCACTTCTCTTTCATGTGCAGCCAATACTGTCAATATCCCTCTCTAGCTACACCTTAACTGACTTTTTGAATCCAGGCTGGGCACATATAGGGAATTCACCTTTTGATGTCCAATGCAGATTGCCTAAAAACAATATTCCCTTTGCCTGCCCTCTGCACCTGAACAAATATCTTCAGGAACACTGTTATTTAGTGTCTTTGGTACAGAACATTGTCTCTTTGATCAACAATATCTTCCACTGTGATGTTTTCAAGCACATAATGAATACAGCTCGGGGAATATTGACTACTGAATACGCAGACACCCGCTTCCCTTTTAAAACACATTTTTCATTTTTTTTAGCCACAAACATTTTATTTAAAAAAGTGATCAAAAGAATGACGCCTTTGAAGCTCCTGAATATACAGCTACCTACTTTCTGTTACGCACACACACTTATTTAGGTCCAAATTTAAGATCAAAGAGGGGAAAAAGATTAACAGAAGTCCCTGAACAAGATGATACAAATTCCCTCCTCATAAACTGAAATATCTACTAAAAGATGTTACCAGTGACAAACTTCAAAGTGCTGTACTGCAACCTGTAGAGCCTCTTTATAACAGTGGAAGAGGTTCAAGTGCCCTAGGATCCAGAAGAACAAGAAAAAGCATTCCCAGCTACATTAAGATATATGCTAACCAGAGTAAACCTGATGTGTGCATGGCAAAAGAGGGAGGCAAAGACCATTTAAAGCAGTTCCAAAACCACTACTTGGTCACCTGACTACCAGTATATTGAGCCTGGTCACAAGACTAGAACCCAAGAAAGTCATCATTGAGACTAATGCAAGACAGCAATTTCCCTATGTTATTCCAAGAATTAGGGAAATTTGAAGGGAAATGTTAAGTTTAAGACTGAATCTCAACTGAAGTCTTTCACATTTATAGACCCCCTCAGAATATTCAAATAAGGAACTCAGGAACACCAGTGTGAAATGATACTTTGTGGAAACAGAAAGCCACTTGGGTAAAAATCTCACTCTGTTTGTTGAGAAAACAAAACCTTTAGGAGACCTCATGAACAAGAATATTAAAAAGAAATGGAGAAACAGCCAGCAGAAGGAACTCTCAGAAATTGAAAAAGTAGCATAGAATGCCACCAAACTTACCGCTGCACAATACAAAGCTCGAAACAACTGTCAAGTGATGCATCATTTTATGAACAAGTTTCAAACGACCTACAAGAGCAAAGTAGCAACTTGTGGCTACCGACAGCATATGTCTCAAGAGCCAGATCATAAAAAGAGTACTCTCTACCACTTGGCTAAATCAAAGCTTCAGTTAACTGGAATGAAGATTCATACACAGACAGACAAATGCCCTTGATCTTGTTATTGTGCTGAAAGGATAGCTTTCACTAGATCTGTTGGCCTACTGGGCAGCTCCCTCAAAACTGGATGCAATCCAGCTGAAAGGCTGACAAAGGAAATTGCATACCTCTTTGCCAATTCTCCCTTCCCTGCCAAATCAGTCAAGGTGGCCAGACCTCTCTCAAGTAAGCAAGAGGAGGAGGAAATAGAAATGTCAGGCAAATGACTTCAGTCAGCATCATCAGACCAAGAGACTTGGAGTCAAGATGCAGCAGACTATGTCTGTGTGAACAACATTAAGTAAAAACGGACTATGATGACTTACTGACACACAAAGTCAAACCTCATTAATTTTTTTGCATTTGAGCCTGCCTTAAAGGTTTTGAATTTATTTCACTTTTCTATTTCTATGGCAAGTCAAAAGTCTTTTTTTTAAATGAGCTTTTGCCTTTTACTCTTGCTGCTTATCTTAAAGAGTGCTTTTATCAGCTTATGTTCACATTCTACATTTATTCTGATCCGCATAAACACAGCCGTGAAGATATCAAGCTAGTATCAGAGAAAGAAAAGTTTTATTGTTTGTGGAACAGTTAAGACATCACTATGACTGCTTTTCAGATTATTTCTTCAAGTTTATTACACTCCATTTTCTACGATTCCACTTATATCCAGTTTTTGTGATTTCCCTTTACTCTGAAAAAAATCCCACTGTAATAATTGGTTCCAAGCTCCTTAGTCTGCTCCTCAGTTTCAGCATCAAAGCTTTCCATCCAGGTGTTAAAGTATTCTTCTGCTGCACAAAACTCTACCTCTGAATATGGAGGTTCTGACTGCCTAGCTTTTTATATCTATCACCAGGACATCTGAGGTTGGATGTTTGCAAATCACTTCACAGCAGTACAAACAGGACCACCTTCCCATGTATGGAAAAAGATAAATTTACTAAGTAACCTGCCATATACTAACTTGCCTTTCTTTTTGGTATGCTTACCCTTTAGGATTACAGTGTCGTACCGCAAGTAGCAATGTTTAGCAACATTCTACACCAATAAAAGTAGCTCATTTATATTTTGCATGCTCATGTAGATTAAGAACAGTTTATTAATTTTAATGGTCATGATTTATGTAACTTGTGGCCAGAATATGGTATCTAAAGTAAAGTACAGATTTATTAAAAAGACAGCAGCACAGAAAAAGTTATATTGGAATAATCTATAATCTGTTTGCATTATATGAATGATTTGCTGTTCCTTCATAAGGCATGTAGGAAGTCAGCATTCCTCAGCGTGTAAAGTATTTCCATGTGCTTAAAGCATGATCTTTCCAAAGCAAACAATGACTGAGAAAAATTTTATTATTCTTTATTTCCCTGCCAGCTGTTTTTTTGGATTTTTCTCCCAGCCACCTTCTTTCTTTCAGTAAGATTTCTCCCTATTGCTCACCGTAACACCTACTCAAGAAACGCAGCAAATTCCATGACATTTTCTTGGTTAAGAGACTTGGTAATGAGATGATTCGGATTCTTATCTGAGACTGATTTAAATTGTGTTTTCTTAAGGGCCAGTCACCACCATAACTATACTGGTATAACTAAAAATGGCCACACTAAGGGGTTGTATCACTTTCATAGTTTCTAAACCTATATTGTTATATGACACAACAAAGGTGTAGATGAGCCTCCAGCCTGCCATGCATTTCTATACAACTACTCTGTCTGGGAGTTCCTTGGTTCCCTTCCAGACACTAACAGCTTGTCCACATGAGACAGTTGCATCAATTTATCCTAATGTGTGATTTCAAACCAATTTAGCTACACCAGTGCAAGTCTGCATGGACAGGATACTTATTTTGTTTAAAACCAGCGGTCTCTTAATACATAGGCCTGGGGACAGATCCTTAGCTAATGTAAATTAATGTGGAGCTTGACGTCATTGGAGCAATGAGAATTTGCCCCATGGTCTACATACAAAGTTGTACCAATTTAAACTACACTGGGTGTAACTTTTTTTTTATGGACACCATTACATCAGTTTAAACCTGTCCTGAATTGGTTTAGGTTGCCCCTGTTAAGTAAAATCATAAAAATATGGTGTGATTTTAGCAGATTTTATGCCTTTGCCCGGAAGTGTTCTCAGCAATTTTGCAAGACTGATTTATAGATCTTTTGCATGATGAAAGTATTTGTATAGTCTTGTGTCTTTTGGCTAAAATAATGAAGAGTAATGCTCAGAGCTCTGTTGATGTTGAAAAGTGTTTTGCAGAAGGCAGCAAGTATCGACACCCCAACTTTTATCAAAACCCCAGCCTTACCGTTGAGGAGGCTGAAAGCACAGAGATGATGTGAGTTAAACAAGGTCACAAAGCAAGTCCGCAGAGCTAAGAATAGAACCCAGGTCTCCTGACTCCCAGTCTAGTGCCCTTTCTCCAGATTACGCTGCCTGTCCAGCAGAGAGCATTCCTGGGGATTATCAGGGGCCCAGGTGGCAGGGCTACTTGGTATCCCCTTGCTGCCAGGCATCCACACACCATTTTATGAGGTTTACCATTTTACACTTTTCAATCTCTTCCTCTCCCCTCCACTCCCCCACCCCCCTTAACTGGAATGCAAGACAACAATCCTGCAATCAAATATGGCAAGATCACTTTAATGGGGCACCATGCAGGCACAAGCGTTAATGAGTCTCCACATAGGTCCACCCATGCCAATCCACTTGTACAGTTGGGCCTTAAAATGCTTAAGACATTTTCCAACGCCATTGAAAACATAGCTCACGTAGATTACTCTGCATCAGTAAAAAGATCTAGGAATACCTTAGTGACAAAGAGTCCTGTGGCACCTTAAAGGCTAACTAAAGTATTAGAGCATAAGCTTTTGTGGGCTAATACCCACTTCGTTAAGGTGCCACAGGACTCTTTGTCACTTCTGCAATTCCAGACTAACACGGCTACCCCTCTGATTCAGGAATATCTTAGTTCATTGTAGAGGTAGCTTTATAAAATTCATTAGATCCAAAAGTTACAACATGGCAGTTGAGATAATCTTCAGAAATCCTATGTTCAAATCCGACTCAAGCCCTCCGAAAGGTTGGGAATACTGTTGTACCTGCGTTATAGTCAGACTACACAGTCTCTTTTGGCTTTAAAAGCTAGGAAATAAAAAAATCTACGAACAGCAGTCATCCTGTGATGAACAATACTTTAGAATTAATGGATAGCATTTTCAAATTATCTTGCAATCTATTTTTGATAGATTTTCTCCCAGAAAATATTTGCTTCTCCTAAAAATGTTTTATTAATAGATTTTATCCATCAAGAGTGAGCTGCTCTTCCTGGGAAACCAGTTGGGTGGCTGCAACTATGGCTAATCCAACATATCTGCTCAACAATCTAATAAACACAGGGCCAAATCCTGCTCACTTTACTCACTTGAGTAGTGCCATTAGCATCAATGGCCTATACAACTTAACTCCAATGGCGAAGACAAGCATGGCATACGTTGCTTTGCCAGCTAAATACAATAAATTCAAGAGTACAGCTCTCTTCTGAAAAGTGAGAGTACACATGGCATCTTCTTTCTCAGCAGATCTACTCCTTGCGTCCCTTCACAGGTAAGCCCACTGACTTTGGTGAAACAAGTTTTGTTTACAGATGCTCCCCAACTTACGCAAGCATTCCATTCCAGAAAGCCTTCCGTAACTTGAATTTTGTGCAAGTCAGAAACATATCTCCAACTATTACGCGCAAATAAACTCAAACTACTCCTATTTCTAGCTTACAGAACTTTTTCCGTAAACTTGGATTTGCACAACTTGGGGAGCATCTGTACTAAGTTCCAGTCATTACAGATCTACAAACTCATTGGCCTGTATAGATACTAATATATGTATATAAACAAAATACCACGTTGGCAACATTAAGGGGCCTTAAAGTGGCCATAAATATAATTTACACTGCTAGAGCACTGTAAACGTGCACAACTGTAAAGGAAAAACAGGCCCTTTGTGTTTAGCAGGCTTGCATAGGTGTAACAAGAAGGCTTAATTTGGACGACCAGATCCTTATCATATTACACTACTAGTGAGGGATAAACTGGAGTGAGGGACATCTTTATATTCATAAAGCACCATTTTTTACATGGAAACAAAATGAGGTAACGAAAATCATAGAATCATAAAACTGGAAGGGACCTCGAGAGGTCTGTAGTCCAGCCCCCTGCACTCCAGGCAGGACTAAGTATTATCTAGACATGGGGTCAGCAATCTTTCAGAAGTGGTGTGTCTAGTCTTGGGACTGGTCTTCACTAGCGCGGGGGATCGACTGTAGATATGCAATTTCAGCTACGTTAATAACGTAGCTGAAATCGGCGTATCTACAGCTGACTTACCTGCCGTCCTCACGGCGGCAGCGGTCGGCAGCGCACTCCCCCGTCGACTCCAGCTTGCACCTTTTGGCGAGCTGGAGTTACGGAGTCGACGGGGGCGCCACTGGCGATTGATTTATTGCATCTTGACGAGACACGATAAATCAATCGCCATAAAATCAATCTCTCCCGGTTCTAGTGAAGACAAGCCCTTAATTTATTCATTGTAATTTAAGGTTTCGCGTGCCAGTAATACATTTTAACTTTTTAGAAGGTCTCTCTAAGTCTATATTTTACAATTAAACTAAAATATTGTTAAAAGTAAAGTAAGCACGGTTTTTAAAATGTTTAAGAAGATTCATTTAAAATTAAATTAAAATGCAGATCTTATCAGTTTATTGTGATCCTTGGCCTTGCTTTTCCTTGCTGAGTTTTCCAGTGTGCCCAGACAAGCAGCAGGCTGAGTGGACTAGGGGCCAGGACCCCGGCTGGCAAGGGGCCGGCGGCCAGAATCCCAGACCCGAAGCAGAATGCCACTCAAAAATCAGCTTGCATGCTGCCTTTGGCACACGTGCCATAGGTTGCTGATCCCTGATCGACACCATCCCTGACAGATGTTTGTCCAAGCTGCTCTTAAAAATCCCCAATGATAGATATTCCACCACCTCCCTAGGGAATTTATTCCAGTGCTTAAGGGTCTGATAGTAAGAAGAACAAGGAGTACTTGTGGCACCTTAGAGACTATTTGGGCTTAAATTTTTGTGGGCTAAAACCCACTCCACTAGATATACAGAGTGAAACATACAGAAGGAAGATCAGAGAACATGAAATGATGGCAGTTGCCATACCAACTCTAAGAGGCTAATTAATTAAGGTGAGCAATTCCTCAGACAGAGACAAAACACCTACAAGGTCTCTATCAAGCGTTCTTAAAACTCCAATACCCACCTGTTGAAGAACCCGATTGACAGAGCCAGAAGAGTACCCAGAAGTCACCTACTACAGGACAGGCTCAACAAAGAAAGTAACAGAACACCAAGAACCATCCCCTTCAGCCCCCAACTAAAACTTCTCCAGCACATCATCAAAGATCTACAACCTATCCTGAAGGATGATCCCTCACTCTCACAGATCTTGGGAGACAGGCCAGTCCTCGCTTACAGACAGCCCCCAAACCTGAAGCAAATACTCACCAGCAACCACACAGCAAACACACTAACCCAGAAACTTATCCTTGCAGCAAAGCCTGGTGCCAACTCTGTCCACATATCTATTCAAGTGACACCATCATAGGACCTAATAACATCAGCCACACCATCAGGGGCTCATTCTACCAATGTGATATATGCCATCATGTGCCAGCAATGCTTCTCTACCATGTACATTGGCCAAACCGGACAGTCTTTACACAAAAAAACAAATGGACACAAATCTGCATCAGGAATCATAACATTCAAAAAACAGTAGGAGAACACTTTAATCTTTCTGGTCACTCAGTAACAGACCTAAAAGTGGCAATTCTTCAACAAAAGGACTTCAGAAACAGACTCCAATGAGAAACTGCTGAACTGGAATTAATTTGCAAACTGGATACCATTAAATTAGGCTTGAATAAAGACTGGGAGTGGCTGGGTCATTGAACACAATGAAATCTATTTCCCTATGTTAATTTTCCCTTACTGTTACTTGCACCTTGTCAACTGTTTGAAATGGGCCATCTTGATTATCACTACAAAAAGTTTTTTTTTCTCCTGTTGCTAATAGCTCACCTTAATTAATTAGCCTCTCAGAGTTGGTATAGCAACCCCCTTCTTTTCATGTTCTCTGTATATATAATTTCCTGCTGTGTGTTCCATTCTAAACATCTGATGAAGTGGGTTTTAGCCCACAAAAGCTTATGCCCAAATACGTTTGTTCATCTCTAAGATGCCATAAGAACTCATTCTTTTTGTGGATACATACTAACACGACTATCACTCTGAAATCTGTATTCTGATAGTGTGCTTCAGATAGCTCAAAATATTTAAATATGGAACCTCCTGCCACCATTTTTTTAAAGTTACTTTTCAGATTAGAACCACTCTTTTAGGTTGACTGCAAAATACCACAAGGTAATAAATACCATCATTTGCAGTGGTTTATATACTTTTTCACCTAACCATTGGGGAGGAAAACTTCATTAAGTCATCATAAAACGACTAATGTTTAAACACTTTGCTATAACAGCAGCTACACAGTAATCACAGAACTAATTAATTATCTTTGACATCAGTCAGTAGGTTGGCACACATGAATATCATCCGATGATAGACTGCTTTTAAATACAGTGTATCTGGCTTGCACTTCAAAAAACAGATAGCTCAAAACATTTAAATGCAGCTATGCATGTATCTGCCTGAACCTTCACTAAATCTTTATTTTAAAAGCCACTTCCCCCCCCCGCTAAACTTTGTCTATTGTTGCTAAGTGTCCTCCATCATAATATTCAAAACCTACAGGCATGTTGCTACATATTGGATACATATTTCAAAATCGACAAAGAGTCCTGTGTCACCTTAAAGACTAACAAATATACTGGAGCATAAGCTTTTGTGGGCTAATACCCACTTCGTCAGATGCATGCAGTGGAAGTATCCAGAGGCAGGTATAAATATGTAGGCAGGCTACAGATAATAAGGTTAGTTTAATCAGGCTAGAGATAACAAGGTTAGTTCAATCAGAGAGGATGAGGCCCTCTTCTAGCAGCTGATCTGGAGGTGTGAACACCAAGACAGGAGGAATTGCTTTTGTAGTTGGCTAGCCATTCATAGTCTTTGTTTAATCCTGAGTTTATGGTGTCAAATTTGCAAATGAACTGTAGCTCAGCAGTTTCTCTTTGAAGTCTGGTCTTGAAGTTTTTTTTGCTGCAGGATGGCTACCTTTAAATCTATTAGTGTGTGTCCAGGGAGACTGAAATGTTCTCCTACAGATTTTTGTATATTGCCATTCCTACTATCTGATTTTGCAGATCCAGACTAACACGGCTACTCCTCTGATATTTCAAAATGTTATAAGATATACATAACATTTAAGTCATGGGATTTTTCAGACAAATGGTAAAATACTTATAACCCAACCCTGAAGTACCACCATTTAGTTTTTGCAGATGTAATAAAACATGAATTCTGTACCAAATGTATTGTCTCTTTAATGAGTGTTGAGTTGTGAAGGTCAGAATTTCCCTTTTCTCTCTTGAAGTTGGTGTCCTGCTTCCCAGATCACTGCAGCATTTCTTGCTGTTAATAAGGACATCCAATTCTGCAGTTTCTAATAATGTAACAACAGCCCCCTAACCATTTTTCTCAGCGTGTTTTTCCTTACACTAGAGAGCACAAAGATAAGGCGCAATTGTAGCAGTGTTGAACTCCCAGAATTCCAACCAGAGCCAATGGGACCTGCAAGTGCTCAATACCTTTAAAAAACAGTTCCATAGGAACCATTCTGAAGAGAGCCACTTTTACCTGCTTTGGCACAGCACACAAATCAGTATCACTTCATGTTGTGTTTATTCTCCTACAGCAGCAATTGGGTCTTTCATCAGCGCTGTGTTTTTTCACATGCAGAATTAACTGTCCTTTGGAGCGGTCACTAGATTGCGCCATCTGACACTCGTTCACAGGAAGATTCTGTACCATAACGACTGTACTTTTAGACTCTAGAAACAGCTACAGTAGCTGTTAGTCAGATTGAGGTCACTGATTTTGGAAGGTGCTGAGCTCTTACAGATCCTATTGATTTCAGAGGGGGTTGTGAGCACCCAATAACTGAAAATCTCTCTGTCAAAGAGTGCACCCATTGCTGGAGCACCTCCTCATGGCTGGGTGTGGCATAGCAAGCTCTCCTCTCCAGTGCCGCCTTCCGACAGTCATTTTGGCCCCACAGCTGTCCCCCGCTTCTCGTAACTCAGCCATCTGGCCAGGTCACTATTTTGTTATCCCAGAAATCCAACAAACGAACAGCCGAAGTATTTACAACAGGTCTTCGTCCCTGACTTCAGGACTTTTGGGCCTTGCACACTCTTTGTTCAGGGCTTCCCAATGTCCTTATCCCCTTAAATCTGGGGACTTCGCACCACCTTCCCTGGTGGCTAGGAGAGGAACTGAGGCCCTCCCTCTCTTCCACACACCCCCCGCCCCGGGTTATAGCCCAGGGTCATTAAGTGAGCAGGCAAGGTCTCTCTATTCTGATCCACCCCTGCTTCTACCCAGAACCTTGCTAGGTTCATCCTACTCTCAACGCCAGGACTTGCAGGGCTCTCCCCCGAATCCACCAATAAATGAGAGACTAAAAGCACAAACTTAAACCATCTTCCATCCTCCACAGGCTTGTCCATTCATGCCTCAAGTTCCCTTGGCTGTTCCTCCACTGAATACCTCCCAGGGCCCTCTCCCTAAAAATTCAGATCCTCCCCTTTTATCAGGGCTTACCACTGGAACCTATCCCACTCCCAGTGGCTGTTTCATCTCTCTCCTAGTGCCCCATGAGACTTGTCTAGTCAGGAGATGATGCTAGGGCCAATTCTCCCTCTAGGCTTCCACCTTGAGCCTGCCCCTCTGCCCACTCTCTAGTCTCAAAGCATGACCAGAAAGTTCCTTCCTCTCCTCCCTGCAGCCCCCTTCTGCTCCAAACTTCCTTTCTTTATACTAACCACCCAGCTCCCTCCCCAGCTAAGCTTCATCTCTATTTGTGCCTGGCTCACCCTTCAGATGCAATCAGGTCACGTTGATTGAGCTCTCAAGCCCACATTATCCTTTCATTTCCTGCTTGGAGAACACAACCCACCACACAGGCTCTTATAAATTAATTTACAAACCTCCAAACAGACACCCTCACCATGTATTTAACTCTGAAAACCCTAGTACTAGACAACAGAACAGAGGAAAGTTATGATAGTCAGGTGTCACCTTCTGTTCCAAATAAACAATAAATCCATATTCAAACATTTCATATTTGCAGAAGCCTCATTTGTTTCAAAGAGGTACCTGTAAACACTATGCTAATGTTCAGGAAGTGGGAATTTATTTAGTTATGGATGTCAGACATTTCAAAATGGCTTAGCCCAGGAAACACCAAAATTAAATAATGTTCTCTGGACACGCTAGTCAGAATTTGCATATTCTCTACCCCATTCCCCACACACAAAATTCTAACCTGCTGGAAGGTAAATAAAAGCTTCCTTCAAGAGCTGAACACTCAACAAAAAAGGACCACATCTCAACAGAAACACAAATGGAACATTAAGGCTTTGTCCCCATTTTAGTAGTTGATGACCAGACATTGAAATAGTTGCAGGCATAGAAAACCCTAGCACAGTGTGGCTTGGTGGAGAGAGCCCTGGAGTAGGGCTCAAGAGACGTGGGATCTATTCCTGACTGTGCTACTGGGCAACCTGGGACAAGTCACTTCATCTCCATGCCTCAGTTTCCCCATGGATAAAAGGGTATAAAGATATTTACATTCTTTATAAAGCACTTTGATATTTACTGATAAAAAGCACTATACAAGGGCTAGGAATAACTCAAATAATAGCGTAGATGAGGACAGCTGCAATTATCCCAGTCATGCAGGAAGAAAGACAAGATGCATGGGATGGGACTTAATTAGGCTGCAACACTATTAACTAATCTTTAAATTATCCAGCAATAATTCATACAGTGCAGGTTACCGTAACTTTCTTAATCCTTACTTTCACAGGTTAACTTCAAACCTCCTCGCCCTTCCTCCAGGGCACTCACTTAAGGTTTCAGGATCCCAGCTGACAGCTCTTTTGGGCAGAGACTCATGTCTCCCCTTCCAGACGGGGTTTAGGCTTGCCGTCTCTTTGCACCTCACTGTGCCTGACCCAGCAGGTCTGCTTGGGATCCAACACCCGTAGTTAACCTTTCTCCTGGGGTTGCAACAATGTGTACCAGTTGAGAATCAGCCTTCACAAAGCAAAATTCTTTTATTCTTAAGGTGCATTTATTATCAAAGTATTACAGAGAAAACATGAAAAACAATTAAAATGTCCTGTACCCATGCTAAAGCTCATCAGTTCTAGGAGGTCCTGATAGGCCAAAGTCTTTCCAACCCTTCCACAACAGTGCCCTCCCCCTCCCCTCGGCACCCCTTGGAGAGAAGGTCCCATCCATTTGCTGAATTAAAAACAGCTCCTGTGTCAGTTTATGCAATCTCTATGATAAAAGCCCTTTCTTTGTTAGTTACTCTCTGGAAAATTCAGTGTGAACCAGTATATGCAAGCCTCTCGAGGGAGTGGTACCTCTCCCAAGGAGTTTACAAACCTGAGTGATTCATCTTAATCACCCCCAACCCCACCACACACAGTTTTTAGTTTCTAGAAGAGCTATGGTAACCCTCCCTTCACTCCCCCACAAAACTGCATATAATCTCCTGGCCCACAGTGATAACAAACCATCCATAAAACTTAACACAATATGGTCCCCAAAGATCTTGCATGTGATTGCAATATCCGTCACAGTTACCACCTAGCAGGAGGCTGCTGTCAGCCCCCTTCCACTCTCTACTACTGGTACCTAGTCTGTCGCTGAGATCACAGCACCATCCCCTTGCTTGAGGCTTACGGAGCTGGGGAAATGGAGTTACCTCCTTGCTGACAGACTCTAGGCACTCCAACGCCTTCCCCTAAATCCACTTCTCACTCTGGTTTATCAGGGAACCAAACCCTGTATGGAACTGGACACCTGCCAGCTGCTAAGTTATGACACCTTGAACCTTAACTCTTCACTTACCTCACTGGATCCCTAAGCTGCTGTGGGGTATGTGAAAAAAAAAAAAAACCCTTTCATGCTGGCCAGTCAGGCAGTGAGGGAAAAATTCTTTCCCAGGCCCCGAAAAGGTGACTAGCACAATGCCCACAGCAAATCAAAAACCTGGTGCTATGCTAATCCCAGGGAAGGGAGCTGGGGCTCCGGTCAGAAAGTCGGGGCTCATATCCCTCTAGTGAGTTCACAGGGGCCTATGGCTAACCTGAGCCCCACTGGCCTGCCCACCAACCCAGGTGATGCTCCCTTCCCCACCACCCCTAGCCATCTTCCTCTCCCAATGCCAAGGAATCAGCGAGATTACTCCTTTTCCCTGCCATTCCAGCCACAGTCTCATTGTATTTGAGGTTGCAGGGGTGTATTTGCTCTTATGAAGCTCACCCCTGCTTAAAACTAGCATAAACTCCTCTGAAGCAAATCTTTATTTTCCTTGTCTATACTTGGGGTTCACATAGGTGCATCTAGTCGATAGCTGCCCACTGATTGCTGCATTTGGACTGAATTCCCAAACTTGACAAGGTCTAAATTAATATTTAAATGCCTATTATACAGAGGACCAAATTAGCCTGTTATCCCTCTAATAAAAAAGGGTTGGAAAGAATCAATAGATAGAATATCTTGTCTGTTAAAGGGCTATTGTGTTATTCCACTCATGCCAACAATAAAAAAATTCCAAACTCATTCACTTGTGTAGCAATGCTCATGATTTGATCTGCCACTGGAAAAGAAAATCATTCCTTACTTCAACGTAAAAGATCACTAAGGCTTAAGCACTGTTGCATGAAGTGCTTAGAGTTTTAGGAGGGTTCATCAAATGGCCATCTACATTTTCAAACCATTTCTTCACTCCCTCCTCCATAGAGTATTAGTTTTTATTACCTGGACTGGAATCATCACCAAGTAATAATTAGCGCCTGAACAGATGCGAACTCTTCTCTTGAAGACGCCAGTCAAGTTCTCAATTGCACACAAAAGTAAATTGAATCTAGATATATTAATGGCAAAGGGTTCATATACAGTTCCACTGTGAACACAAAAGAGGTCTCACATACTAGATTACAGGCAAAGGGCTCCCAGAGGACACCATCCCAAATTTACTGATATATCCAGTTCTTAACTTTGAGTCAGTGTCTTTTAAGTATCAAGAAAGATAGTGAGGTTTAAAAAAATCTTAGTCAACTAATTTGTATTATTAGCCAACCTGTAAATACCAGCCTTTAAATTTAAACGAAGCAGTCTTTAAATCAATTATCTGCAGTGTTTTAGAATTATGAGATAATCTTTTTAACCCACAGCAACAGTTTAACATCTAGACAACAGTAAAACAATTGATACTGGACTAAAATAATTAAGTCATAATCTCCACACAATGTGTTTTTGCTACAGGGAATCTACAAAAATGTGTTACAACAAGCCAGACATACCTTTCAGTGCTGAACAAAAAGGTTTGCACATAACACAATATATTTTCCCCCAAGTCAACTAGAGTTAAAGAGGGTGAAGGAAAGGGAAGTAACCGAGGATGCAAACATCCCAAGATGCCCTGTCCTCTTCAGAGAGTTTTGTTTTTTATTTAGTTGATTAAATAATAGACACGGTGAGGATAATTATTAATGGAGGGGTATATTCAAGGCAAAGGAGAAGAGTGAGCTTTTATGGCTGCCAAGATATGAACTACTAACAAAAGGAACCTTATTAAGTGATCTAAAACCTCTGCAAAAGCCCCACTTAGAGGCTTTCACAACAGTAACTCCTTAAGGACTGGATCCTGCAAAGTGCTGAGCAATTTGGCCCTGATCCAGCAAAGCATTTAAGCATGTATTTAAACTTTGAACAATGAAATCAATGGGACTACTCAGGTGCTTAAAATTAAGCATGCACTTAAGTGTTTTTCTGGATAGCGGCCAAAGTGGTCATCACCTTCCAGGATTGAGGGTTAAGTGGGGGCTAACAAATATTATAAAAAGGAGTGTTCCTTACCTATCTCCATGCAAGAAATCCACACACCATGAGCAGAGTGGAGATTAAAAACAAAACACAGATTAACTCTGCCTGGCATGCATCTCATAAAGAAATCAAATCAGTCTGAACTGTTTCTGCCTGAAGATAGATCAGCTGGAAGGAATAGCAAAGGAAGAAAACTGGATTGATTCCCAAAACAAAACAAAAACACCTCTTTTACTGTTTAGGCAGATTTTAAGAGCAGGTCTTAAAACAAGAAAAACGACAACGACGACCAGTAACAATGACCATTTATGAACATGATCATATGCCACACAAATGGATGCAAGTACTTGAAACAGAACATGCAACTATCTGGATCTATAGATGGGGCAAATTACTGTAAATGGTATGATTATGTTTAATCCTCCCAATTCACATAATATCACATATCTGGGAGAGACTGACAGAACACAAATGATTAAAAAGTATTTGGAGGAATTTTGGGGGGGGACTTGGAGCACAAACTTAGATACTAGCTCCATGAACTATAAAAGAAACAGACTGGAAAACAGGAGCAGCCATTGAACATTTGCTGGAACCTGAAGCAAGAGAGGCAATAAAAAAGTACAGTTAATCTGGCCTTAGCTGAAGTCAAAGTTAAAAGCACAGCCCAACAAAATGAAAAATAAGAATATTATTTCTAATTAGAATAATGTTATAAGGGTAACGTCACAAGAATATTATTTCCTCACACTAACTATGCTCAGTTTACTACTGAGATGCATTTCAATGGTGTCCTAAACATCCCGGGTCCCCAGGCAGGAGAATTCATTCTTGAGAATTATGGACTTGATTACTCCTTCCCGTGCCTGCTGTTGCTTCGGGACGGCATGTCATCACACTAACTTTGAACTAGTTACAGTATAAGATGACGGCACCCAGAATGAAATCCTTGTAATACTCAGACCAAATTAAGATAACATTGTTGCCATGATTAAGCCAGAGAAAAGCCAGAAAACTGAAAAGTTAAGGATGAAATTCCTACCTTAGCTCATGCTGTCATACCAGGAGAAGACTGAAGATAGGAGATACAGCATGGTCCAGTGGACAGGACATTTATCTGGAACTCAGGAGGCCCAGGTTCTATGACCTTCTATATGACTTGGGCAAGTCATTTCACTCTGTGCCTCAGTTTCCTTTCCTACCCTTTATCTCGAATACTTAGATTGTAAGTATTTTGAGGGAGCAACTGTCTCTCTCTGTGTATTTCTATATTAACAGAAATAAATTCTACTAGTATTATAAAATTAAAACATAGATGTGCCAGGAATTGGGCTCATTATGCAGTAACAATGCAGCAGAGCTATACTGAAGGGGTGCTTTCACTTTTGGAGAAGAACATTCTCCCGCCCATACTAACGATCCAATATCATTCTCTACAGAGTTTCTCCAACTCCTCAGTTCTCCAGCTACTTGCCCAGAAAGCACTCTGAAGAGGTGAACGGTTCTACAGGAAATAGAGGTATTTAGGTACTTAATTTTTTAACTGCATGAAATCGCCTCCAAAGAACTTCACTCTAGTAGAGGGTCAGGGAGCCATCATAAAAATGAGGTGGAGTGAAAGAGTGAAAAGCACTCTGAAATGCTGCCCTACTTCATATACGTTCTCCAGCACTATTAGCTAGTGGATTAGCTAAGGAACCGCTAAGTATTATAAGCAATAGTGGTACTGTCAAGCCCAGGCAAACCATGAGGATCAAGTGGATCATGAGGAACCACCACCACCCTCACCCTGTATGTGGCAAAAACGTTGAAAGGAAGCTATTATTGTGGTGAAATGAGCCCTTTCTGCATTTGTGAATTGCTGTCACCAATGCAACACACACACTCCTGAATACAAATAAGTATCCTTACAAGGGTAAGTTTGGACATCAACTCCCCTGTAGACCGATCTCCCAACCAGAATGACACATTCTCCAAACAGTGGCTTAATTTATTCCAAGATGATCCTCAAGTGATTCCAGGATAACGGTGCATTACTGACAGCTGTTGCCCCCTTCTGCTAATATTAAAAATGATGTGGCTACTAGCACAGATCTGGCACCATCATTTTCAAGACTATTACTGGAAGTGTAATTAAGATTGCCACACTTTCTGTAACAGCATTAAGCTGGTTTGCAAACTGGGCTTAATAGATATATACGCCAGTCAGGAAAATAACGTTCTAAAAATTCAAATTATGCAGGAAGCTGGAAGTCACAAATAAGAAGGGAAATGCCAAGATAAAAAGGTCTCCAGCTCCCTCTCCCACTCACTTACATGAAACATCAACTCACGAAGGGTATCTTTATCATAAGCCTGTCGTCCACAGAACTGAATTAAAAAAGAAGCTAGGCAAAATGATACACAAAGCTGTAAGGAAATAGCATAGATCAAGCTTAAATAGCTCTCTCTCACTCTCAGGGTGAGGGAAGCAGAGAGGGGAGTCCTCTTCCTATCAAACCTTCATGCTGTTCACAAAAGGAGCCAACTGAAGGGGAAGAAGTCTACCTTTTCTGAGTAATCGAGGGATATTCTCATTTAGTTTATTAAAGGAAGAAAATCCCTGTCTTCCACCCGCCCCAAAGGAATGGAAACTCAACATCTAATATAAAAAAATATACATAAGACATCTAAAAAACAGTCAGACTAGTTGAATGTCTTTCGGGAGACTAAAATGGGCATATTCCTTGGAACTCAAGTGCAAAACCACGTCATCAATCAGGCTCAACACCACCTCTCGTCTAGACCATTCACAGAAAAATGCTCATATTTCAAGACAAAAAAACAAGTAGAGCACTACAGCCAACATTATTAAGAATGCAGCTGTGTAGACGCAAGCTCAGAATCAGCCAGGCAAGGCATGCAATACACACAATCTGGCCTCTGTAAAATAAAAGAAGCCATCATCAGAGAAGAACAGCCCTAGGTTCAAGCAGCAGGTGGCGGGGGGGGGGAAGAAATCAAATGGGAAGGGTGTACGGTGTTTCTTTAAGTGCACGCTGCTAGAATGCTCACTGATGGACTTGAAGAACTACAGCCATAATAGCAATACTGCTTTGGTTCCAGGTTTACACATCATATCGCGACAGTACTTCAGGTGGGATTTTCCAAAGCACTCGGCCCTGGTCTAGCTCTGCTCCCATGGAAGTCCATGGTGAAACGCCCATTGTACTCAATGGAAGTCATTGACTTCCATGAGAGCAGTGCTACACCAGTGTTGAGCACTTGCTCTTAAAGACAGACTATAAAAAAACATGAGGAGTCCTGGTGGCACCTTAGAGACTAACAAATTTATTTGGGCAAAAGCTTTCGTGGGCTAGATCCCACTTCATCAGATGCATAGAGTGAAAAATACAGTAGGCAGGTATAAATACGCAGCACATGAAAGGATGGGAGTTGCCTTACCAAGTGTGTCAGGGGTGGGGGGGTGTCAGTGCAAACAATTCAATCCGGGTGGATGTGGCCCACTCCCAACAGTTGACAAGAAGTTGCGAGTATCAGAGGGGAAATTATTTTGTAGTGACCCAGTCACTCCCAATCTTCATTCAGGCCTTATTTGATGGTGTCAAGTTTGCAAATTAATTCCAGCTCTGCGGTTTCTCATTGAAATTAGTTTTTGAAGTTTTTTGTTAAAGAATGGTCACTTTTAAGTCTGTTACTGAGTGTCCAGGGAGACTGAAGTGCTCTCCTACTGGTTTTTGAATGTTACAATTCTTGATGTCTGATTCTTCTCCATTTACAGTGGAGTCACATCTTAAGGGGGGTAGGTTCTATGGTCAGCACGCAAGATTAAAATCATATAGTCAAAATTACTGGGATCCCAGCTACCAGGAGCCAGCAGCCGGGACCCCAGACCGGCAGCAGGCTGAGCTCAGCCTGCTGCCTGTCTGGGGTTCCATCCGCAATCCCGGCCGCTGGCTCTGCTCAGCCCGCTGCTGGCCTGGGGTTCAGTTCACTCAGCCGGCAGCGGAGTGGGCAGGGCCAGCGGTGGGCTGAGCATCTTAGCCCATTGCTAATCTGGGGTCTCAGCTGCGCTAAGCCCGCTGCCGGCCTGGGGTTCAGTTCACTCAGCCGGCAGGAGGCTGAGCAGGGCCGGTGACCAGGACCCCAGACCAGTAGTAGACTGAGCCGCTCAGCGCACCACTGGCCCCGCTCAGCCCGCTGCTGACTGAGTGAACGGAACCCCAGACCAGCAGTGGGCTGACGGGGCCGGCAGCCGGGATCCTGGCAGGCAGGAGCCTGTGGACAGAACCCTAGACTGCAGCAGGCTGAGCCGCTCAGCCCACTGTCAGTCTGGGACACCAGCCGCCGGCCCAGCTCAGCCCGCACTATTTAAATTGTTATTTTTCTCTCTCTTTTTTTTTTTTTTGGCCTAGCACATATAGGTGAATTCGCACAATTTAAATGCGCGTAAGATGTGACTCCACTGTATTCTTGTGTTTAGAGACTATCCAGTTTGGCTAATGTACATGGCAGAGGGGCACTGCTGGTACATGATGGCATATATCACACTGGTCGATGTGCAGTTAACGAGCTCCTGATGGTGTGCTGATGTGGTACGGTCCTATGACGGGGTCACTTGAATAGATATGTGGATAGAACTGGCACGGGCTTTGTTGCAAGGATAGGTTCCTGGGTTACTGTTTCTGTTGTGTGGTTGCTGGTGAGCATTTGCTTCAGGTTGCGGGGGCTGTCTGTAAGCGAGGCCTGGCCTGTCTCCCAAGTTCTGTGAAAGTGAGGGATCGTCCCTCAGGAGACGTTGCAGATCTTTGATCATGCGCTGGAGAGGTTTTAGTTGGGGGCTGAAGGTGATGGATAGTGGCATTCTGTTACTTTTCTTATTGGGCCTGTCCTGTAGTGAGTGACTTCTGGGTACTCTTCTGGGTCCATCAATCTATTTCTTCACTTCAGCAGGTGAGAATTAGAGTTTTAAGAATGCTTGATAGAGATCTTGTTGGTGTTTGTCTCTGTCTGAGGGATAGGAGCAAATGTGGTTGTATCTTAGGGCTTGACTGTAGACACTGGATCACATGACGTGTCCTGGATGGAAGCTGGAGGCATGCAGATAAGTATAGCAGTCAGTAGGTTTCCAGTATTGGGTGGTGTTTATGTGACCATCACTTATTAGCACTGTAGTCTCCAGGAAGTGGATCGCTTGTGTGGATTGGTCCAGGCTGAGGTTGATGGTGGGATGGAAACTGTTGGAATCATGATAGAACTTCTCAAGAGCTTTTCCGTGGGTCCAGATGAAGAAGTCGTGATCAGTGTAGAGCAAGGAGAGTAGGGACGTTAGGGGACGAGAACTAAGGAAGTGTTGTTCTAAGTCAGCCATAAAAATGTTGGCGTACTGTGGGACCATGAGGGTACCCATAGCAGTGCCACTGACTTGAAGATATATCTTGTCCCCAAATGTGAAATAATTGTGGGTGAGGAAAAAGTCAAAGTTCAGCCACAAGGTTTGCCATGACATTATCAGGGATACTGTTCCTGATGGCTTGTAGTCCATCTTTGTGTGGAATGTTGGTGTAGGGGCTTCTACATTCATAGCGGCCAGGATCTTCCTTTTCTAGAAGATCATGAATGGATTGTAGCTTTCTCAGGAAGTCAGTGGTGTCTTGAAGATAGCTGGGAGCATTGGTAGTGTAGGGTCTGAGTGTACATAGCCAGACAATCCTGATGTTAGGGTGCCAATGCCTAAGATGATGGGGCAGCCAGGATTTCCAGGTTTATGGATTTTGGGTAGTAGATAGAATACCCCTGGTCAGGGTTCTAAGGGCGTGTCTGTGCAGATTTGTTCCTGTGCTTTTTCGGGGAGTTTCTTGAGCAGATGGTGTAGTTTCTTTTGGTACTCCTCAGTGGGATCTGAGGGTAATGGCCTGTAGCATGTGGTGTTAGAGAGCTGCCGAGCTGCCTCTCGTTCATATTCCAAACTATTCACAATGATGACAGCACATCCTTTGTCAGCCTTTTTGATCATGATGTCAGAGTTGTTCCTGAGGCTGTGGATGGCATTGTGTTCTGCATGGTTAAGGTTATGGGGCAAGTGATGCTGCTTTTCCAACATTTCAGCCCTTGCACATCGAAGGAAGCACTCTATGTAGAAGTCCATTCTGTTGTTTCGATCTTCAGGAGGAATCTGTGACATTGAACTCTATATGATTTTCTGAAAATATGCTGATGAGTGTGAATATAATGTAACTGAAATATGCATCATGCAAAAGGTCTCTTGTAAGGTATCATTATAAAGCTTACAATCTACTGAGTGTGGTCATCCTATTTGTATAAAAAAGTATCACTCTTCTATCTGAAACTAAAAATATGAAATATAACTCTGGGGTCCTATTGTAATTATGCAAAATGTGAGCCATTAATGGTGGTTTGGAATTTGGATCGCTCCCATCAACCAGGACAACTGACTGTAGATGGCTCTGTCTGCAGGCAGGCCTTCCTGTGAGTCAGGCTGGGAGGAATGAAGCCTTGGAATCTCACAGGAAATGTGACCATGTCACCTGGTACTGAAATCCATCTTTAACTTGGTGCTTTTTCATTCAGAAGGGGGGAGAGGGAGAAGACCCAGAGAGACAAAACATTTCCACTTTGTGCCAAAGCCATATAAGGGGGTGGAACAGAATAAAGGGGGCTGCAATAATGAGAAATTGCCTAGCTAGCACCTGAGCTGGAACAAAGACTGAACCAGGGAAACAGTTGTGCCCAGACTAGGAAGGCATCCAGTCTGTTAAAGAAACTTACTGAAACATCTCTGAGAGTGAGATTTTATCTGTATTCAATGTTATTAATGTATTAGATAAAGACTTGTGTTCTTTTTTTTTTTGTTATTACTTGGAACCACTTAACTTGGGTCTCTGGAATCCCAAGCTGGCAGGGCAAGAAAGCAGGGGCAGAAGTAGTCTTGGCACATCAGTTGGCAACCCTAAAGGGGTTTCTGTGATCCAATCCATCACAGAGTCCATCAGAATCTTTCTTTTTGTAGTGTTGGTAGGAAGGTTTCTGTGGGTTAGCATGTTGTTCAGAAGTGTATTGGAAATATTACTTGAGTCGGAGACATCGAAAGTAGGATTCTAGGTCACCATAGAACTGTCTCATGTTCATGGCCCTGGAGGGACAAAAGGAGAGGCCCCAGATTCTTCTGCCAGGCTAAGAGTATAGCTGAATGTAACAACAATATTATTGGATGGGTTAAAGGACCCACTGTTCTGGGTCCTCGTAGCATGTAGCAGTTTAGATAATTGAGAGTCCTTTTCCCTTTGTAGAGAAGCAAAGTGTGTATTGTAAATGGCTTGTCTTGTTTTTGTAAAGTCCAGCCACAAGAAAGTTTGTGTGGAAGGTTGTCTTTTTATGAGAGTATCCAGTTATGAGAGCTCATTCTTAACCTTTCTCCGTTTGCTGTATAGGATGTTGATCAGGTGGTTCCATAGTTTCTTTGAGAGTGTGTGGTCAGTTAGCTAGTTCATCATCAACAAATCGCACATTAAATAGGCTATCTGTATAATGCTAATTTTTTTTAATCAGAATGTCTTATAGTATTAAGTCATGCCTTACAAAAGTCTAAATATATTACATCTATGCAGCTGCCTTTATGAACTAAGTGCATCATCTCCTCAAAGAATGAGAATTATATTTGTCTGATAAAATCTATTTTCCAGAAAACCATGCTGACTGACGTACTCATTTCCTTTAATTCTTTATGAACCAATTCCTTTATTGATCCTCTTTTCCATTATTTTGGCCAAGATTGATGTCAGGATAACCAGTCTATAGTTACCTGTCGTCCCTCTTACCTTTTTTGAATATTGGCACAACATTAACACTCTTCTGGTATTTTGGAATTTTCCTGGTATGTCAACAGTTCTTAAAAATTAAGATCAGCAGAATGGAAATCACCTCAGCCAACTCTTTTAGCACCCTTAAGCACAGGTAACTTGTGCCTGTCTATTTAAAAATGTGTATCAGCCTCTCTGATTAGAAATGGCCTGGAAAGTACTTTTCATCCTCATGTGATCCAAGCACATCGTTCTGCTTCTTTCCAAATACAAACTAACAATTGTTAAGATATCCTCATGACACACTCCAATGGTTCCTAAGTCCAGGAATTAAATATATATAGCAACATTTTGCAGGAAAAAAGGAATAATTAGTGCAGCCATCCAGTTGGACCGCTGTTAAACAAAATAACGGTCTTTTTCTGTTAATTTGCTGAACACAAATCAAATACACTAGTTTATAGCCTATATAATCACTCCTAACCCTTGAAGACACAAATGAAATCAACAGAAAAAAACAACATTCCATATCATAGGAATGCAAATAAATAAATAAAATCTTACAGCTGAAAGTAACTACCTACTATTATTTGTCAAAAGCTGACACTATACCTGTGCTGTAAAGACAGAGTAAGATGCAAATGCTGTTCAAGGGGCTCATGTTGTATTTCAGACACAGAGAATAGTCCAGACACCCATGACAAAACAGATTGACGTCAAAGAGATGCAGGATTGAGTGCTGGGAGTTTATTTTGTTTGTTCTAAGGGTTTTTTGAATATTAATTTTGGGTTATGGTTTTGTGAATTACTAAGTCTGTGACAAGAAGATGATTTTAGAAGGAATTTTTACAGTCTTTTCAGGAGACCTTGGAAAACAGATTAGTTATTGAGGAGAAAAGGTAAAAAAAAAAAAAAGATTAGTAACTCGCAATTTGGTTTTATCAAATCCTTAGCATACAGGTTGTAGGTATCTATTTTGGTGAAAAAAAGAAAATAAATGTTTATTTTGGAAAAAAAAGATAATGTTGTGACAGAAAGAATAGAGTTATAAAACAGGAAAGCCAACAGATTCTTATTACCACAGACTACTAACATATTTGTTGTTAGAAAAATACTTGTCTCTGCTGTCCTTATTGTTTGAGAACGTGTTCTTATTGATGTGACATGGATTTCCAGATTCTCTCTGACACACACAATCTTCTAGTGCACAAAATAAGCAAAAGGAGCACCAGTCTTTTTCTGAAGGCTCTAAAAGTTTAGCTTTCAGAACAATTACATCAAGCTATGGGTCAAAAAAAGGAACTTTCAATGAATCAATTACAGCACAAAAATTGCCAGGGCAAAAATGTGCAAAATCTCTTGCATTCCAACTTCTAGAATGCTGAAGTTCTTGAACTGCTCTCTTTAAATTATATCAATAATTAGGAACTATATTTATCATTTTTCTATGTGCTACAATAATGCAAGTCAAATTTAAAAGATCGTTTATATCTCAGACTGGGAAAAGCTGTACTTTTTGAAACAGTGAAATGAAAAGGACACAAAGAAGTCTTACCATTCTGATGCCAGTGGAAAATGTGACTGGTTTGACTAGTCTAGGTTTTTCCAGCTGCATTTCTAGCTGTGTAGATCTGTCTTTATGTTGAGCTAAGAGCAGGGAGGCTGGCAGATGGGAACTTTCCTGTAAACATGTTGAAAACACAGATTGAAATATTAAAAAAAAAATAAAAAAAATTAATGCTGCTTATTCTTCAGGACTACAAATTGTGTCTGAAAAGGCCATCACCAGCAAAAAGAGGTTACGTTACATATTCTCTATATGAGAAACAGTTTACAGCAAACAATTACTTTCAGTAATAAGAAAAAGCTGCAGCAGCCCTCATAAATCAGCGTAATCTGCAAACAACCATTTTTACAGAATCCACATTAAAGACAATATAACAGAGTCCTTATTGCAACTGGCCAATGCAACCATATTTATTAAAATAAAAAAATTAGAACTTAATCACAGAAGGAGTAGTACAAAGTAGTATAACTTGGATCAGATGTTTATCTAAGACGCATTCTTTCTACAAATGAACTCAGACCAGTTTGAAATTGTTTCCCATTAGATTTCACCTGAGGCCGTTTGGAAATGATCCTTGCTCTGCCTTGCACAATGGTACCATTGTAAGTGCAACCAACAGCATATTTATTTTCTCCTTTACCAACTTATTTTTAGGGAAGTCAGCCAATTTTAAAATATATATATTATATATATAGAAAGTAATAAAATAAATAGTTAACTTGCTTGACTACTTAAAACCTTACATTTTGGTAACAAAAAGATTTTTAACATGCATATACATACCACATTCCAAGGAGAGGTAGACAAATTATTGGCTAAATAATTCTCTATTAAACTAGTCTGATTATCTCCATGAACCCTGAAATCCTCTAACTTCTCTTTACTGTGGAAGCAGGGGAGGGGGAGATCAAAGCTGTTTATTCCCAGACTCCCTTGCTGCAACACTTTATGCATAATACACTCAGGACAGCATATACATTTCTCTTCTGGGGAACCAAGGAAATACGGCTTTGTGATCCAAATTTGCTACTAACTTGCAAAGCAACTGAACTCTCACAGCCAGATTGTGTCTATAAATATTTTATTTTTAGAAGTTTAAGATACAAAAATGACTTTCAATGGGAATTAGGTGCCTAAGTGCCTTTGAAAATCTCCTGAAGTGACACAGAACCATCAAACAATGCCCGTACTTACTACTGTAAGATTAATGCTCCCTCTTTATCCTTCCCATTACTGGTTATGCTCACTCACTGACTTGTTTTAAAATAGACTCTGGGTTTCAGGGCAGAGATTGTATCTCACAGTGGGACCTGATCTGGGGTGAGGGATAATACAAATGACAGTGAGGAACCGCACAGTCCTGCAGATGTCCCGGCACAGGTTCAGTACCCTTACTCTCTTCGGCATAGGAACTTCTCCCCTTCTAGTTCACATGCAACTGAAAAGAGAACTTCGATCACCCATTCGCCATGTTAGCGCCTGAATCTCTGAGCACCTGCACATCATCCAACACACTCACAATCCAAGTGTGCACTACAAGTGCTGCTGTTATGCAGCACTAGTTGAGAAGATCCCATTGAACGCAATATTTTTTTAATTTCAGATTTAATGTGTGCTATATGGATGGGGGGGGGAAGTCTCCTCCACCCACTTAGCACCTCTGTTGCATTTCTCATGCGACAACAAAAGGCAGCCAATTTCTATGCTAACTTCTCAGCAGTTTCTACATTAGCATAGAGATACACAGTTCTGGGAAATCAGCATTGCACCAGCAAACCACAGTGCTCTTGTTTCACTGTTTGTCCTATGTAATAAGTGCACAGCCTTTTCAGTTAACTATCACTACGGAGCAGTAAAGAGACAGATAGCCTAGACCAGATCATGTAAACATTTATGTGTACAGGTAACTTTCCGTATGTGAAAAATGCACTGAAATCAACGCAACCATTTGCCCTCAGATTGTTAATCATGTGCATAAGTATCTGCAGGATCAGAACTCACAGCTTGGAGGGAAAGTGGGTGGGGGGACTAAGTGGCTTTAAGTTACCTGGGCATCTTCCTGATTCTGGGAGCAGGAGCTACACCCCCCCACAGCATAATTATGAGAGCCATGAGGGGCTAAGTCACAGAAGCCTGTCCCTACCTGCCGTCAGGCAGCATCACTGCCCAGAATTTCCTCAGCACAACGGACTTTGTCCTTGCCTGGACACGCACTTCCAGTCCCACTCAGCCTCTGGCATACCTCCAGCATAAAAGGGGCTGAGAATCTCAACCTTCATGCACAGGGGAATTAACAGCATCTCTAGCACTATTTGTATACAATCACACCACGTGTTTAATATTAAAAGACAAATTTACACATCTTGCTCAAACCTGGGATCAGAAAGGTTGGAAGGGAAGCAGCATTGCTCAGCATGACCCATGAAGAGAATAAAGACTTAAATTACAACTGGCATTTTAGTGAAAAGTGGCAGCCATGGAGAAGTCATTTGAAACACTTCCAGCATGAAATCTGTATAATCCTATGTTGGGCGGTAGCACAGTGTTGCGGATAGGACAATGGACTGTGATTCAGGAGACCTGAGTTCTATTCCTGGCTTGGTGAGGGCCCTGCTGTGTGACCTTGGACAAGTCATATTTCCTGTCTGTTTCCCCTCCTACCTTGTGCCTGTCTGGTCTACTTAAATTGTAAGCTTTTTGGAGAACAACAACAAACAGTCTCTTCTTATATTAGTATAGCATCTAGCACAGTTATTGAAGCCTCTGCCACCGTAATTCAAATAATAAAGTGTAAGAAGTTGTGAATTAGTCTCCAAACTTGCTTTAAAGTTTGAACATTAAGAGCAACATTTTCTCTTGTTGCTGCATAAGACCTCTTATTTCTGTTATCTGCCACACAGCTCTATCAGTGACTATGAATTCAGTACATGACTGGAGAGCAGGATATTGGAGCTGAGACCTTGTGTGCCTCTGATATAAAGATCTGCCCTAAGTTTTTTTCTTATTGTTAAATCAATGTTGAAGAAATTTGGAGAAAGCACTGAAATAAGGATACACTCACTTATTCTCTGTGCAACATTTCCTAAACAGAGGATGCACTAAGGAGAGAGACATTTAAAATTCATGGGGTGAAATCCTGGCCTCTTTGGAGTAAATGTGAGTTTTGCAATTGATCATTGGAGCCAGCATTTCACTCCATATGTTGCTAAAATGCATATATTTACCGATAGTCCTAATACTCCAATTTTAAATCCATTTTGACAATTTTCACCTTTTTGTTTATGTTGTGTTTATCTTTTTCATTTCTTTCAATGAAAAAAATGACATTTGTTTTGCTTCAGTTTGTCGTTAGCTTCACTTTCAGATTTGCAATGCAGCAATGTTTAGACTTCAGGTGCTGCGGGGGATGTTTAAAAATAACTTCTCACAGAAATTTTAGGTGTTCTTGAAGAAACTTATTTCTGCTGTTTTATAAAAGCATGATTTTACAAAACTAAGTTTTGAGCCAAATTTCACAGTCCACTTTAAAAACTAAAGAGACACTCTAAAATTTTCTAACTTTCCTTCTCTGCCTTTAACATTACCTTTCTGTTTTAAAAATATTTAGATATGTTTTAATAGCAACGCATGTGAAATCAGAGTTAAATTACCTATTTTGGTCATGTTATAAAGATTATTTATAACTGCTCTTTTCGCAAGCCATCTGGCAAACTGTATTTCCAGTAAAACCAACTGCTGTGTAAGAAAACAATGTTGGCCCCTGCTAAATTAAAAGTGTATTTTAAAGAAGGACTGAACACACTTTTTAAAGTCAGAATCCAGTTCAAAACCTTTTTCCAAGCCATTAAGGAAATATACTGGGTGTACAATGGAGTTATTAATTGGCCTGCTAGTCAGACTATGCCTAACTAAGCAGATCATGAGCATTATTACCTTAAAAGTTATAAGACTCTGCTGGATATAAAGTCTCAGATTTGTTGGGGGATTTCCCTTTCTGTTGGGATACATCCACTGGAGTAAAACAAGGGGCCTTTCTGCACATCTATGCTGATGCCTAAGGAAAATGAAACACCAGCTCCTTTCAAAGAATCTAATAAAAGGCTGCCACGAACCTTGGCCCTGGGGCAAGGCAGCTCCTCAGCACAGTCCCTAAAACCGTAAAACAAACTCCTAAATCACACAACACCAATATCTCTGCATTTTAGTGGCTCTCCCATTAGGTCAAAGAAGAACTCTGTATTCTCAGGAAGGGATGAAAGTAAGTTACATCTTCAAAAACAACAAGGAATAAAATGCAAGAGAACTGGATTAAACAACAAAAACGCCTTCTTACTCAGTCCAGTCTCCTGCATGTTGCATGATTACTCCCTGCAAGACATGTTAGTGTCTTACCAGATCTGTTCTCAAATGTTTGTAGGATGAAAGAAAATAAAAAATAAATATGGACTGTACAAAACTGATATTTTTTTTATCAACATCATAAGTTGTACAAGTGCATGTCTGAAGCCACAAGAACTGAATTTAAAGCTCAAAAATCAGTTCTGTTTTGATACCCACCAGTTCATCCAGAAGTGCCTGTTTATTCTTCCTTTTTATAAACTGTTGCATTTGTTCCTCTTTCTGTATGAACAGTCGCCTTTGCTCATTTTCCTGTCGTTCCACCTCTAAAGCTTCCTCCAGCTCCTCTTGCTCCCGAGTCTAAAACAGGAATATTAGAAATTTATTAGTGGAAAAGATTCTACATTTGGCAGATCAAGTGTTGCCACGGCACCCTTCCCCCAAGTAAAGGGTGTTATCCTAATATCTTTGGCAGGGATCTAGACACAGGCAATGAAAATAATTAGAGACATGGGTAAAGGCAAAAATTTCATATGAAAAGCCTGCGACTCTCTAGTTTACAAAGGAAACAAAATAAAAGGGTATAGGATAGGGAAAGTAAATTTGGTGATCCTATTCACCTTGACAACACAAGAGCAAGGGGCAATTCAACTAAACTGAAAGGCAACAAATTTAAACTTATTTAAAAAAAAAATACAATGGATCATTAAGCTGTAGAATGTATTGACACAAGAGATAATTGAGGCCAAGAGCTTATTATGAGTCATATCCATAATGAGAATAACCACAGTTACATCAGACAGGGATATAAACACGTACGCTTCAGGAAATAAGCCAATCACAAGCTGATGTGGCTTAGGAAGAATGACCCCCAGTCCCAGTGGACAGGTTATGCCACAGTAATCCCCTATGTTGTTTCATGCATCTTCCTAGAACATAAGAATGGCCATACTGCCTCAGACCAATGGTCCATCCAGCCCATTTTCCTGTCTTCTAACAAACAGTGGCCAGTGCCAGATGATTCAGAGGGAGTGAACAGAACAGGGCAATTTATCGAATGATCCATCCGAATGTCCAGTCCCAGCTTCTAGCAGTGAGAGGAACTGGGGACACCTAGATTATGGAGTTACATCTCTGACCATCTTGGCTAATGGCCACTCAGGGACCTATCCTCCATGAACTTATCGAATTCTTTTCTAATGCAGTTATGTTTTTGGGCTTCAAAACCTCCCCTGGCAATGAGTTCCACAGGTTGACTGCGCATTGTGTGAAGTTCTTCCTTTTGTTTGTTTTAAAGCTGCTGCCTATTAATTTCATTGGGTGACTCCTAGTTCATGTGTTATGTGAAGGGGGAAATAAAACTTACTTATTCACTTTATCCACAAGAATCAGAGAGGTAGCCATGTTAGTCTGGAATTGCAGAAGTGACAAAGAATCCTGTGGCACCTTAAAGACTAACTGAAGTATTAGAGCATAAGCTTTCGTGGGCTAATACCCACTTCGT
>ML677332.1:84390966-84565113 GCA_007922305.1 Dermatemys mawii
ACGAAGTGGGTATTAGCCCACGAAAGCTTATGCTCTAATACTTCAGTTAGTCTTTAAGGTGCCACAGGACTCTTTGTCACTTTATCCACTGCATTCATGATTTTATAGATCTCTATCATATATCTTCTCATTTGTCTCTGTTCTAAAATGAACTGTCCCAGTCTTTTTAATCTCTCCCCATATGGAAGCTTTTCCATACTTCTAGTTCTGTTTGCTGCCCTTCTCTGTACATTTTTCAGTTCTAATACATCTTTTTTGAGATGGGGCAACCAGAGCTGCATGCATTATTCAACATGTGGACGTACATGGATTTATACAGTGGCATTACAATGCATTTTAACAGGGGTGCTGAAACCATTTTTATAGTGGGGATGCTGAGAGCCATTGAACCAAATTGTAACACCTGTATATAATGGAATCCACTTCAAGCCAGGGGGTGTGGGAGCACCTATGCCCCTTTCCTACTGGTTCCTAACACTGTTAGATGTTTGCCTGCTGCTGCACATTGAGCAGCTGTGGTCAGACAACTATTCACAATGACGCCAAAATCTCTTTCTTGAGTTGTAACAGCTAACAGACCCCTTTGTTTTGTATGTAGAGTTGGGGTTATGTTTTTCAATATGCATTACTTTGCATTTATTTACACTGAATTTCATCTGCCATTTTCTTGTCCAGTCCACTCAGTTTTATGAGTTCCCTTTTAAATCTTTTCAGTCAGCTTTGCACTTAATTATATTGAGTAGTTTTGTATCGTTTGCAAACACCTCACTGTTTACTCTTTTTTCCAGATTATTTATGAATATGTTGAACAGCACGGTACAGATCCTTAGGGGACCCCGCTATTTACCTGTGTCCTCTGATGCATCTGATATTGGACAGTCAGACAGGATATCTGACTACATGGACCTCCTGTCTGATCTGATATAGCAATTGCTATGTTCCTACAAGTTATACGTGACTTGAATTATCTTTGATTTCAGAAAAGGAAAAACAATGCATCACCTTTGTCCTCACTGCTTTATACACATACATGGATATATGGAGGAGCTCTCTATTTGTTAAAACAACAAGGAGTCCATCTGGCACTTTAGAGGCAACAAATGTATTTGGGCATAAGCTTTTGTGGGCTAAAACCCACTTCTTTATTTGTTGGTACTACTCCAGTCCAACACCTTCTTTCACAAACAAGGAAATGGTTCAAATTTATTCTTTTCAGAATCCAAACTCCTAATGTGAGTGTTGAGTGCAAAAGGAATGCAGGATCAGGTCTTATTGTGTCATTTCTGTTACTATATTTGCCTGAATTGAAACATTTTCTTCTCAGAATCATGTATATTTTTAATGCTGAAAGATACACTTAAAACATTACAGACAAACCTTTTATTAAAAAAAAAAAGAATCCTTGCCAGGCTACTTTGAAAGGAGAGCAGAACTCCATCTGAACAATATTTTAATGAAAAACCTACAGCCCGCGTACAGAACAGGTATTTTATAGCCATCTAAGAAGCTGTATCATCATTAGCACTTAAAAAAGCTTTTGTCTTGTTAAAGTACAAAAATTTGTTTTGCTATCATTCGTTTTAAATTTTGCATAAGCCAGGCCTTTGTTTTCCCATTCTCCAACTCTCTCTTGGGAGCTTCATAATGTCTGTGTCTGGATTTTTTTTTCTTCCTTTGAATGAGAAAGAAATTATTGTCCTGGAGTAGGAATGAACCCAGTCTCTTCTGGATATTGTCCAAATACACTGCCAGCATACATCTGTTTGGAAGAGCCTGCATTTACTACCTATGTCAGTTCCCTTTTCTAAACCCTCATCAAAACAACGAGCACATAAAAATCAGTTGTCAACATGAGCTCCTGAAGCAAGCAAATCTTTAATAGAGAATACTTTCATATCACATTTTTCTTACTATGGAATGTGTCAGTATGTGTGTCGCGGTTTCCTCTTTTTTCTTTTCTCCTTTAAGACAGCATTTTACAACTATTCCACTTTAAAATACTTACTTCCTCAACTATGGAATAAGAACTTTTTTAAAAAACAGCAAACTAACCAGCTTTATCTTGTTTTTCTGAATGACTTCTTTGTTGTCCTTCTGGTACATATCCATTTTCTTTTTGGTGTTCTCCAAATCCACATTGTTCGTCAAGTTAAACACTGTATTGATATTTTAAAAAAGATGCATGAAATCATAGTATTAACCTGGTACACACACACACACACACACACACACACTTAAAAAGTATTATCCTTATTTAATACTTTTTGTCCCTACCACATTAGTAGCATATACCTAACTGAACATGGCCAAAATTTACTTAGACACACAAAAGCCAGATCCTGATCTTTGTTACATCACTGTCAACTCCATAGCAACTTAATTTACTTAAATGGAGTTCTTGCAAAGGTATACATGCGTAACTGAAATTAGAACCTGATTTTTTGCTTTCTTCATGGGATACTGGTAGCGTAATCCCTTGAAGAGCATCAGTAACCAAGGTACACAAAAATTGGCCTTTATAACAAGTAGCTTATGGCTAAGAACCTAGACCAGAGGTCCCCAAATTGTGGGGCACTCCCCACCCTAGACACACATAGGAGTGTTTAGGGGGTGATGGCAGGCTGAGCCAGCCCCCACTGAGCCAGCCCCATCCTACCCCCAGCCACAGTCCTGGCTCCCAGATCTGTGCATAACCCCATCCCCAGCCTTGGCACAGGTCTGCACCTTGCCAGGGGCCCGGCTGCCAGCCCCCACCACAGCCAGACTGTGGCTCTGCGCCTTCTTCCGCCCTCGCCATGGCTCCATCCCTGCCCCACAATCCACCTGCGGCCCCGTTTCTGGCCCCGGGAGGCAGGCAGGGATTGCAGACAGGAGGAACAGGGAGCAAGACCCTCAAAAGTTTGGGGCCCACTGTACTAGACTAAATAGAATACATAGACAAATATACACACACCCCTCATTACAAACAAGGCCCCTCCATTTCCTAGGGGCTGATCTTAGCGCAAGGACTTTGACAGGACTTTATCACTTTATATACACTGGAAATCTAGATTTCTATATTCCTTAAGAGTTCAGAAGCACAAGGACGCACAGTTTCATTTACCCTTGCTGAAAGTCTCCACATTTATGCAGAGATCCCTAAAAAGAGAACAGGTTAACCTATTACTCAATGCTATGTGTTGGGCTAAACCTTCTTTGTACACAACAAATATTGGGAGGGTTTTCCTCATTTACATTATGCAACAAGATGAAGGATAAGCAGCCAGTTCCTTTGTTTCGCTGAACATTCCCAATCACGTATGTTTGAACTAAAGACGCCTCCAGAAATAGAGCAGCTTCTGTAGCAGGCAGATTGAAAGAACTAGGTGTGCAAGGGATTAGTAATTAGATACAGAGCCTTTCACCGCTAGGTCACTGGTGCAAACTGGGGTCAAGTCAATTCTGACTCAAAGTCATCATCACGTGAAGATCATTTGGTGGCCTCAGTCCAGTTCACCATGGACACCAGAGAGATCACCATATCCCTAAAATGAGCACAGATGGCAACGCACTCAGCATGAATCAACATGGAGACTGTACAGTCCAGTCACACTCTTTATGTGGTACCTCAGCCATGTTCTGGAGGGGCATTGACATGAAAGAGCAGGAAAGCTCACACGGTTACCGATAAACCTTTCCCAAACTAGAAATGGCACAGTCCTGGGCACAAAGAGCACACACAATCTGAATCATGAGGAGAGGAAGGATCTTCCAGTGACTAAAGCACTAGCCTGGGAGTCAGGAGTTCAGGGTTCAATATCTGCTTTGCCACAGACTTCTTGTGTGACTTTGGACAAGTCACTTTGTGTCTCAGTTTTTCCCCAGGACCGACCACTGGTGCACTCCACTTGATACTGGCTGCCAACTAGACATCAAACCATTAATCACTACCCCTTGAGCCTGAAAATCTAGCCAGATTTCTATTCACCTTATAGTCCATTCATCCAATCCAAATATCTTGCTTGCAAGAATACTATGGGAGACCGTATCAAAAGTTTTGCTAAAGTCAAGGTACATCATGTCCACCGCTTTCCCCATATCCACAGAGCCAACTCTCTCATCACAGAAGGCAGTTAGGTTAGTCAGGAATGATTTGCCCTTGGTGAATCCATGTTGCCTGTTCCTGATCACCTTCCTCTCCTGCAAGTGCTTCAAAATGGATTCCTTGAGGACTGGCTCTACGATTTTTCCAGGTACTATGGGGGCACTGACCGGTCTGCAGTTCCCCGGATTCTCCTTTTTCCTTTTTTTAAAGATGGGCACTATATTTGCCTTTTTCCAATCGTCCGGGACCTCCCCCGGTCGCCATGAATTTTCAAAGACAATGGCCAATGGCTCTGCAATCACATCCGCCAACTCCCTCAGCACCCTCAGATGCAGTGCATCCAGCCCCATAGATCTGTGTATGTCCAGCTTTTCTAAATAGTCCTTAACCTGTTCTTTCACCACTGAGGACTGCTCACTTCCTCCCCATAATGTGCTGTCCAGTGCAGCAGTCTGGGAGCTGACCTTGTCTGTGAAGACAGAGGGAAGAAAAAGCATTGAGTACTTCAGCTTTTACCACATCAGTCACTAAGTTGCCTCCTCCATTCAGTAAGGGTCCCACACTTTCCTTGACCTTCTTCTTGTGAAGGGTAACAAGAAGGGTTTCCAGGGCAACATCTCTTGCTAGCTGCAACTCCAATTGTGCTTTGGCCTTCCTGATTACACCCCTACATGCTCGAGCAATACGCCTCCCTAATCATCTGCCCAAGTTTCCACTTCTTGGAGGTTCCTTTTTGTGTTAAAATTCACTGAAGATTTCTCTGTTAAGCCAAGCTGGTCACCTGCCATATTTGCCATTCTTTCTATAAATCAGGATGGTTCCTGTGCCCCCAATATGGCTTTTTTAAAATACAGCCAGCTCTCCTGGACGCCTTTTCCCCTCATATTAGACTCCCAGGGGATCCTGCCCATCAGTTCCCTGAGGGAGTTGAAGTCTGCTTTTCTGAAGTCCAGGGTCCACATTCTGCTGCTCTCCTTCCTTCTGTCAGGATCCTGAACTCGACCATCTCATGATCACTGGTGCCCTCTATGCATGGAAGTGCTCAGTAATTCAACAGGACACAAGTGTAGCTGACGTACTATTTCTATTTTTTCAATCCAACAGTGTGCAGGAACCCATCTTGCTGGTGCTATTAGCTTATGTGTGTCCATTTGATTGACATCCTTTCTTCACCCACACTTTGCATAGGTAGAATGGCAGAAGTGAGCTTCTGGGAGAGTTCTGCAGTAGCCAAGGGAGCTGTCTCAGCCCACAGATCAGACAAGGGCATTCTGGGCCTAGAGGGCAGCAAGGAAGGTGGCACAGTGGTGGGAGCGGCAGAAGGGAACAAAAGCACAAAGCAGGTATCGTTGGCAGAACAAAAAAAGGAGGCACACAATGGACAGAGCTATAGGTTGCTGCTGAGCAGCCTTTAGTCTGGAATGAAGTGACAAGGAACTGGAACCAATGATAGAGGCACAAAAATGGTGATGAGGGGCATGACGACACTTGTATTTCAAACAAAAGTAACTTTGGAAAAACACAGTGCACTCTTATAACCAGTGAGTTAGGATTCATTTTCAGGAAGCGTGGCTAATCCCATTGCTCTAAGTTTTAAAAAAATAAATCAATAGTATCGCATCAATAAAGCAAGGCAAACTTTTATAGCTGTCTAAAATATCTAGGGGTAGCTAACATAATATATCTCGTTTTCACCCTAACACATCAACAGGACTCATGGGCCTAGGTTCCCACCCAGAAAGCTCAATATTTATCCCTGGGTAAGAGAAACTTGTAATCCCTTCGATTGGAGCAATTGGGCTGAATGTGATGAATATAAAGTGGTGTGGTAGATTATAGCCAAAAAAATCAAATGAGCAAATGCTTTATATCCCTTTCTTACAAAGAAGTAAGGATCAAAAGGATTTCCAGTTTATTTTAGGCTGACTTTCAGAATTGATGAATCTCACAACCCCAGACTGACGTCAGAGTTATTTCAGAGGCAGGATGGTCTTGTGGCTTAGGCCCTTAACTGGGACTCAGAAATCTGGGTTTAATTCCCAGTCCTCTCTGTGGGCTCTCTATGTTACACAGGGTAAATCATTTAATGTCTCTATGCGTCTCTTTCCTCAGCTGTAAAAATGGGGAAAATACTACTACAGTACTTTCCTCCCATGCTTCATCCGCTTGCTCTCTTTAGATGTTAAGTTTTTAGGTCTGGGATGATGCTTTATTATGAGCACATACAGAAGCTAGCACAACGGACCCTTGACCTCAGTTGGGGCCACTACATGTTGTTGTAATACAAGTAAATAATAGTGAATGCTCTCTAGCTTTGAAAGCTAGGCCCCTTGTGCTTTGAGGGAGGTTGCTCAACATGGATTTTCATTTCTTATGCTGCTCTTTCCCTGAAGAGAGACTGCATTTTTCAACCTTATATTTCTCTGAAATCTTAGAATTAAAAAAAGTGCAGGGAATAATTGTACTATTTTAGCAATGCAGCATTTATTGTAGCAATGTTTCCTCAAGAAAACTGGTTATTTTAATATCGTTTCAACCTCCAGCTTTCCAAACTGTAGCTTCAACTGACAAACTATTAGACATTTGGCTGAAAAGAATCGTCATGTGAAAATGCTGGCGTACAACCACATTTGATCAGAGCCCTGCAATGAAAGTAGCTGCATGTGAGGGTCAGCACTTCCTACAGTTTAAATCCAACACAACAGCTCTCTAAACCTGTGATGGCACAAGAAAGAGAAAGCACATGACAGAGGTACACTGCCCTAACAGGATTCCCAGGTACACTTCAGGCGCATGCGGAGGTAGAAGATGAGAAGACAAATGCCTTTGGTCACCTGACTGGCAGGGGTATTCCTCTAACACCTCACTGCTGGATAATTTTCTAAACTGGGTTTTACAAACGTGGCTGTTTGGAGAGTTTTTTTTCACACTAAACCATAATAGGCCAAACAGGTCCTGACGCATGCTGACAAACTTCGTATCTGCATGGTTCAAAACATTCACCGCTGGACCACAAGGGAGGGGGAGGCCGAATAAGTTTCACGCACACTCATACTTACTTTATCTTCTTAAACCCATTCCAAATCCACAATCGGCCCTTAGAGTCCCTGTAACTGAGTAGGCTAGATGCCAATCACTCCTCTCTTCTTCCCCGCAGAACATCAGATTGTTTCTTCTGCTTCCTCACCCAGACCCAAAACAAGGTGTCAGAATAGCTACTCACAAGCTATCTTCCCCCCAGCTGTAAGCAGCAGCTCCCTGCATAGGACCTCTCTAGGCTCTATGCAAGTTCCTCTGCACCCTCATCATACCATAAGAGCATAAAAACAGCCATACTGCATCAGACCGATGATCCATTTAGCCCAGTATCCGGTCTTCCAACAGTGACCAATGCCAGGTGCTTCAGAGGGAATTAACAGAACAAGTAATTGAATGATCCATCCTGTCGTCCACTCCAGCTTCTGGAAAACAGACGCTAGGGGGATACAGAGCATGAGGTTGCATCCCTGCCCATCCTGGCTAATAACCATTGATGGACCTATCCTCCATGAACTTATCTTTTTTGAACACTGTTATAGTTTTGACCTTCACGACATTCCCACGTAACGAGGTCCACAGGTTGACTGTGCGTTGTGTGAAGAAATGCTTCCTTTTGTTTCTTTTAAACCTGCTGCTTATTAAATTTCATTGGGCGCCCCTTAGTTCTTGTGTTATATGAAGGAGTAAACAACATTTCCTTATTTATTTTCTCCACAGCAGTCAAGATTTTACAAACCTCTATCATATCCCCCTTAGTCATCTCTTCTTCAAGCTGAAAAGTCCTACTCTTTTTAATCTCTCCTCAAAGGGAAGCGGTTCCATATTCCTAATAATTTTTGTTGCCTTCTCTGTACCTTTTCCAATTCTAATAGATTGTTTTGAGATGGGGCAACAAGATCAGCAAGCTATATTCAAGATGTGGGCATACCATGGATTTATATAGTGGCATTATGATGATATTTTCTGTCTGATTATCTATCCCTTTCCTAACAGTTCCTAACCTTGTTAGCTTTTTTCACTGCTGCTGCATATTAAGCAGATGTTTTCAGAGAACTGTCCACAATGACTCCAAGAGCTCTTTCTTGAGTGGCAACAGCTAATTTAGACTCCATCACTTTGTATGTACAGTTGAGGTTGTTTTCCAATACGCCTTACTTTGCATTTATCAACACTGAATTTCATCAGACATTTTGTTACCAAGTCACCATCAGCAGCTGGTGAACCACTGGCTTGGGGAGGCTAAGTCCCCAGCCCTACAGTTCTGCCTTAGGCCCACGCCCCTTCAGCCCTCCCCCCGCCCCAACTCCGGCCGCCAGGCCCAGCCCCAGAGCACCGGCAGGACAGGCCTAGCCCCTGGAGCACCGAGAGGGAGGGTGGCATGGCCCCAACCCCCAGAGCGCCAGGAAGGAGGGAGGGAGGGCGGTGTAGCCCCAGCACCAGTCCCAGCCCCAGCTGGAGCCACAGCACATGGGAAGAGCCGGCTTGCAGAGCGAGAAGCAGGAAGGGAACTGGGGGTGAGGCATGGGCAGGGCCACTCCTGGCTGTTTGGGGAGGCACAGCCTCCCGCAGTCTTTGATACCCGTCACCTATGCCAGTCACCCAGTTTTGTGAGATCCCTTTGTAACTCTTTGAAATCTGCTTTGGACTTAACTACCTTGAGTAATTTTGCCACCTCGCTGTTGAATCGCCACCCTTTTTCTAGTGCCTAGCCTGAGGGAGCAGTCAGGAGCCAGCAATGGGGAAGGCAGGCTGCAGGGGGGGAGTGGGTATCAACTGAGGGCCAAATCACAATTCCCTCTTTTTCACCCAGAGACAAGATAGTCAAGCACATTGAGCTCCAAGGCTTTGCAGCAAACCAATTCAGTAGGTAGGTAGGCAGGCCACAGGCAGCAAACAGATTCACTTCCTTGCCTCATCACAGCACCTCCCAGCACCTTCCCTTAATTCCCCCAAAATGTCTAGACATCGAGGTTTAAAACATTAAAAAGAGTTAGATTTGGTCTAACCTAGATTATAAAAACATACATTGGCAAGTATGCAAAGCTGAACTCTTGGATTTAGCGCCATCTTTGCTGGTCATTACATAGCCAAAACTATTAATAGCATACGTAGGCTAATGGCTAAAATATTCTAAAAGCACCACTTCCTAACCAAAGTTTTAAAAAAATATTTTTGCTCTTCAATTACAACCACCTAGCTTAGCTGGCTGGCATGCTCCTTTTTGTTAAGGGTATTTAATAGAATTACGCTTAGTCTATGAATAACTGTGATATTTGAGGATTGGTGAACATAAGCCATAGAACAAACACTGCAATCAAAAGCATTTAAAAATATGGTGTCACCATATTGATGATTGAGCCAAATTTCAATTGACTTCAGTAAAGAGTGTTGCTCAGATATGGGCTGTAGAATTTGGCATGTTATGGGTTTTGAGAAGCAGAGGGTGGGTAATTTTTAACATTTTAATAGCAACATTTAGAAAAAAGAGAGTTTTAAACCAACATGTAAAGAGTTAAAAGCAGGAATCCTACATTACTCCTAGCTAAAAATCAGTTTTTTTAAAAAAAGTATGAATATGACTAGCAAAGCAGATGGCTATTCTGCAAAACATTTCAAAGGGAAACAGTCTTATTATTTTTTATTCTGAAGCATAATATAAGATCATATAATGGGCCTGAAAATCCTAAAGGTAAAGACACAGAAGTCAATATGTATATGAGAATTATTTACTTCCTTATTCATCTCATTGGTTTAGAAGCTGACCTGCCTCTAGACAGCTGTTGAAATACAAGAAGCCTATTGTATTTTCTGAAACGTTTAATTCTATTTAGGCAAAACTCCACAGATTTCCTGAAATCCTGCCCTGACAGACTGAGATAATCTCTATTTTTAAAAATGCTATGAATTAATCTCATAACAAAAGGAACAAATCTGCTAGTTTATTATTGAATTTAAAATTAATCTTTGAGACAAACCTTAAAGCCATGTAGAACAACCATTGGTCTGGGAAAGCAGAATTGTTTATGATAAATAAATCCATCACAGTTTAAATCAGCATCATCAAAATCTCTCACACCTTCTACTGAAAACATTACCAACTTTGAGCCTTCTTTTGCTAATTAGTGTTTCTTTTAATGAAGATAGCTATGGTTGCTAGAAAGAATTCTTGCCATTGAGGAATATTCAGGTAAGATTCTCCTGTGAGGGAGAATGGCTAGAGGACATATGCAGCCATGATTCACTGGCCCAACCTCAACACCTTCCATTCTGGGACATAAGGAGTTCTTACTGAAGCAGACATAAACAGCCAACTAGGTACATGGACTACTTGCAAGCGCCCCACTCCATGTGGCCAGCCCTTATCCACAGTGGAAATGCCTGGATTCTCATGCATCAGGGCCAGCCATTACTGTAGAATCAGGAACAAAGATTTAACCCAAATGGATTAAAACAATTACAGAACTAAAATCACATGACTTTACAAAGCAACCAAAGTGTATGGATGTCACAAAACAGTCTGACAACAGGCAGTCAATGTACTTGATAATGAAGTTTATGTTACCAGCTGGGATGTAGTCAAGATTTTCTTTCCTACTTCCAAATAAGCTAAAAATTGATTTATTGTGCTGTCTTACAAAAAAAATAAGGACAATGAATATTTCTCCTATAGGTTAGCACTTTCCTAATTCTCAAGTCCATTAATTAACCAACAGATATTAAAAAACAAAACTGTAAATCATTATCCTGCAATACATTATAAGCATGGACTTAGTGCTTAATGTAGACATTACTGCTGTAAGATAGCTACAAATAAGTTAAAAACTTACTGGTAAGTATTGGTGTAGCACTAGGGTGATCAGACAACAAATGTGAAAAATCAGGACGGGAGTGGGAGGATAATAGGAGCCTATATAAGAAAAAGGCCCAAAAATCAGGACTGGCCCTATAAAATCGGGACATCTGGTCACCCTAACAAACCGCACTTTTCCTATCCAATCATTTCCAACCTCTGCTTCCGAGCAGTCATCATCACGCTCATTGCCACTCAGGGCTGGTCTACAGTATGGGGAGGGATTGACTGAAGATACACAACTTCAGCTACGTGAATAACATAGCTGAAGTCAGCGCATCTTCGGCCGACTGACCTGCCATCCTCATGGTGGCGGCAGTTGGCAGCGGGCTGCGCTGTCGACTCCAGCTTGCGCCTCTCGGCAAGCTGGAGTTCCAGAGTCGACGGGAGCGCCGTTGGTAATTGAATTATCACGTCTTAACGAGACACAATAAATCGATTGCCAAAAGTTCAATCACTACCCGCCGATCCGGCAGGTAGCGAAGACATACCCTTAGAGACTGAGAGTGGCACAGAGCAGACTGCTGAAGGCATTGAGCTTCAGAACGAAGCTGATTGCCAATGGTTCACTGCCTCCCCCCAAAACTCTGCTTTCAGCATCAACTGAAGATGGCAAAATGTCCCAATCTCTTCTGCCCAATACCCTTTTAGGGGGGAGGGTGGAAAAATCAATACTCCAGCTGGAAAAATCTAAATTAGCAATTATGAATTTTCCATCTCAATTCTCTTTTTACTGTAAAAAGAATGTTTTTTAAAAAGTGCTTGCACAGTTACAATTATTTCCAATTACTCATCCCCATCAGGCCAAATACGGGACACTCTAGCTGGGGTAGGTGCAGAAACTCTCCATATCTTTGTCATCTTTTACATTTTGAGAGAGCTGAAGCCTTTGCATTGTGTCGTTTCCTTTGTTAATGAAGTTGATGTGAACCACAGGGAAAACAGGTAAAAAGTCACAGGCATTAGTTCTTTAGTATCTAGTGAATGCTTCCTGGATGTAATTTTGGCATGAACACAGGTCACCACACAATGGTCACTACGAAAAAGACTGAAAAGTAGAAAGACAAGTTCTTACTCATAGGGCACACGAACAGTAGTCACTCTTTCCCGCTTGACTATATGGCATGCTTTAAAAAAGCAGTAAATTATTATTAACTATGTGTATGGTAATAATGCCTGGAGGCCCTACTAAAGGATCAGGACCATACTGTGCTAAGTACTGTACACACACGTCCTAAAAAGACAGTTCTGAGCTCTTTTTGCCAGGGACTAAGTTTAAAAAAAAAATAGTTTAAGAAGCGATACAGAAGGGAAAAGAGTAGGGAGCATACAAACAGATGAAGTGGGCTGTAGTCTACAAAAGTTTATGCTGAAATAAATGTTCGTCTCCAAGGTGCCACAAGTACTCCTGTTCTTTTTACAAAGGGTCTGGCTCACATTGTTGTACTTGCAGCAGTGTTCTTTGTAAGGCTTATTCCTGCTCTTTGTGAGGCACGTGTACATCCCATTGATTTCAATGGGTGTTGTGCCCAGCTAACCCAAAGCAGAATTTACCTCATTCATTTTTTCATGGTGTTAATGACACTTAAAAGTTTACAATATTCTAAAAATTGTCAAACTGATTTTTCCTGGTGAATTTTTTTTAAATGTGGTTTCCATTCAAGACTTTGTGTGCGACACATTTTACCCCAAAGCATTTTTTAAATGGTCAAATTCTAAACCACTTCAAAATGTGAGAGTATGTGTGTGTGTGAGAGAGAGAGAGAGAAATGAAAATACTAGCAGGTCAGTACTAGAACATTTATGTTTGTTGCTATATCATCAATTTTCTCCCTGCTCTTTCTAGTTTAAAAAAAATTAAGGAAAATAGACTAAGCATAATAGGCTTGTGTTGTGAAGGGAAAATGAATCCTTCAAATACGGCTATAGATCATATCCAATGAGAGATGGCACTGTAAATGACACGTGCTCAAGTTGAACTCCAAAGAAACAGCAACAAAATGTCCCAGGGGCTGCAGAGATAGACACTGCTGTATATATTATATATTTTGTTCTATAAACCATATTTTTAATTTTAGGTCTTTTATTAATTAATTTCTTTCTTTTAATTTATCAAGCATCCTGAGCAAGGTGAACCTGAACTTCAATCCACTTTTGACCTCTACCATATAAAACCTATTCAAACCACAACGGAACATCAATTTCTGCTTCCCCCTCCACCAGCTTCCTAAACTGCGTACAGTATCAGCAGTCAACAGCAATTGTCATGCGTTATACAGGGGCTAGTTCACCATGCAGATCCTGTACCATGGCACCCATTTGGCAATTCAACATCGCCCGTGAGAGCTAGAAATATAAATAAAATCTTCAACTCTGTAGAATACTCCCACCCACCCAGTCAAGCTTTCCATTCACCTGTGGCGAATGGATGTTTCAAGCCATAGTAATAGCAATGATGAGATAAAAACCTATGGCAAATGCTGCAAAATATTATTTTCCATTTCATGAGCACAAAATAGATTCTCCCAGCATCATTTCAACTATCTGTCCAAGTTGCTAGAACCTCCTCCAGATATACACACACACACCCATCTACCTACCTCTCTCAAAGGCTGTTGCCTGCCTGACTATATCTGAAGTTTTCCAGCCAAAACACATTAGCTCTCCAGCTTCAACCTTCTGATGCCAACAATAACACAACATGCTACTTATAGCTGCAAAGGTGGGGAATGCAACTCTCTGAAGCTAACACCAACAAAGTTCAGAGGAATGCTTACTCTTCTTTGCTGAAGAGTTAAAAGGGAGCAAAATCACCTTCACCGTGTTTTCTTTTAAACCTCAATCATTGGCTTCCCTCAAAACACCCAGCCCCTTCAGTCCCCCTCCAAAAAACAAACAATTTAAGAGTGACTCCTTCGAACAGTTCTATTTTTGTCTATGCAGACTTCATCACCCTTCCATAAATCCTGAGTAACTCTAAAAAAGGCGGAAAATGAACTCCAATACAAATTCCTCTCTCAAAGGGCAAGTCAGCAAATCCAAGGAGAAAGAGTTCAGCGTCTACTCCTAAACCTTCCTTTCTCTCTCGTAGCAACATAAAATGCTGCCACAGTGGTATGTAAGGTCATCTGCTTCAAAGCAGCTTCCAACTACTGTACTCACAGAAGCAAAATGATGAAAGACACCATATGGCTGCAGTCATGGTAAATAAAGCTAACAGAGGCATATAGCAAGAATTTGAATTTTTCTTCATTTAATCTTTTCTATTGCAGCACCACCAATGCCCTGCACGCCTTTCCTTTCCAGTAATAAACACTACTTCCTCTATGCATCATAGTTTTTCTCTTGCAGATAAAATGTTTATTACTTAAATATGTCCCCCCAATTGGACAAATATGATTAAAAATGTAAGGAGAAAGTAATTAGATAAACATCAGATACCATGATAAATCCTATTAAAGAAATGCAGCTTTGATATTCTCTTAGGCAGTCGGAAGATAAAAGCCTGTGGTCTCATGAGCACAGCACATCAAAAATGCAAGCATTAAGACTTACCAATTTCTTCTACTTCTTCCAGGAAATCATTATATTCCGTTAGACTGGGAAAGTCATCTTCTCTTTTATTGTATCTGAGCGAGAGACGAGAAACTAGCGTTTGCATAATGCATCAAGATGGCAGTTTAATTCAACATTGTGTTTGTTTCATACATGGTCTATATAGCCAAGGATTATTATTGTCAGAATACTATATGGCCCTGTTAAAGTGAAATAGGACTGCCCATCCCCAAAGTGAAGAGGCCACCACTGTCTGAACCAGTGCTATACCTGAGTCTTTACCACATTTCTGGGGTTGCAAAGGAGTGGAGGCTTAGGCTAGAATGTACCAATGCCAAATCAGCTCCACAGACTACTGAAAAAAGAGCAGACTTACTAGGAGTACTCTCAGTTAGAAAATAGCCACCTCAGCACCTTGTGGAAATGGCTGAAGAATATGAAGTTTGGCTTTGTGTCCAGCTCCAATGCAGTCAATAAGTGCCACTATATTTGAGCCCAGGTACCCCGCCTCTCAAAGCTCACAGGTGGGATGCAACAATGACCCAAAGTGAGGGACAGACAAAAGTTATTCATGCAATAAACATAAAATGTTGTGGGATTCATCTCTTCAGCATCAATAACTTTCACACAAACCTTTATTTCTGACAGTTTTCAACATTAAAGATGAGAGAACAACAAATTTTACTCCTAAGGGAATTCTGCACAAAAAAAAAAAACCCCTAAAAATTCTGCACACAATAGAATAAACTAATAATATAATCTTGCCATTTTCAATTATTTTGGTAAATTTATTTCAAAATACCTGTTAGCAAGTATGTCTGTAATAATACAACAAAAAAAAGATTCAGGAAATGTTTTCTGACAGATATATTCCTTACCAACACTTGTATGTCAAGCACAGAAGACTTTAAGAATATGTGTACGCAGCAAAGAAAAACCCACAGCCAGGGCCAGCTAGCTCAGGATTGAGAGGGTCAGGCTATGGAGGCTGTTTCATTCTTGCGCAGACTTCTTGGCTCAGACTAGAGCCAGAGCTCTGGGACCCTCCCACCTTACAGGATCCAGTGCCAGTCTTCATTTGTGGGACCCTCACATCTTCCAACTCCATGCAACAAAAACAAGACCACTTGAACAACAAGTTTCTTGAGCCACTTACTTATTCACCTCAGAAAATGAAAGTACCTATTGCCCTCATGCTTCAGAGCCAATTCAATTTGGAAGGTCAGCCCTTTACAAGGAGGCAGCCACAACACCCCCGACATTACATACAGTGGACCTGGTTAGGAAAGCAAAGTCTCTTCAAGGTCATGTTGAGCATCCTTTCCTAATGAGGTCAACCAGCTACATGGCATGCAGAGCAAATCAATTCCTTTTTTAAAATAAATTAGACATTTAAAACCTTTAAAGCAAAACAATTACAACATCCGAATCTTCTGATCCACACACATACTCCCACTGGCAAAAATAAATCCTTTTTTGAAGATGGAAATAAATTTGAGTCCATCTGAATTTAGCTGTCTGAACTATGATACTCACACTTTCAATACTTTCTTCCGAATTTCCACCTCCTTGTCGATGGCAGGGTCTTCAAAGAGCTGCACTCTGAAGTTGTTCTTCCGTAGCGGGGTATCACACTCCTGGCAGTTTCCGGCCCCTCGGACGAACAGCAGCTCCACACAACTCTCACATCTGAAGGAGAGAAAAAGGAGTTAAATGAAAGAGTGATGCTTAACATTAACTGCAAGGTAAGTCTTTCCATTGTTTGTTGTTTGCACGTTATTTTTAATTGTGTGTGAATGAGTGAGAGATCATGGAAACACTTTGTGCTCGTGAAAGGTGCCAGTTAACATCACTAGAAACAAACGTTCTCTATTCAAAGTACCCAAGAGCAGCAGCAATGACAAGTCAAGTTTCCCTACGTTGGCCTGGTCTAAGGAAGCCCCCCTCCAGGCTTTATTCTCCGTTTAAAGCGGTAGCCTGCATCCTCACTGCAAATTGGGGAGTGGGTGACCTGGATGGAAAGAGAAGGGGAGCTGTGGAAGTCCCCAGGTAATTGTGGAATGAACATAGGGTTACCCGCACTGTACACTTTTATCTGCCGGGTAGTCCCAGATATCTGATTATTAAGTTATAGCCCTGCTTAAACTCGTAACAAATTCCTCTTTTCTGTATAGCTGGACAATAAGGGTATGACAATCTGGCCCTAGCCCTCCCAGCAACTATAGAGAATACTGTAACAATTCGGTCACTCTGGGCCTGAGCTAGAGTCAAACCAGAATCAATTATATTCAAGAGATTCTATATGTCCCATTATTACCCAGTGTTAGAATCCCCATATTTTTTCTGCTCATAAATTCAGAGCACTGCACATAAATATATTGTACACAGGAGCATAACCCCCACACACACACCATAACAAATCCTGATTTCTACCACTTTAACAAGTCTCTTAGTTTATAACTGTCACTTGCTAAATATCAATTGAAATTTAACAACAAAAGAAGAACACACACACGACATGGAAACAAACTCAAAATGTATTTGGGTACTTGTACCATGCAAAATACTAGTACAGGACAACACCTGTTGCAGTCATGTTCTATTGTTGAGAGAGAGTGTTATTTATATCTTCGGTACATTAAAGCCATGAAACACTTGTATACTAATGGCCTAGCTTCACTGTCTCTTCCTAATCTCAGTCTACCAGGCAAATGATTAGAGAGTTAAGAGAAATACTGAGATCGCTGTGAAGGATCTGGAAACAAAAACTTCCATCCCGCTGAGCAGACTGGTTCCATTACTTATTGAGGCAGAGCAACCCAATTTTATTCTGCCTTCATTTAAGATTTGAAATTGCAGAACAGTGCAATTGTAATTATTTGCCCTGAAGCTACAGAATGGCCAACTCCACTCAATTAACCAATCTTCCTCTTATTTATATTTCTCACACACACACTAACTTCTACCTCAGAAGCACGAACACGTTTAAATACAATTTATCAGAGAAGGAGGGGAAAATAAATTTTTTAGAACATTAGACTAGAAAAATGATGAGCTACAGCGATGTCAGCTCAAAAATTAAACTTCTGTTCAAACTGTTTTGCCTACTATCATTTACAAGCAACAGCCATAACTGATATACAATAGAAAGACGGTGGGAAGGAAACGTTCTCTTTTTTCCACCATGTTTACTTTGTGCACGTGACAACTATGTGTCTAGACAGTTTCATTGTTTCCTTGGTTTAGCCAATCAATTTTGTTTGTGTCGGTCTCTCTCTACATCACCTGGTGCAGAAGAGAAGGTGGGGGAAGTGGACAGATTTTATTTTTAAATTAGGAAAACAAGACTGTAAAGCTATAAAGACTTGCAGGTTGACCCAGGCACTGATGTTTTTATTATAGCATTGACTAGGGAACAACTGAGAACAGGACCCTACTGTGCCAGCCACTGTGCAAACAAACACAGGAGTACCTGAAGCTACATAACATGCTCCCTCCCGTCCCCAAATCAACTAGATTTCAAGTTCAAACTAGACCTGACTTTGGAAAGCATTCCTACTTGGGAAAGCACTGAAGCAAGCTGGGGCCAGTGTCTCTTGAAGGCTAGAAAATATCTGTAAATACCAAAAGGGAAACAAGACACCTCTAGCTAGGAATTCCATATCATGTAGTCAAGTTCCCATTTCCCTCACACACCAAATTGTGCCCTCCATTACTTATATGCAACCTCCTTTGAATTCAGTAGAGGTTACATGAGACTTTTTAAGGGCAGAATTTGGCAGAGCAGGCAAAAATCTCTTGCCCAACAGCAATATCCTCACTATCCCAGAGAATGCTTACACAGAGTTGAAACTATACACTTCCTTGTTGATCGGCCATACATGCCCTCAAGCAAAGGGAGGTCTGGTCATCTTCTCAACGATTGATCGCAGACACGTTTGATCTCAAGAATATTCTTGTTTTATTAAAAGAAAAGAAATAATCTCCTGAGATCCCGTCTGACTGGTTCTCTTTGATCTCTTTGTGTACCACTAAACCCAAAGAATACACTTCTAAGACAAGGACAGGCTGCAGGAAAACAGGGGGGAAGGGGGGGTTAATTACATTTTGAAAGTGCACCCAGGCCCAGATCCTGACTAGGGCCCTGCTGTGCTAGGTGTTGTACAAACAGGAAAAGAAAATATGGTTCCTGCCCCAAAAAGTTTATAATCCAAGACCTCAATCCTGCAACATGCAGACGAACTGCTGCATCCCCATGGAGTCCCATGGGGTTCTCTATAGGCTCAGCAGTCAGGCCACGTGCTGCACACAGGGTGACCACCTTTTCAAAAGGCAAAAGCAGGACACATGCAAGAGATGCCGCCCCTCTCTGTGCCCCTGCTCCTCCTCTTCCTCCCAGGCCCCACCTCCTAGCCAGGCCCTGGACTGCATTAAGAGCCATCCAGGGAGCCTTTTGTGCTGCTGTGGGGAGCCCCGGACCCTCCGCCTTCCCTGGGCAGGGGGCCGAGTGGCCCAAGAGCATCCCCAGTCCCATGTCTCACTACCAACCATGGCAGGTGGAAGATGTGGGACTCTCCGCAGCAGCCTGGACTCCCTGGCTTCTCACCTGGCCAGGGGGAGAAGGACTAGGAGATAGAACCTCATGGCAAAGGGAAGGGGGCTAAGGACAACCTCAGCTCCCCTCCCACTTTTCACCCCACTGGCAAGAGACTGATGCCACTCCTGAGCCTCAGGCAAGCACAGAGCAGCGCCACAGGGAATCCAGGACAAATGGTATCCCAGAGTCATTCAGCCCAGGACTAGGACTTAAACTTTGCATTTCAGGACTGTCCCACCTAATTTGGGACAGGTGGTCACCCTAGTTACACATGTAGGATGAGGGCCTAAGATGACATCACAGAGCTGTCCCAAGGAGGGTCATCCGTAGGGTATGCAGATTCGGACAATGTACCATGCATTTTTCAGCAGTAATGGTAATACCAGCTAGTGCCACGTTCCCTTACTTGCCCACCTTTAGACAATTCCATTTAGCAACTGGGAAGCCACTTCGCCTGTGTGTATCTGTTACTCTACTTAATCAGGACAGGCATTTTTGGACCCAAATCAATAAAGCCCTTAAGCAAATGCTTAACTCCCACTGAAGTCGGTGCTTAAGGGCTTTGCTGGATTGGGTCCTCTGTCAGCCTAAAAATAACAGAGGTTATGGATTGCTGCTTAAATCAGGACTGTACGTTTGTTCAGACCTGGATCCTGCTCCCATACAAGTCAATGGCATAATTCCTAATGATCTCAATGGGGACTGGACCCTGAATAATGATGCATTTGACAGTGACATGTGATGCTTATCCAAACAGAAAATAGATGTGAAATTGTGAACTCCAGTCTAATACAGAAGATGTCAAAGAAAACTAGGAATTAGAGTACCATTTGTATTCACAATATTTTATTTAATTTTACATGCGTGTGTCCTAAAACACTTTCTTAATTGGGAGGAGTCATCCAACAGGGTGTCTGGGTGGATAGGCAGTGGGAAAAGGAGTTACTAATTTCAGCTAAGAATAGTCACACAAACATCTAGAAGAGACCTGGACTCTTTACAGTAGAATAAGATCAGCAAGACCCAATTATCATTACAAAGGTTAACCAACGTTTGTAGAATAGTGGCAAGATGTACTAACAAATTTTTATCCCCCTTCAGAAGTATCAAATGTTAAATGAATCTCTCATGCTTATAGAGCGGGCCCTTTTATAATTATGCTGAGAAGTGTGACAGACTGACAACATTCTGAAATATCATGAATAAACTGTATGGAATGAAGATAAATTTTATGGAATTAGGGTTAATACCTTTGGGGTAAATTGTATTAAAATGCAACTGCATTGTATGTACCTTCCCTAATAAGGGAGGAAGTACTTTAGCAATCTCCCTCCTTATTAACCCTTTCAAGCACTCTCCTGGAGAGTATGCATATTAGGGACGTAAATATTAGTTTAAAAAATTAACTGGTTAAACTATTAAAATTATATCGTTTAACTGGTTAACCTGGCCCAGCGGAGGCTGGGACCACTCCAGGGCTGGGGCCCCGCTGACTCGGACAGGCAGGGGTCTCTTTGGCCAGATGCCTCGGCATGGCACAGCCAGGGTCCCTCCTGCTGGCACGGGACCACCAGGGTGAACAGTTACGGTCGGTTAACGGTAAGCCCAATGCTTACCAGTTAACCTTCTACATCCCTAGCATTTATTAGTTCAAACTGGATTCTCCAGGGATCAGCAGACAAAGGAAGGGTTTTTGGATAAATAGCCTGGTTTTAAACTGCCTCAGGACCCTTCTTCCTGATCCAGCAAACAGAAGGACCCCCTGGTTCATGGAAGGCTCCAATCTGTAAGGTAAGCTGGAAGGACTGGGCCTACTCAGGCCTTATTTTGAGCTGAATTTATAACCACAGGGAATGCCCCTCACAGGGGGTGGGAAGAACTGTTCCTGTCAGAATCCATGTTAGTGTGAACCTTGGTAAGCTTATCAACATACATGTAGATACTTTCATGGTTTTAATGTATTCTTTTTGTCATCCTTTTTACCTTAAGAGTAAAGCAGGCTTCCTTAGTGAGCCCTGTGTGGTACCTTATACCTGGAACAAATAAACCTATTATCAATCTCTGAAGAGAAAGCAAGCAGGTATCCTTGGGCAACTTGTCTATGCTGGAAGTAACAGTGCAGGCTAGGGAATGGTGCCGCCTGGAAATACCCCACTCAGAAGAGAAAGACACAAGAATCTTCATATTTACAAGGAATGCAAACAACAAAACAGCTTAATGTATTTAGCGTTGTGAATGCATTCACAACACCAAATTGCCATCTAAATATTTAGGTTAAGTGTAGAAAGTAACGTACCAAGTTAAAGAATCTTCCTCTGGTGTGTTTTGGAACATTTTTATTTTATTTTTTTTTTTTTAAGAACTTTAAGGTTTTGTGGGAAGAACATTGGAGCTTATTTTGTGAAATATCTACTTGAACCGCACATTTATTTTGGACAAACCATTTAAAAACAAAAACAAAACAAACCTTTAAATTGTAAAAACTTAAGTGTGATCCAGCATTTTGTGCATCTCCCTATGGACTGCACTTGGTGGGGGTGGAGGGAATAAAGGATCAGGCCTCGCTGATGTTATTGCTATGTTAAGACAATTGGAAGTAGTTCACATTTTGATGGTGCTGCATATATTGTTTTAGTCTGGTTGGCTGTAGAGCAAACAAAACAGCAGCATAAAGGAAAGGCTCTCTCTGAAAGCAGAAGTGCTAGAAATGCTTTTTAATGAAATCTTAGATTCTGCTGAATACAGCAAAAGTCTGCAGAAGAAACCTAGATCTATGGCCATTACTCATTCATAGGAACATTTTTATGGTTTTCTTTTGTTTTTGAAGCAGAGCAGTAGAGTTGTTTTATTCTCCTTCTTTGCAGAGTTGGGGATTTTTTTAAAGTAGATATGTACTTACCTAAAAAAACAATTAAATATTTAATATAATAGCATTTTTTCCTCACATTTTAACCAACATTCTTCTATAGTTTAAAGTAACCTGCATTTCGTCTATGAACCATTCTGCCTAGGCACCATTCAGATAAAATGAGAACACATCTCCACATTTCTCTCAGACTTGAATGAAAACCAAAGTGGTTCAAAGCAGGGAAAAAAGTAGAGCAATTTTTTTTTTCTCTTTTCATTTGCACTTGAAACAGCCTTTCCAGTTTTCAGATAGAGTCAGAAGAAGAGGCACTAAGATTCCAGCAGAAAAGAGGTTGTCATATATGTGAACAGGAAGCACAAGAAATCCCATACGAAAAGCTTGATCTAGTAAGATTTCTACCCCAATTTCCAGGCCGCAGATGCTTATAGAAACCGGACCACCCTTTCAGTGCAGCTAAAAAGATTCCTGATTTCTAGACAGCTTCCAAAGTTATGTTGATTTCACAAGATTCACATGTGGTTAATATCCACCCATACTCCACAGCAGGGTCTGCTGCACACAAATGCTGAGTAAAGCTGTGGCTGACTGGTTATTACAGATTTGTTTTCCCAAAACTGGGCCTGGTACAAGGCATAGACTGGGCTGCTGGGCTACTAGGCACTGCTCAGTAGGCTCGTTCTTTCCATGAACTGAAGTAGTGCTCAGGTCTGTGGTTCCAAAAGATTATGGGATTTGGGCCATCACACGAACATTTTGCAGGTCACAGACCAAAAATAGTGGTGGCTGAGGTAGGGGGGCAGGCAAGCCGTTGTGCAAAAGGGCCTGGTGCTCCTGAGTAAAAGGAGCTTGTGGGAGCAGTGGATGGAACAGAGTGAATGTGGAACTGCTATGGTGTGGAATGGGGCAGTTTCCACCACCCACCCACCCCCGCCATTCCCTTCATCCCCTCCCCACAGCACTTCGCTCTAGGGCAGTGGTTCCCAAACTGGGGTTCGTGGTTCACAAAATGTTACATGGGGTACTCAGGGGAAAAAGTCCCTAGTGACAGAGCTGTCCCTACAGACCCTGAGCAGCACGGGGCAGTCAGTTGGAGCCCCTGGACTTTCAAGAGCTATGCAGATCAAAGCAAGCATCTCTCTCACACTGAGGAGATTTAAACTTCAAGACACCTTATAAGAAATGAAAAGGGAAGTGGATATTTTTTGCTGTTTTTAAAATTAAATAGGCAGCTAGTATTGTTTAAAATTATGAAGAACAAGTCTAAGCTTTGTTGAGCAGTCCAGGCAAACACGTTACAAGACCTGAATGCTTGTGTAGAAGGAACTCTGAGTTGGCTTCTTAAGTACCTTCATGCTGTTTCACATCTGCTATTCCTTAAAGAAACACAGGAGCCTTGTCTTATAACAGGCTTATTCAAAGTGATACAAGCTACAAAAGTGAAATCTTGGAAGAGTGTTGCAACTTTCATCATGTAATAACAATACTGCAATGATAAATAATAAATACTGTTTAATGAAAACACCATAAAAACAAATTTTATATTTCCAAGATCACTGTTTTTATAATTTATACTCAGGTAGAAATATTTATTTTTAAGAGGGGGTTCGTGAGACTTGACATTTTAGGGAAAGGAGTTCACAGGTTGTTAAAGTTTGGGAACTACTGCTCTAAGGACTGGGAGACACTGCTGCAAGGAACTATAGCACAAGCTGGAGAAAAACTGATGTATTAATTTGTTTTTTCCCCCTCTCAAAAAAAGGATTTATTTTTAAAAATAAACCCAGTTGAAATTAAATCAAATATACTACTATATATAAGGCCTTAACTTACTATACCATCTTAAAACATTAAATAAAATAAATATGCTGAATCAATGAGTATCAAAAACTGGAGTTCAAAGGTTACTTTTCTATATAAAGAAAGAATCAGGGGAAAAGCCATATACTTTTGAGGTAAAACTTTCTAAATATGGCACAATAGGTCATGTACCGTATTAAGGGCTTGATCATGTGTGGGAGCCAGGGGCTGTGCTACCAGGTGCAAGAGATCAGCAAAGTCATCCTAGGCACTGGGACCCAGACTCTGACTCCACCACACACACCATTCATGTCTCTCATCAGGATCATCTGCTGAGCCCACCTGGGCGATCTCATTCTTATTTTATAGCTTCTCCCTGTGTGAGCTCTGATTGGCTCAATTCTCAAATTATGAATATTTATAGCTCCACTCACCATGGAAATTTACTCTCCTGCTCGTAGGAAAAACACTGAACTGCTCATTAGCTACAAGCCCTTGCTTCTGGGTGGCTCTGGGCATTCAAGTAAATAGCCTTGCTCTGTCTCCTTGCATGGGTACACAGATAGAGATACAAACACCCAGAAATCCATTAGTTTCTCAACTGCCTCCTTTTGGTTTCTAAACAAATATAACACTGCAATGCAAAAGGCACACGGGTTACATGAGCAGACGTCTTGGATTGTTTGTTCTTTTGTTTTCCCAGGGGTTACATAACAAAGGAGAAGGAGCAGAGTGTACAACCAGAAAGGAGCAACATCGGTATCAAAGCAGGACACTGTGGGAAGAAGGGACAACATTCTACAGCGTGCAGCCTCTCATGGTGATTTCAACAGCTGGAGATTGGAGGGTGAAAAACTGCAAAGGTCACAGGCCATAAAGAGAACCCCAAACAAACTATTTGGGAATATTTTCAAGAAATTCTTGAGAGTAGGTACCTTTGGGTTAAAAAGGGACATATGCTAAATGAAAAACGTGCAACAAACAGATGCAAGGCCTGATGGTCAGAATGAAGCAACATTATTAAAAATGCTCCTTAGAAGGCAACGATGTTAAAGATGATGTGGACACATCTGAACAATCTGGTTTACTAATTTTTGCACCATTCTTATGCATTGCCTACCGTGTCTTAGTGTGTCAGTCAAATGATAACTTAGGTTCTGGTCATAAATTTGTGTCTTGGGTGGATTACTTATACATTTCAATGTATGTGTGTGTGTGTGCACTCAAAATATAATTGGTATGTTTGTTTATTATTGTAGTATTTATTGATTACATTTGTACTGTTACTGCTGAACTTCTGAAATGATTTTTATTGCACAGTATAATCAAAATATCCTAGATGAAGGCTTCCTGTTTGAAAGTAAAGGCATTAGGTATTTGTGAATTTTAACATCTTTAGCAACATACCAATAGCCTGGGGGAAATTTTTTTTAAAGATAAAGGTTTTAAACAGATTTAGATAATCATTATGATTTATTAATTATTTTTCCTATAACATTGGTTTAGAATAAATTATATCATTTAAACAATAGTACAAATAGCTACAGAAGTAGGAATCTTCCACTTACGATCTCAATTTCTTAAAATCAGTGCTCTGAGTGACACTCGCTGACAATGACATTTTCTTAACCTTTTTGCTTCAGGTTCCAGCTTAGACATAAGAGGTTATGAATGCCTGTCATCTGCAATGTGTACAACTTCAGAATCAACTAAACAAACGTCAGATAGCAAGTTACCTGTGTAAAAGACAAAGACTTTCTTCATCATCCAAACCATGGATGAGCTGGTAATCAGGACCAGCAAATTCCAGTGAGATTCCATAAAGTAGCTTGGATTGTTTATATAAACAAATTCTCCCTTTTCTTTTGGTCAGAAAAAACATTTCATTTACATGGTTCAGTCATTATGACCAGACTACACTCTATCCAGTAGAGCAGACATTGTTGGAAGGTTACTGGATACAGGGTACAAGAAAGCAACTGAACAGCATGCAAAACACATTGGCAGGAAATTTGTTAACCTAAATCTTGATGGGTGGAGCAATATACACAATGATCCAGTGATATGTGCTTCTGTGACAACAGAAGATTCAGTTGTCTATCTGTCCTACCGAAGCAATTGATACAATCAGGAAATGCACATACAGCAGAATATTCAAAAGAATTAGTGGTTAAAGCTGTAAAACTATGAACAAAAATTCAAGTTTATAGCTTTATCACGGACAATGCTGAAAATGTAGCAAAGATGAGAAGAAATCTAGAATAAGATAATGAAGGGAAATTTATAACATATGGCTACAGTGCTCATTTGATGCATCTTTTAGCAAAAGACTTAAGTACAACTCTAAGAATAAAGAAAAATGTTGTTGAAGTAGCAAAATACTTCTGTAACAACTAGGGTGACCAAATGTCCCAATTTTATAGGGACAGTCCTGATTTTTGGGTATTAGCCCCCATCCCTGTCCTGATCTTTCACATTTGTTGTCTGGTCACTTAGTAACAACCACTTTGCTTCAGCTTTACTGAACATAGCAGGAGGATGCAAAACTAGTTTTCCCCCAATATGTACAATGAAATTCAGTGGTTAACTGTTTTCAGCTATTTATTAAGAACTTGCCTATTCTGATGACAATTTGTGAAAAAAATTGTGGCAAAATTGGAGGAACTATCACTCCCAAAGTAGTCAACGTCAAATCTAACGAAAAATGTAGAAGATATGCTGAATACACTGAAACCTATTTCCACCACCTTTGACAAACTTCAGAAAGATTTCTGTTGAACTTTGGAAAGAACCTCAAGAGACATTGGAGAAAGAAATAACCAACAAAGTTAAATTGCAGAAAGGAAAGAAGTGGCTAGATCAAGCACTTATTACACCTAATTTTCTTGCCAATATTATCAACCCAAAGTACCAGGATAGATCCCTCACTACTGAAGAAGATGCTGCTGTTATGAAATGTGCATCTAATAAGCCCCGCATAAGAAATTAGACTAAGGTTTGTAATCATCAGAGGAGGGAAGTTCTGGAACAGACTTCCAACAGGAGCAATGGGGGCAAAAGACTATCTGGCTTAAAGACTAAGCTTGATGAGTTTATGAAGGAGATGGTATGATGGGATAGTCAAAGATCAATTAATTGCCAAAATTAGGCTATTAGCGGTAACTATGCCCAGTGGCCTGTGATGGAATATTAGATAAGATGGGATCTGAATTACTACAGAGAATTCTTTCCTGAGCGTCTGGCTGGTGAATTTTGCCCATATGCTCAGGGTTTAGATGATCACCATATTTGGGGTCAGGAAGGAATTTTCCTCCAGGGCAGATTAGCAGAGGCCCTGGGGGTTTTTCACCTTTCTCTGCAGCATAGGACACTGTAGTGGGGCGGCTGCCCCAATCCGGCAGAAATTGGGTTAAAACAGCCCTGCAAAGGGTTGTGGCTGGGGAAAGGCAGCCCAGCAGAGGGCTGCAACAGAAAGCAGCTGGGGCAGAGCAGCCACAACTGTGACTGGGTAAATTAGGGCCCAGCTGGCCCTGATAAAAGGACCCCAGAGTCTCCTCCTCTAACAGTGGAGGCAGACTAGCCTGGCTGCTGGGGAAGCTTGAGAAGGTACCTGGAGTGGAGCAGGGCTGGGGGGAAAGGCCAGAGGAGCTGGGGAGCTCCAGGCTGGCAACTCCCCAGGCTGCAGGGCCTAGTCTGAGGCCTAGAAGGGGTACTGGAGTTGCAGGGGGCAGCCCATGGGTAGGCAGAGGCAGCAGGCCAAACCTCCTTGCCTATGATGACTGACTGTTACGCTGCAGTCTGCCCCAGGGAGCAGGGGTTTCATGACCACTGGCAGTAGCCTAGACTGAGGCAAGGTGAGGCTCAGAGGGTTGGGGGTTCCCCAAGGAGGGGAGACCCAGAGCTAGACTGTGGGGGTACTGCCAGGGGGCAGCACCCCAGGCAAGGGGCACTGTGGACCAGGGAGGGACACAGGGCCAGCGGGACACCAGCCTGCAGAGGGTGCTCCAGAAGCTGGAAGAGCTGATTCCCTGGACGACCAGCAGGAGGCGCCACAGGGGTGAGTCACTGCATGTTTACAGGCACAATTCACTTGCTGGAGGATTCTCTGCACCTTGAAGTCTTTAAACCATGATTTAGAACTTCAATAGCTCAGACATAGGTTAGGGGTTTACTACAGGAGTGGGTAGGTGAGATTCTGTGGCCTGCATAGTGCAGGAGGTCAGACAGGACCATGATGATCATCAAGTCTATGAGTCTAAGTCATGCCAACCATAATAAATTTCAGGGCTGGAGGTGAAACATTCAAGCAGTACGGTTTGCTGATGATGTTCTAAAGAAAAAGTGACTGCCACCAGTTCAATGGAACCAGAGTTTATTGAAATATTAAACAAGCTTTTGACAGCAGCTTGTTTCTCTTCTGCAGATACAGAAAGAATATTTTCTTTATTTGTACTAATTCATTCAAAACTGAGAAAAATCAATTGGGAGTTGAAAAAGCAGAAAAAAAACTTGTCTGTCTCTTCCAGTTTATAATTAAAAATTAGGAAGGAGAGGATGAGACCTACTAGTTTTAAAACTCTGAAGAACAGCCTAAGTAATTTAGGAAAACTGTTTCATTTTAGGGAGACTTATGTGAGTAGTTACTTAAGCTCCAAATAACTTGGGCATATTTGAACATTTTCCCAAGCTGACCTGGGAAATGCACTGACTTCAAGTCTCTGTTCCTTTAATAAATTATTTTGTTGTAAAAGTGAACCATGTTTTGATAAATTTCTCTTATGCATCCAAAACATTTGTTTTATTTAATAAAAAGTAAACTGTATATGCTGTTTATGCATTTAAATTAGTTTCCATTCCCAATGCAGCTTAAACACAAATCAAGAGCAAAAAGTTAGTTAGTAATTAATATAATTATTTTCTACATATTAAAAAGTAAAATGAATGAGAATCTGAAAATATTAAACTATGTAATTGCGTATATAAACATAGTTATAGTGCACCCACCTAGGCAGCAAAAAGATGTACCAAATCTAGTGTAAATACTCAATTTAGTTGTAAATCAATACACTTTAACAGTTATCAACCAATGTGAATATACCTTTCTTTACAAAATAAAAACTGATTTAATTAATCAAGGTTTTTCATCTGGAGATTGCAATCACGGATGTAAAGTGCCAATTTCAATCACCTTGATTTAAATCATGCTGCTGCAAAAGAAGATGCACAGTTACTTAATGTGCGCATGCACTCATGCGTATGTAAAGAGCGGAGAAGAAAGTAAGTATTCTCCTGCTTTCCTCTGTCTGGGTTCTACTGGGTCCTCAGGATGCATGGATTTTGCTGTTCTCATCTGCTGGAGGTATGACCTTGCAACCACTTTGTCCGGTGCTCAGAGACATTAGGCCAGGTAGTTAAAACATTTTAATTTGGCAAGTAAATGAACCATTCACACTGATAGTTCACATACAGTCTTGGGAATAGTGTTCCTCAGTGCAATGACAAGCACAATTTTGGTTTCAGTCAATCATAGTTCGACTTTTAACAAAATACGAAAAGCACACCCAGTTACATACTTTATAAGCTACCTTAAGCTGTCTGCAGGACTCCTCTTGCTAGTCCCCAGTGATGAACTCTGGATGGCAGAAGCTCACACAGAAAGGGATTCCTTTGCTAACAATTTTTCATTTTCACAATTCTCATAGGACTCCCAGACAGCTTAATCTTTATTCTGATTTTTAAAGAATTCACTGAGTGGTGCTTTTTCTGGATCTGTATTATGTCAATTCTCAATGTCATTTGCCAAATTGTACAGCCATATGAATAATCTAAATTTTTTTAATTTTTTTTTTAATTTTTTTTAATTTTTTTTAAGAGATCGACATCTTTCTTTGTTTCACGTTCACTTGGTCAGACTAGTCCTGATCTATTTCCCTAGAGAGACGTGACCAGGTGAATCCAAATTGCTCTAAGTACATGTCTGCTTAAAACCTTATTCTTGTAAAATTGTTTACATACTCAAATGATTCTGCAAATACAGAGCAGCTCATCTCAGACATAAGACCCAGCAGACTGGACAGTGCTGAGAGCACCTGAGCCTGCTGAATGGTGATTTAAGTGAAATGACATATTAATTGTAGCCAAAACATATGCACCACTCATTAATGTGCCAGTGTTTCCATGATAAATGTATTTCCAATAGCTTGAACTCTGCCATAAGAATTTGCTGTGGGCTGGAACTTGGCTCATGATTTCTCAGCGCACTTGAGCTATTTTATTTTTTAAGCAGCATTAGAAAAGAGTCTTTTGTGTTCTTAATTGGAGTGGGGAGAGAACGAGAGAATTATTATTGTACAATGCAGATTTTTAAAAAAAATGTTCTTAGAGGTTACTATCTAGCCAATTACTCCCATAATCTAAAAACGAGGAATGATCAGTGCAGTAGATGGTAGTCTCGATTGTGGTATCAGTTGAGTCAAACTCTCAAAAGGTTTACAAAGTATCCAAATATGTGTTTGCTTGACAATTCCAAAGAAGTCATTACAACATCAGGAAATAAGTGCTTTAACAATGACTGTGCATACAAGAATACGAACAGAATTTACCCAATACACCGGACTAACTACTTCAAATCCATTACAGCCTACTGGGCAAATATAAGCTAATAGCTCCTTTAGTACCTGGTGCTAGTTTTGAATAAGATCTTGGCAAGTTTTCAGGGTTTTCTATCAATTACAAGAAATCCATGACTCAAAAAAAATAAAATAAAAAGATTCACTAGTCTGTGGCCCCATCAAGCTAATTTACCTTCCAGGACAGCTAACAAGAGTTAGTACCTGTCCATTTCACAAATGAACATTTAAAAATACTGAAGGACATTTTTAGTTACAAAGGTCTCTATATTTGTCCTGAACTCAGCTCCTTGACTCATTTAAACTGTGGTCCGATTCAAATATTGTCTGTTGGCTCACATGAGCCAAGGCAAACACACTTATTGTTAACAAATTTAAGATCGTGTAGAGAGCTTCTAATGCAAGACTTAGGTTCCCCCCACCCTTAATTCCTGCATCGTGAGAAAATTCTATGCCATACTGTGCATTGTTTATTCTTATGCCACTCCTGAAGTTTTACAATTGTTTACTTACTTATTTTGAGCATCCACTTGGTCACGCAAAAACACCCACAATGCAAGAAGTCATTGACATTTAAAAATTTGGGTTGTCAAGCAATTGAAAAAAATCAAATCACAATTAATTGCACTGTTAAACAATAGAATACCATTTATTTAAATATTTTTGGATGTTTTCTACATTTTCAAATATATTGATTTCAATAACACAGAATACAAAGTATTCAGTGCTCATTTTACATTTATTTTTGATTACAAGTATTTGCACCATAAAAAAGTTTTTTCAATTCACTTAATACAAGTACTGTAGTGCAATCTCTAGATCATGAAAGTTGAACTTACAAATGTAGAATTATGCATCAAAAAAACTACATTCAAAAAATAGAACAGTGTAAAATTTTAGAGCCTGCAAGTCCACTCAGTCCTACTTCTTGTTCAGCCAATCGCTCAAACAAGTTTGTTTACATTTGCAGGCGATAATACTGTCCGGTTCTTGTTTACAATGTCACCTGACAATGAGAACAGATGTTCTCATGGCACTGCTGTAGCCAGAATCGCGAGATATTTACATGCCAGATGCACTAAAGATTCATATGTCCCTTCATGCTTCAACCACCAATCCAGAGGACATGCGTCCAGCCTGGTAACAGGTTCTGACTCATAAGAATCCAAAGCAGTGCTGACCAACACATGTTCATTTTCATTATCTGAGTTAGATTCCACCAGCACAAGGTTAATTTTTATTTTTTGGTGCTTCAGGTTCTGTAGCTTCTGCACTGAAGTGTTTCTCTTTTAAGATTTCTGAAAGCATGTTCTACACCTCATCCCTCTCATTTTGGGTTGAGTGCTGTAGCTATCCTTAGAAAACTCACATTGGTATCTTTGCGTTTTATCAGATCTGCAGTGAGTGTTCTTAAAATGAACATGGGCTGAGTCATCATCCAAGACTGCTATAACATGAAATATATGGCAGAATGTGGGTAAAACAGAGCAGGGGACATACAATTCTCCCCACAGGAGTTGAGTCACAAATGTAATTAATGCATCATATTTTTAACAAGCATCATCAGCATGGAAGCATGTCCTCTGGAATGATGCCCAAGGCATAAAGGGGCATATGAATGTTTTAGTATATCTGGCACATAAATACCTTGCAATGCTGGCTACAAAAGTGCCATGCATATGCCTGTTCTCACTTTCTGGTGATGTTGTAAATAAGAAGAGGGCAGCATTATCTCCTGTAAATTTAAACAAATTTGTTTGTCTTAGCGATTGGCTGAAAAAGAAGTAGGACTGAGTGGACTTGTAGGCTCTGAAGTTTTACATTGTTTTATTTTTGAGTGCCGTTACGGAACAACAACAAAAATCTACATTTGTAGGATGCACTTTCACAACAAAGAGATTGCGCTACAGTACTTGTATGAAAAATGCTATTTCTTATTTTATAGTGCAAATAATTGTAATAAAAATACACACTTTGATTTCAATTATAACACAGAATACAATATATATGAAAATGTAGAAAAAAATCCAAAATATTAAATTTCAATTGGTATTCTATTGTTTAATAGTGCAATTAAAACTGATTAATCATGATTAATTTTTTTAATCACAATTTTTTTAAATTAATTGCGTGAGTTAACAGCGATTGACAGCCTTATTAAAAATAAAATCAAAGAAAGTTATGGAGCTTATGACAGTCATAAATATTTAACTTAACAATAAGTTAGAAATGAGGCCCATTTCTTTGCCTTATGCTCTATTTTTTTAAACAGAATTCATTACTTGAAAAAATGCACCTATGAAGGCAAAATAACTGAGACTATAATAAAGATTCAGTTCTAATTAAAGATATTTAACTACGAGCAACAGGAGGATCAAGCTGGTAAAATGTGCGACTTTCAGCGGGCTGGCTACTATTTTCAGGCATGACCACAGATCTTCAGTGCCCAACTTGTGATTAGGAAGGCACTTAGCATTGTCTGAAAACTCAGGACCTCTGGGGCAACTGAAGTTAAACACCCAAAAACACCCCTTCGAAAACTATGGCCCATATCCTTCCCTCTTTGGGGAGTAGCCCTCAGCTAGGCCCAAATTAAGCAAGGCCTGTGCTTAACTTTAAGCCTGCAAGTAAGCTGTTCCATTCTTGCCTTAAAATCATGCAAGTAAGAGATTTTATAAATATTTGTGATTTGCAACAAACAAAAATAGGGTCAGGGAAAAAGTCTGGCAGGGCAAGGACTGTATGGCACCGAGCACAACATCAACAAAGCAGAGGGCAGTGAAGAATGTTTACAAGATTGTTTTGCTACTATAACCGGTATTGTGTTTGTAAAGATTGTGTCACGGTGGCGTAGCAGATAGCGCTTTTACATTACCCTAAGTGGCTCAAAGTGAGGCAGTGGCAGAGCTAGGAATGACAGCTGTGGGCAAAATTCGGGCCATATTGAAGTTGAGATCTCTTACGTGGCATAAAGAGGTCATAACAGCCCCAGTTCCATCAAGGAGACGATTCCTTCCTGGCACAAGCATAGCAAAAGCCAGCTGCTGCCCTGGTTTACAGGCAGGGCTACAGCTGGCAGCATTATGGAAATTCCCTGCAGTCCTGGGGCCCATAGGAGAGGCTGCTCTAATGCAGCTAGAGGCCCCAAGGGCCTCTCCAGCCATCAAAGCAGCCCAGGATCAAAAGGGCACCAAACATGGCTAAGAGTCCCTTTAATCCTCCCTTCTCCTAAGCTGGGAATTCCAGGCTGCGCTTCTTACAAGCCCAGCACAGAATCTCACCCCAGATGTTTTGTTTTCTGCTGTTACCCTAAATTGGTCTTCTGTACGTTTTGCAAGACCAGGTTTAAAATCAGCTTTTTCAGTTTGGTCCTAAGAAGAAAAAGCTTTTGAGATAAATGAAGGAAAGAAACTGGTTTATTTCAGGATACACTTAGCTACCAGACCCCTTGGGACAGATGTAACACATCACAAGGAACAGAAGGGTAATGGATAGACGAACAGACAATGGATGAAGGAGGGATTGAAAGGCATGTCACAGCATTGCTACATATGCTGAATGGAAGGTGCAAGATTACAGTTCTGAGTTACCCAATAGCATTTTGCAAGCTGAATCTAGGGATGACTCCAAATTGGGAAGGAAGCTAGTAATGAAGAGAAAAATATTAATTTCTGTGAAGAAAATGTTTTATACACACATCTTAAATTTCAGAGAGGTTAACAGAATACTACAAACAGCTCAGCTACCATTACGGTCCTTCTTTTCATGGCAGTGGTCCCAAACTGTGGGGCACGCCGACCTACGGGGCATGGAGTAGGGTGACCAGAAAAGAAGAATTGGGACAGGGGGTGGAAGGCGTAATAGGTGCCTATATAAGAAAAAGCCCCCAAAATTGGGACTGTCCCTATAAAAATCGGGACATCTGGTCACCCTAGCACAGAGCAATGTGTGGTGAGGCGCAGCAGGGCCCGGACCAGCCCCCACAGAGGATTTGGAGGGAGCTCCACAGAGTCTCACTCTGCCCTCAGCTCCACTATGGCCCCACCCCCAGGCTTGGCCCATGGCCCCACTGCCCCACTCCCAGTGGACTGCAGGCAGATTACATTAGAGGTAAGAGGGGGGCACCAGTTTGGAAACCACCACCTTAAGGTCATAACATTAGGAGGTACTTCCTAGCCACCCAATTATAGATGCAAGACTGTCTTTCATAGACTATATCCCAGAAACTCCACTCTCTCATTAATAGCCTGGAATTAACTCAGCTAGCTTGCAAAGCAACAGCATGGGTACCTGCACTCATCACATCACAGCTATCTCTGGAACTCTAGATACCTAAATCTGCATTCTTCTTTCTAAACACTTATCAGCTATTGGATTCCCACTCAAGAGCACTATGCCAAGTTGTTCAGCTTCCTTTAAACACATGATACTAGAATGTGGAAGAAAGCTAAGTAAGTCACTGTTTTTATATCTTAAAACAGGATAAAAATATAAAGTTGACGCGTTTTGTTAAGTAAGCAACATCAATCCAAGTTCTACTCGTTGAAAAAGAAATAGCTGAATAGCAAGCCTAAAATAATTCATTTGAATTTCTTCTCTTCTGAGTCCACAGCCACAACACCTTGTGCTGTGATCTCTGATATCTCACAAGCTAAACAAGGCTGATCACATCAGTACATGTGCTGCAGGATATGGTGCGGATGATTCAACAAGGGGTATTTTTCTTCTGAATCAGTACCATATCATTGTCCCAACATGGTTTTAGGGGCCACATTGCTACCAGAGCTCTGTCTTTCACATGAGACAGCAGAAGTACTATGCATTTTTAGTCATTACAGATCCCATAGTACTTTCCATAAGTGTAGTTAACCTAAGTTTCCAGGCCAAATTCCAAAGTTGGTAATTATACCTCACTTCCCTAAATTCCCCCTGGAGTTTCAACTGGAGATGGCATTCTTCATTTCCTGTCCTAAACCACTGGGAGAGCTATTTGCTGAACAACTGCTGTGTTCACTACAGAAGAGGCCATGTGTCACAAGTAGGTGAAGAGATCACTATAGTGACACTAACTCAGTCTAATGGTTTATAAACTCCAAAATCCTTTGGTGCAAGGTGCCTACAAAGTATTATTGTAGTTTTAAAGAATAATAATTAAATCTTAATTCAAACTCTAACTCACTACTGTAACTAATAAAGATACCATTTTAAAAATGTTATTTGCAAACCTTACAATACTACACAATAGAAAGCTCTCCCATACATAGTGAGAATCCCAGAAGGGAAAATGAGGTGGGAAAGTTTCCTTATTCATTTCATAAATAAACACTGATTGAACATGTTTACAATTCAAATACATACAGGAGCTTCTCCCACCAACACAGTTACCGCCACTCGCAGAGGCGGTTTTATTATGCCAAAGAAAGAACTCTCTTCCGCTGGCACAGACTGTCTTCACCACATGTGCAACTGCACTGCTGTAGTCCTTCTAGGGTAGACAACCCTTCAGTCCCATAGGACTTAGGTGATCTTGGAAATCTGACTGACAGTGAATAAAAATACCTGTTGATCCAGAGTCTCAATATCTGTCTGAGCCTTTTAAATAAAGGACACAACGTGCAGAAGGAAACGAACTCTTGACTTCTATGACAACAGCTGTTACAGTTGGTTTTAAGCTGGTTTAAACAACAGCATGTGACTTCTTAGACAATGGTCCTGAAAACATAACAGCTAAAAATTACTTTTTTAAAAAAATACATCCCAATCTTCCAGCTATACACGATGGAGTGGAATGTTTTAAAAATATAGTTATTACAGTTGATGGAAAGTAGTAAAGTACACAACTGTAGTATTACCATAATTATTTAACTGATTATTTAATTGGAATTATTTTGTCTTCATTTTGAAAAGGAAGCAGATGATTATCTCCCTGCCCTCAAGCTGTCTTCTTCCGAGGTTGAAAATAGATTTAATAAATAAATAACTGTATTGAAATCACAAAAATGGAACATGTTTCTGTTCAGTCCCATACAACAGCACACAATAAAGATCTTTAGCAGGCATAAGGACAAACACCTCACCAGAGTTAGTTTTGAAAAGGTATATTGATGTGAACGATGAACGTGACAGGGCAGATTTATTTGCATAGCAAGAGTAAAGATTTATTTTCACATTCTGAGACTTAGATACAAAATATAAACCCAAGAACAAAGCTATCTGATTTTAATTTTATTTTGTTTTTAGATCAGACAAAAAGGTAGATTTGTAAATCTCTAATTCCAACTGTGTGTGGTGCGACATTATGCGGAAGTTAAAAATTCAGGAGAGATCAGTATCTCTCTGGTATATTAACGCTAACAAAATCTTGCAAGGATTTGCTGTGTAATAATAAAACATGTCCCAACAAAATATTCATGTCATCATAATGCCACAACACATACTTTTAGAATTAGGGATCTACAAATCTACCTTTTTGTCAGACCTTAAAAAAAAAAATTCAAATCAGATACAAAATATGAATCCAAGAACCAAGCTAAGTCTCACAATTTGTTGAAAAGAAGCCTTTTATTCACATAGTAAGAGTAATCTTCTCCTTCATGTTTGTCATGCGCATCATATGTTACCAGAAGTCACGTGTCCAGTAAGCTCCTGACAGAAAAGGCACAATATCCTCCTCCAGGAACAGCAAAGTTTGTGGAGCTTCGGAAGAGGTAAGTCATGATATTAAAGTTAGGTATTTACTTTTTAATATTTGTAAGCACATGTGTAAGATTTATTGCATCTCCCTTCTAGCTAATTTCTCTCCACTCTCTATTCTTTGCTTTCCCGTTTGCTAGGAACTTGAGTAGGAGATTGGTAGAATATTCTTATTAGAGGAGCAAGTTAGACACATTTTAATTTCATTTTGGAGCCTCTTGCTCAATGGCCTGCACCGTTTTCATATAATCCCAAAGTGCCCATTATCACATCATCTTTTCTCAGCATGACATTCAAATACAAAACTTGCTTCACTGCTTCAGAAACAATGGAGACCTTAAGAATGTAGAGGAACACAGAAATGATAAATATCTCAAAGATGCCTTCATTCTTTAAGTGCCCTAGAACATACAGCTTGTGTCCAGAGAAATGGTACTCAGAGTTGGTTATTGTTTTATGAAATATGTATTGGATTATTATACAAAATGTACTCATTTAACACGGTACTTTGCTACTTTACCTTTGGGGCAGGGGAGTGCTGAGAATTTGACCTACATACAATTCAGTGGAGAATGTTCTCTTCTATCACAAAATTATATATATATATAAATTTCAACAACAAAAAATTGTACCCTCTTGAGATTAAACTTTAAAAAATAAATAGCAACTATCTGCGTGTGATAAACGGAGACCAGTATGTCAGTTCCTACTACGCTTTCTATAGCTGCAATATTTTAGGCCCCCATTCAGTGGGAGTACTTGCTGCATAAGGTTCTAAATGAAAGTAACAGTGGGATAATCAAACCATTAATTAGCAAATCAGAAATCTCAGCCACTTCCAATAGATTTTAGGAACTGAAGCCCAGCTCCTCAAAAAGGTATATAGGTGCCTATTTCAACCCAAATCACAGTGAAGTCAAAGGAAAAGATCCATGGACTTCACCACTTGTAGAATCAGTAGATTTGTGGCTTGCAGTACCAAAAAGGCAGTGCAACAGCACTGGGAGCAATGGTTTGTACATGCCTAACAGCAGTATCACGATGCAGATTCTATTATGCTGTCATGTGTCTGAAAATAAAACTGTTGGGTTAGAGCACGGGTGGGCAAAATTTTTGGCCCGAGGGCCACATCGGGGTTTAAAATTGTATGGCAGGCCGCATAGAGAAGGCTGTGCCTCCCCAAATAGCCTGGCCCCAACCCCTATCCGACCCCCTTCCACTTCCCGCTCCCTAACTGCCCCCCCCTCAGAACTCCCAACCCATCCAACGCCTCCCCGCTTCTTGTCTCCTGACTACCCCCTCCCAGAGACCCCCGCCTCCAACCACCCCCCCCCCAACACCCCACCCCCTATCTAAGACGCCCTGCTCCTTGCCCCCTAACCACTCCCCTGGAACCCCACGCCCCCTGCTCCCTTTCCCCTGACAGGCCCTTATCCACACCCCTGCTTCCTGACAGACCCCCGGGACTCCCACCTCCCATCCAACCCCCCACAACCTCCACCCCACCCAATCACCCCTGACTGCCCCACCCCCGGGATTCCCTGCCCCTTATCCAACCCCATGGCTCCGGCCCCGGTCCCTTATCACGCCACTCACAGCAGTGACTGGAGCTAGACACACTGTTGCACAGCGCCCTCCCCTCGCCCCTCCCAGAGGCTGCCTATGCGGTGGCATGGCTATGGAGGGACAGCAGGGGAGGGGCTGGGGGGAGCCTCCCCAGCGAGCTCAGGGGCCGGGCAAGAAGGGCCTGCGGGCCATAGTTTGTCCATCCCTGGGTTAGAGGGACAAATCAGTTACAACAAAGGGATGGGGAGGGAATTGCAAAAAAAGACATGAATGGGGGACTTAAGAAATGGAAAATGGAGCAGGATTTAAAACTAGGTGATTTTTATTATCAAATGGAAAGCCCCGATTTTAACCAACTTTTCCATTTGTACTTCCGTTATCTTCTAAAGAAAGAGGCGCACTCACTGACTGATGTAACCATTAAAACATGAGCATTTTCACTAGATTTGGTGCATCTTTTTGCTACCTAGGAGGGTACACTATAACTATATACATTTACTTAAGCAATTATATAGCTTGATATTTTCAGATTACTACTTGTACATTTTTAGTATGTTAGAAAATAGCAAATGATGTTACTCATGTATTAGATAATTAACTTTTTATTCATGGTGTGTGTCAAGCTGGTAAGTGGTATTTAAACAAACAGATCCTACTAATCAAAAGAAGCCCCCAATACAGTACATAGCCTATTGGGCCACATTAGAAAGCGTGGCCTCAAAAAATGTTAGAAGCAGGGAGAAAACATCTCTCTAAAAGAAAAGCAGCCTTTAACTCAAAGGTTTTTTTTTATAAAGACTCAAATATTACTATTTCAGGCCTTAACATATTTTGTATTAAATTTAGATTTTAAAGATAAAAGAAAAAAAATCCTTATAATTTAAACAACTCCAATTTTTTAAAATCAATTCTTATCCACACTGAGCTGGAGTAATCGATTATAAACACCCATGTATTTTGCACATCATTATTTGGAAGATCTGGTGACATAAATCACTCAATTTCTTTTTAGTCATTTTAAGAGTCCAGAATCCCTGGAAGGAATTACAATCGTGCTATGAACAACTGGAGACAGGTTACTCCCTGTAGGCCAGATCTGGACACTGTTATTCACGCTGCATAGTGCCTTACTTCATAACTGAGGTCTGTAGGACTGCCTGTGGAGTAAAAGTACCAGTCAGAGTGAGTAAGGGAATCAGAACCCGGCCCAGTGCAGTTACACTATGATTATCAATTATTTTAGACCAAGGTAGAGCTGCTTTTTGTTTTACCTAAATATCAGCTCAGCAGGGAGAAACAGTAAGAATTAGACCAAACTGCTAGGTGTTCTCATAAAACTGCATTATTCCTCTGTAATTGTACTATAGAATGTGAGATTTGTACAGAATATTCAAATACAGCCTTTTACTTAGGATCGCTATAGCTATGTTAAAAGATACACAAAAGTAATGTTTCTTATCCAAGGAACACATTGAATAGAATTTTTCCTACTATTTAAACTAAATCACATGCAATGAAGATATTTCTTCAAATTTATCAGGAACCATAAAAAACATACAACCAACCTGCAACCACCACCACCTGCATCGGATCTCACAAGAAAGGAGAGAAATGGCATTGGGTAATGTGACAAAGCTCTGTCCTTATCTTTGTGGATCCTGCGTTTCCTGGTGGATTTTCACTAGCCTCAGAGGCTCACTGTGACCCTCCACGTAGCCCTTCTCTCTCTAGAGACAAGGTCACAGCCTATTGAGCCATTTTCATCATAAGCTTCTCCTCACTGGCTATCCTTCCTGGCACAGTCTCTATTGTCTCTCAATCTCAGAGACTAATTAGAGAAGGCAGAAAGGGGGGAGCCCGGGCCCGCCCTCTACTCCAGGCACCAGCCCAGGGACCCTAATAGTATCAGCTAAGATGGCTGACCTTTTAGGCACAAAACACAATACAATTCCCTGGGCTACTTCCCCATAGCAGTCCCTGCTTCTTCAAACTCCACTTCACCCTTACCTCAGGGCCTCCTTCCTTCTGTACGATATGTTGTCCAACACTCAGTCTCACCAACAGCATAACTTCCTTCCACAGCTCCTGACACCCACACCCACCTGACTAACTGGGAGGTTTTTAACTGGTTTCAGCTAGTCCCTGATTGGGACACCTGAAGCCAATCAGGCTAGCTGTTTCTACTCCTTTCTAGAAGGTTCCATTGGTACCAGGGATTTGTTTAGCCTGAGACTAATATATCTATTCTTTAGCACTTTCCTATAGCCATCTGGCCTTGCCCCATCACAGTAAGTAGCAACCCACCACTGGATTAGAAGTGGATGGTATGTGACAAATGATCGCACATGATGTATAACCCTGAGAGTCTGTCTTTTCCTTATACTTTTACAACACTCGTCTGACTTTTCATACCACTAACGCCTGATTGAATTGCATAATCTTCTCCAAAGCCATCATTAGAGGCTTTTGACAGCATTTCAGTAATTAAGAAGTTCAGATGTGATGGTCACAGGAATTTTCTCTCCCCTTTACACACCTCACAGAGCAGTCAAAGCAGCCAGCAGCCTAACCCATTTTACAGACCAGGCCTTTCCCTCCCAAAACTGATGCAACTCCCACTGAAGTCAACAGTCCACAATTTCAAAGGTGATTTAAGATTTAGGATGCCCTGCGAAAGAAGGGCTGATGGTCAGCACTTTTTGAAAATGAGACGTCTTCGATCGCTCTCAAACTGGGTACCCAAAAATCATTAGTCACCACTAAAGACCTTGATCCATGCAAGTTACACGTGTGCTGTTTCCTCTAGTATGTAATGAATATCTAAAGATGTGACAAGATCCCAGGACATTAACTGGATACAATCATCCAGTAATGGGCCCAATCCTGCAAGCCTCACAAACAGTAACATTAATATCAATGGGAATAACCTTAGAAAAAAAGGGCTACTTGCATAAATAAGAGCTAAAGGATCAGGCCCTTTGATATAACGAGTAAATACCTCTGAAATTAAGCATTTGCAGACCAGAGCCCTCCTTTAGTTAATTTCCCAAGGCATGTGTTCAGCATTCTGCCCTGGTCTAAGGAAAGCAGTTAACTGTGTGCTTAAGTCCACCACTGTTCAGTGAAACACTTAAGCATGTACTTAACTGCTTCTTGCATAAGGACCTCTCTGCTTCTTCCCTTGCTAGAGGTGATGCTATCACCACCATGTAAAGCAGCATAAAGAGGAAAGATCACTGTTCCAGTATAACTGATATCAACTATTGCAAGGAAGGTCTCTCCCTGTACTTTGGCCTTGCCAGGTAAAAAGCCCTTCAATTCACCTCTGAAGCCTATAATCAGTCTAATTTAAATCGACCCATGTATTTTGCTAACAATGCAATTTCAATTAGCTTTTTATGAAATGTTCAGATCCCCACTATCAAGTAAACCCACTTCCTTAACTTTTCAACTTGTATCTAACTGACAATCCAAACGGTTTCCAACCCATAAAACCACACACATTTTGGACAAAGGTGTGAAATGTTACACTGCATATCTACCTCTAACTTTGGAAAATGCACCAATGCAGTAGAGCAAGAAATCCCATATATTTCCAGAAGGAAGACAAAAATCAAGGCTTATTTTAAAAAAAATGGCACTAGTGTAAAAACTGGCAAAACATGGATGGCACATCTGCTATTTTATACAAACTAAAAATTATGTCCTCTCCCTACAGTCACACTAAGCAGTAAACCTGAAAATGTTTTTGTGCAGGCATGTGCGCACAAAAATTTGAATCACTAACTATACCACTTTGTTGACAGAATTCAACCAGCAAACTTCTGTGGACACAGTACATTAACTTTCTAACAGTTGACACTGCACTGGGTGTTTTCTCTGGAAAACCCTGAAAAACAAGTCTGGTGACAAGCAGGGAGACCTGCAAACTAAATATACAAAATTAACCAGTCTGACAACAGAATTCTACAGTAAGAACTATGCTATACTTGTTCACTAAAACTCACAAAGATTCCCAGAAGGATTGAAAGCAAGACAGAGAGAAACATTTTGCTCTATTTGTATTGCCAAAGCCTAACTACAGCCTAGTCCAGTGATCGGCAATGTTGGCACGTGGGACCGCAGGGTAAGCGCCCTTAGCGGACCCCACTGCTTTGTTTACCTGGCGTTTCGTTGACCACGGCTCCCATTGGCCGCAGTTCACCATCCCGGTCAAATGGGGGCTGCGGGAAGCGGCGCAGTGCTGGCCGCTGCTTCCCACAGCCCCCATTGGACCGGGATGGCGAACCACAGCCAGTGGGAGCCACGGTCGGCGAAATGCCAGGTAAACAAAGCGGCGGGGCCTGCTATGGGCGCTTACCCTGCAGTCCCGCATGCCAGCATTGCTGATCCCTGGCCTAGTCCTACTCATCTGAAAGGAAAGTTAGCTAATTACCTACAGCTGATAGTACATTTACATCTTTTAATTCACATGATCTGGTAGTTAGTTCCTGATCTGACACTATTGGTACAACTCTGCTGCTTCTCTCTCTCCTGCTGCCCTAGCAGTATTTCAGTGGAGGTCAGTGAGACTAACAGTTATATCAATTGGTGCTGCTCCTTCTCCTATGTATGCACACCAGCCCAATCACCTACATCCTCCCCTTCTTTGCAATCCCTCTCCCCAAACCCATACACCAGCCATCATAACATGCTCTAATGTTTCAAACTTGTTTGTACTAAAAAAAAATAAAAAAACCCTCTAATCTATGATCCTGATATTTTGAGCATATGTGCACATTAACAACAAAAATTACAACTCAAATGCCACCCCATTCATCCAATTACTCCTAGGATTGCAAAGCAGTTTCCTGCACATACAACAAACACTTTACTCCCACAGGAGCATACTCCCATCGTTTCAATGTGTTTTCTTTAGGGACTACAGAAAAGGTCACTGATAAAGTATTCCAGGGCAATATTTTTCAAACTTTATTTCTGGCGACCCAGTTGAAGAAAATTCTTGATGCCCACGACCCAACAAAGCTGGGGATGAGGGGTTTGGGATGAAGGGTTGGAGTGTGGGGGTGAGGGTCACGGGGTGGGGCCAAGAATGAGGGAGGGGACTCTGGCTGGGGAAAGGATGCAGGAGGGAGTCAGGGCTCTGAGCTGGGAGTACAGGTTCTGGGGTGGAGCCAGGGAGGAGGGGTTGGGGTGCAGAAGGGGGCTCTGGGTTTGGGGGGGAGGCTCAGGTATGGGAGGGGGTCAGGGCTCTGGACTGGGGATACAGGAAGGAGCTCCAGGTTTTGGGTGGGGGGACTCAGGGCTGGGGTTTGGGGCACAAGCCAACCTTGGGCAGCTCCCAGTAAACAACACAGTGGAAGTGCTAAGGAAGGCTTCCTGCCTGTCCTGGCACTGAGGACCGCACCATGCCCCAGAAGTGGACAGCAGCAGGTCTGGCTCCTAAGTGGAGGCATGCAAGCAGCTCTGTGCAGCTCTCGCCCACAGGCACCTCTCGCCCCCCATCTCTCATTGGCCAGTTCCTGGCCAATGGGAGTGCAGAGCCAGTGCTCAGGGCAGGGCAATGTGCAGAGCCCCGTTCCACACCCCCGACCTAGGACCTGGACCTGCTGACCATTTCTGGGGTGGAGTGCCATGTCGGAATAGGTAGGGACTAGCTTTTCTTAGCCAGACAGCACTGCCAATGGGACTTAACAGCCCGGAGCCACCAAGACTTACTGCCTTACATTTTGCAACCCAGTACCGGGTGCAACCCATAGTCTGAAAACCACTATTTTAGAGGGATCTTCCTTAGCATGCCAGGATGACCAGGGTTAGCCTTTTCTCTAAAGTGTTTAAAAGGAAGAGACATCCTCTCCCCCACAGTGGTAAGAAACAAGTATTTCCTTATGCTTTTGTGGGCCATTCTTTCACATCTGTTGTTGAATCTTCAACAATGTGAAGCTCACACTCCTGCTTATCATAAATATAGATCTCAGGAAGAGTTGAGTCAAAAATCTGCTCTCAGTTATGCGAGGGTGTTGGGAGGAGGATTTGAACTGTAGAATTATATTTTTTTAAGTTTTTATATACAGTAAAGTATTATAAATGTAAAAATGTACATGATAAAAGTAGGATAAATTAAATATAGTTTAATTGCATAAAGATGTGAATGCATTAATACGACAAAAGTAGGTTTCAATTTTGCTAGCTAAGCAGTCATTTCTCATGCTGGGCACAGAGTCAAGTATCTCAAACTGTCACTAGCACCTGCATTAAACCCCCACCTACACAGTAAACAATTGTCATTGAAAAAACAAAAAAAACTCTTGTGACTTTTGCTCAGCAGCTTAAACAAAACCAGTTTCAAGGGAAGCTAAAGGGTCCTTTAAATGACCACATCTAAAGAAGTTCTTTGTTTTGACAATGTGTGATCATGTCATTTTTTCCCTCCTCTGAAGGTTCAAGTGGGATGTTAAAATGTTGTATTTCACACAAAGTGGATTAAAACGGTTTAAGTTACACATTAACTAAACACGGCTTCCTAGTCAGTCTCTCTTAATTAAAAGGTAATAATGAGTTGAACACACACACACACTTTAGGTGCTTTTTGCTATAAATTTAAAGCCCAATCCTTCAAGCACTTACTACCAAGGCTAAAAGCCTGAGCCAAAGCCCACTGAAGCCAGTAGAAACTTCCATGGGCTTTGGATTAGCGCCCAAACCCCTAAACCCATGAGCAGTCCCACTGGTTTCAACAGTAATAAGCAACTCGCCCAGTAATAAGTGTTTGCAGGATCAGACCCTTCAAAATGATTTAACTCACAAGCAAAAACAAGTCACACACTGAACAGGCACAGTGACAATAAAAACCTTAAGAACACTGCAAGAAAGAAAGAAATATTCAAAGTAGTAGTGTGAGAGCATTAGCTTTCTGAAGCTTTACGCTTCATTTATCCACCCTCAGTGAAACTTTTACACTTCTTGGCTGCACAACGGTCTCATCTTCAAGCACATCGCATGCAATTATGTTACAACAGCAAAGTGGTAATTATATAAAATATCATGGTGAAATGGTGAGGTTGGAAGCCTGCTTTTCAGTTGTTTTGAGACACATGGATAACATTTGTTAGTATTTATTTAGCAAGGAGAGCTATATACTGAAGGGAGACCTGAGCACTCTTTCAGGAAGAGGAATCACACTGAGCCCAGCACGAAGCTGGAGGACTATAGACTTCCACCCACTAGTTTAGACTTTTCCAGCTCTCTTCTTTTCTGCTCAGCACTAACATTCACACACAAAAATTTACTGTCATGGATCCTCCCAAAAATCCTACTGTTATGCAATGCATGTGATTTATAGATCATTTAAACCTGCAGCAAAGGGAGAAAGAAAGATTATTTGAATGGTGGGAGAAAGCAGCGCACTTCTGTGAACTGGAATACACTGGTAGAAGAGATACAGAGCCTTTTGCCTACCCACCCTGGAGTCACCAATGGACATTTTTTGGTACATTGCCAACTGACACTTGGTTTCACTGCTCCCTGAAGACCCCACTGTCGTAAAGGTCACATTGTAGAAATGTTTCCTGAATGTCACACTCTGCTGGTGCCATATGGGGAAATGCATTGAGTCAGTCACCCCTCCCCCCGCAAAGCGTTTGGGAAAACCGGTTACAACACAAAAGCCTTTGTCAACTGCTGAGGAGTGCTTGCAAATATGATGAAGGGCAGAGTGCCTCCTAGCACTCCATCCTGAAAATACCTAACACACCTGGTCCTGCACACAAAAGGATGACTCACCTGTGTGACATCCGCTACCTTTTGAAAAGACACGGAGTCTAACACCAACAGAGACACAATGTACTTTCAGCAGGCTGACAGAAGGACTTTTCCTTGTCCTTCTCTCCACCTGCACATCAGACACAGATCATATAGCCGCAAGGTTACTTTCCAAACTAGGGGGAGCAGAGAGATGACCTTACACGCAACTGCCCACTCACTGAGTAGACACTCCCTGACATTCTTCCGACTTCTCCTTTCTGGGCTTATAAAAGACGCCAAGCACACAGGTTAAAGAGTCATTAGATCTGCAGCCCAAGCAACTTTCAATACCATTTTAACCCTCTGACCTAATGTGCACCTGAAACGTGGGTTGGCTTAGCTACACCATGCACGGGTGTGAATTTTTCACACCCCGAGAGTCTTCAGTTAGTCAACCTAAGCCCCAGTGTACACACTGCTAGAGCAATGGATGAATTCTTCAATCAACCAACCTAGCTAGCTACTATCTCTTGGAGGGGTGGATTAACTACAGCGTCAGAATAACTTCTTCCACCTCTGTAGCAAATATCTACACTACAGCAGCATAGCTACAGCACTGCAGCTCTTTGGCTGTAGCATATGTAGTGTAGACATACCACTATCTGGGGAATGAGAAAGCAAGCATCCTAATGTGAACAAAAAGAGTATCAAATTGAGTGAATCTATGTTTGGGAAAAAACTGTTCCCTCCTCTTTCACTTGGTATTGCTCTCTGTTCTCACCTTCCCAACTCAGACTTCTGTCTGCCTTTTAAACCGTACCTAATTAGAGGATTTTTCCATTCCCCATGCAGAACTTTACGATGGAATAACTGGGAGTCGTTCTTGTAAATATCCATACTTGTGCTGTTTAAAAAAGCTTGGGATAAATGTTGATCTCTAAAAGCATTATTCTTCCTAAAAATGTGCCAGTACATTAAGTTAACCTCATAAGCATGAAAATAATCATTAATCATTTTTATTAATTTTATGTTTGATCATTTCCATGCATTGAGTTTCCTTTTATCATTTCACTAAGGTGAAATGAAGAATGTTTCTAACACAAAAGTGCCCTTATGAGTACTATTCACCCTGACGAGCAACGTTTTGTTTAAGGCATTTTATCTTCACTGGTGACTGTGCCAGGGGGTGGTTGGGAGGCTAAAAAGGAGACTGAACTCAATTTAAGATTAACATGAGAAATTTTAAACTATGCCCCATAAAACATCCCCCACAATTTTAGTCAGCAGATCTCCTTTTAGATCGGGGTTGGCAACCTATGGCACACGTGCCAACAGTCACACGTGAGCTGATTTCCCCTGGCACACAGCGGAGAGCTCAGCCCACTGCCGCTCTGCGGTTTCCCCAGTTGGCTCCTTGCCAGCTGGGGTCCCACCACCTGTCCCACTCAGCTCCCGCTGCCAGCCGTGGTTCCCTACATCCAGGCTAGCAGTGGGAGCTGAGTGGGGCAGGTGATGGGACCCCAGCTCAAAAGCGGCCAGCGGGGGAAACTTCAGAGCAGCCGCGGGCTAAGCGCTCAGCCCACCGTCGCTTTGGGGTTCCCCCCCAGGCTCCCGCCCGCCCGTTGCCAGCCTGGGTTCCCTATACCTGGGCTAGAAGTGGGAGCTGAGTGGGCAGGCAGCGGGACCCCAGCTGGCAGGAGCCTGCAGAGGAAACCCCAAAGCAGCAGTGGGCTGAGCCACTCAGCTTGCTCCCACTCTGGGGTTCTCCCTGCTGGCCCCTTGCCGGCTAGGGTCCCTGCCTGCCCCACTCAATGCCTTCACCCAGGCTGGCAGTGGGCTGAGACCCTGGCTGGCAGGAGCCTGCAGGGGGGAAATCCCCAAAGTGGGTGGACTGACCCCCTCAACCCCTTCCCTTCCACCCGAAGCCCCGCCCCTTCCAGCCTGGCACACGAAGCCTTAAATTTCACTGAATCGGCACATCACCTCTGAAAGGTAGCCGACCTCTGTTTTAGACATTCTCCAGGTGTTTCTCGGCATAGCTTTCCTTTCAATCTATGAAGATGTCAAGCATCTACAAACATTCATGTTATTTTCTGGAAGATCAGACAGATTGTGTCTAATCAAAAATAAAAGTCTTATAGAATTTAAATTACATTCTACACAGTGTCTAAGCAAATATGGAATAAAGCCCCTACATGTTGATGCTAACAAGCTAGAAAGAGTAGGAAACTACACCATACTATTCCTGGGTGCCCACAGAACCCTGCCCCCACAGAAAACGGCAGGGAAGCCACGCAGGGGGAGCGGAGCCGGAGAACAGTGGGATGCCCACGGGCACAATTTTTGGCAAGGCACATGGGGGGGCACAAGCGGTTATGTGCCACTGTGCCCTCGCTCTCTCCCTGCCACTCCCATTTCCACAAGTACAGAGCTGCCCAACAGAAGGAGACTGTGTCAGGACTCAGCTGACTATGCAGCTGACCACCACTTCTTGAGTCCCAGTGCCACTCATGCTCCCCTTTTGTGTGCTGGGAGACATCCTGTTGTCTGTGCAACTGTGAGTGCCTGCAGTAGGGCTGGGGGAAATGAGGGAAGAGGGGGAAGAAAGGGGGATGGAATAGGAGAGGGGGAGGGAAGGAGGAGGGGGATGAAGAAGAAAAAGGGGAACGGAGAACAGCAAGGGGAAGCAGGAGCCCAGCACACAGCATCCCCTCAGGATCAGCTGGGGCTTCCCCGTTAAGCAGGCCCACCGAACCCGCATTTGACAAGTCCTATCCCCCTCCACTGGACCCTCTCATGAGCCCCCCACATGCAGACCCCCACTCCACTGATCCCCAAACCCCCAACCAGCTGCACCTGGACCCCCATCCTATCAACTCTACTTCCCCAGCACCCAGACCCTGCCCCACACACACACACAGACCCCCTGCTGAGCCCCAACCACCGTCACCTGGGGTAGGTCTTCACTACCCGCCAGATCGGCGGGTAGCAATTGATCTGTTAGCGATCGATTTCTCGTGTCTTGTGAAGACGCGAGAAATCGATCGCCCGCAGCGCCCCGTCGGCTCCTGTAACTCCAGCTTGACACAAGGCACAAGCCAGAGTCGACGGGGAGTGCGCTGCCTACTACCACTGCCATGAGGACAGCAGGTAAGTCGGCTGAAGATATGCTGACTTCAGCTACATTATTCACATAGCTGAAGTTGCGTATCTTCAGTCGATTCCCCACCCCTAGTGAAGGCCAGCATTGGATCCCCTGCAGAGTTCCATTACCCCAGCACCTGGAACCCACTGATGAGCTTCTGTGCATCCAGATCTCCCACCGAGCCACCTGCACCCAGATCGCCCCACAGAAACCTCTCATCCCACAGCTGGATCCTCCCCACAGTGAGTCCCTCCACACTTGGATCCTGCCCATCCACACCTGGTGCACTTAGCGCAGAGGGGCAGGGCCCTGGGTGTTTCTGGGGCAGGCTCAACCCGTTGGGTCAGTGTCAGGTGCAGCCTTACCGCCAAGCCCCTGCACTGGGGGAGGTGAGGACATCAGTGTGATCTTCCACCTCAACGCAACCAGTGGCCAGTGCTCCCCACTGCCATGCTGGAGCCACATTTATTTAATCAACAAATAAATTCTGCAGAAATTTTAAAATAGTGTGTGCATAATTTTTATTTTGTTTGGCACAGAATTCCCTCGGGAGTCAACATATTGACTCCAACGGTGCAAACCGGAGAAATGCATAAGATCTTCTGAGAGCTGATAAAGTTCTATACATGGTGTCTGTAAAGCTCCACAATGCTTTGTGGAGCCTGTTGTATGAATCTAAGTAAAGCAGGCACCATACGTCCACCATGGAGCCTACCAACAAGCACATACATTAGCACCAAGCACTGTAGAAGTTTTGGTGCTTTGGGCACACATCTCCAGTAGGATAGGGACAGAGGCCCATTACATGTCAGTCAGTTTCCTTTTGTGCCGTTATGCTGTTTTAATATGAATGTGGTAACAGTGCATAATGGCATGAGGCAGATAGTCATTTCTCAGTGCTAACGCTGCTTACAGAAACAATAGCTAAACATGGGTTAACATACAGAAGAGAAAAGACTGATTCTCTCCAACAGCCATGATGGTGAGACCACGGTAACAGTCAACTTTTTGAACAAGTAGGATTGAAGCATGCAGGTAATGACGTGTGTGAACTTAGATTTGTATGATTAATGTACTTAACAACCTGCATTATCACTGTGCATGAGTCAGCCCGGGAGTGCTCTGACAAATAAAAAGCATGTACAGGAAGATGCACGATTGTGAAAGGTGTCTCAAGAAAGACTCAGATGCTCACCTTTAATCTCTACTGTTCCTATCTATAGCCAGTAAAAGACATTGTTTTCATGTCTTTTAATATGTTAATAAAATACAATACATAATTTAAGAGCTTGCAGATAAAACATTGAAGTTGCCTTGAAAAGGTTTATAGACTGAATCAACTTTCACTGCCATAAGCACAGACCATAGCTTGGGTAGCACAAATAAGTGATGTTTACTTCAACCACTCTCTCAATATTAAATAAATCATTTCAAACCTGGCAAAAAGAAACTAATGTCCACATTGTGACCTAAAAACAAACACATGTATTTACTACGTATCCTGGTACAAATCTGCACATGAACTCTTTAAGCAAGAACAAGGCTGATAAGTCAGATGGTCTGCTGTCACGCAGTGGAACGTGCAAGTCAATCACTTCAGAACTTGGGAATGATAACATCTTAAAGACAAGTCCTCTCCTACCTCTACACCTTTAGCCTCATGTTGGAAATAAGTCAAGTCAGATATGAAGAGAAACGTGACTGCTCTCAGACAAACAGCCTAAATCCGCAGCTACCAATTTACTGTAAAAAAAATTGTTCATCTGCAGTAAGTCAATTATTTGCCAGAAAATTGGTATGGAAATAATTGATTATGGTTTATTTTCCCTTTAAAATTACATATGCAATGTTCTGATCCTGCAAACATTTAGTGACACCTATGGAGCTACGTATGTGAGTTATTCACTTGTTTGAGTGTTTGCAAAACTGAGCCCCACATCTTTGTTACAGCCATCTTGTCTCATAGAATTCAATAATCTCTTCTGGTGTAGGCTCCAAAAAATTGCCTGGAAAACAAGAATTAAAATTTTAAAAACAGCAATACGTTTTTTGAAAGCCAATACCCATCACATACAAGGCAAAATTCCAATTATGTGCTATGACTATCCAGTGAAAGTATCCACATCACTAATGCACATCTGCCATTTATTGGCAATCCCTGTAGAGTGGACTATGTCTGAATGGTCAGCGAGACTGAACTAACCCGTCTCACCACTAGAGATTTTAGGCGAGATTGTCACCCCTATTGGAAACCCTTTATGTTAGGTAAAAGGGCCAGAATAGCATAAAAGTACCCTAAAAGCCCTACATATAGCTGAGGGAGAATGAAGGAGCCGAGGAAAACCACTGCAGGCGGTCCTTCAAGCCCCTCCTTGCGAGCTATGGAATAGGGGTGTCAGAGCACTGCAGATATTCTGGGCAGTGCTACGACCCACAAGCAGCCAGCGACAAGTTGCCATATAACTTAGCCTGCCCCTCAAGACTGTCTCAATTATACCAGGGGGCGCTCCACCCTCCAGAGCAGCCCAGAACCTGGAGGGCCAAGTCACCATAGGCCCTACTTCCTCTTAGCTGCAAGTTCTGTGCTGAATCTCTTAGAAACACAGCCCAGAATCTCACCCCACTGCCTTTAAAACAAGACTGGGGCACTGTTAAGGAAGCTAGTACTGTCACTTCATGTTCTGAGGAGAGAGGATTTCTGACTCCAAAGCGGTCAGCCTGGCACTCCACATCAATGCTGTTACTTAATTAAAAGGAATATTACAGAATATTAAAACCATGACAATGATCAAGAAACACTTAAGGGGAGGTGGGGGACATGTTATACCTAGGATGTTTAACTTAACTCACTTTTCACATGAAACATAGGGAGAACACATACAGTATTTCTTGAATATAAGTGTTCGGTTCATTTAGGTATGCAGTTACAATGTTCAGAATACACAGTGTAATACAATTCTCAAATGACATTCAAATTAACACCTCCCATGCAAACTCAAATTTCTTAGTATCAAGAGACTAAACCTGAGACACTAGTCTTTTGAGACTAGTACCTGAGACTAAACATTGCTACTGTAGATAATGACAGTTAAAAAAGTAACAGCTGTTTGACGACTAACATTATAAAAAGCTCTGGATGAGTTATGCATCTCAACAATGAGGAGGAAATCAGACTTAACATTTGGACAGTTTTAAGAATTTCAAAGTTTCGAATGACAATGGGGTACATTGTTCACAAATAAATGAGAGTTATGGCTATAGCAGTTGTTCCTGTTACCTGAAATCAGAACAGAGGCTCATTAAATATGAATAAATTTCAGAGAATGCAGAGGCACTGCACCATATTGATAAAAGCTTCATTAAATTTTAAATGATATAACTCCTTCCATATTTTGGAGGCAAGGAAGGAGTTAAAAAGTGGGGGTAGATTTCTCCCCTCTGGTCGATAACTTATTTTTTCACTTTTCATTCATAAAAATGCTTGGATTTTAAAAGAACAAAATATTGGGCTAATGAAGTTTACAGCATTAATCCATTATATTTAAAAGCTATTCCTTTCAACAAACATTTGCCTTTCATTATGGATTACAGTGTGAAATTTAAAGTATGCAAAAGGACGGGGATTGCTAGAGAGCTGTAACTGATCTTCAAAGTCATTTTGTCACAGAAACTATATGCCTGCCAACAAAATACTGAATATCTGACAAAGGAGACAAAAAATAGAACAAAACGGAAAAGAAAAAAATGTGTTTGGCAAATACTCAAAAGAGTAAACTTTTAGTGCACCAAGAAAGGACAAATGTAAAACTGAATAAGAGTGTTAAATAAGTTCTCTAACAAATTAATTATGAGGTAGAACATTTTTTTTAACCGAAAAGATTGAAAACAATGAATAGACCAGTTATAAAGAATACAAGTCTGATACAAGACTTATCTATTTTTCCCTATAGATATGGAAAAGGTCAAGTGATTACCTCTACCTTATTATGAAAATTATACACAAAAATATGTTAAAAGAACTTTATTATTGATGCAAAGTCAAACACTCAAAATTTAGCAAATGTCAGAATTAAGGTTGCCTGTACAACATTCTATCTTCATTGTTCAATGAGTGGTGGTCCCATGCCTTATTCACTGCACACTATTGAAATCCTGATCTGAATGGCTTTTCTATGATGCTCATTACTATAGAATCAGAGTGCTAATTAATTTATCTTCCCTAGAACCTTGCAAGGTGAAAGGACATTATTACAAATGGGGAACAGAGGCACAGAGAGACAGATAAAGGTCAGAAGTGTCTACTGACTTGGGGTGACCAATTTGAGACCTCTGGGACCTGCTTTTTCCTAAGCACTTTGCATTATATAACACTTTATGTTCAAAGCACAGCTCCCATTGCGTTCCCCTGCCGCCTTGAGAGCTTGGCACTTCTGCAAATCAGAACCCAGGGCCTCAAGTTAAGTAATGGAGAAGATGAATGTACAATTAGTGACAAGTTGTGAAAAGAGGCTGATGTGATTTGCCCAGCATCATATATGAGCTCTGGGGAGGAGACAAGAGTAGAATCCGATTATCTAGTGCAGCATTAACCTTAACCAAGAGGCAGTCCTTTCTTTCGTGTAATTTTTTGCTTCATAAACACCACAAATTCAGCAACAAATAAGCAAGGGGTTCTACAGACAATAACCTCCTTCACTACAGAAGGAGGTTCATCCCCAGAACAGGTCCGGGGGGGTGGGGGAACAGTATGTGGTCATGTAATTGAAGACTATCATAATGCATATGCAGAAGGGAGCTGAATTAAGGTTGCACAGGGAACCTGAAGTCTGGCATTGACTAATTTGAGTGCTTGACTTTGCAATATTAACAACATTCTTTTAACTTAGATTTGTGTGTGATTTGCTAGGTTTTTGAAAAACAAATAGAAATTCTATAATGTGGCATCAAATTGACACCCAGATAACTCATGAACAGGGCTGGAACCTTTAGATCCACCACCCAGACCTCTGGCACTTGAGATAAAGGGGTAACTGATATCTGTAGTAGGTTATCATCTGCTGCAAAGATCAATACTAGCAGGAGATGGAGGTACACTTTGCAAGTGGGTTTCACAGCTATTTAGCAACAGCAAAAGAATGAGGAGACTCCGGAATCCTGGGGTCCTTTGCAGGCTCTGGAAGGGTGCAATGTATCAAGTGGTCACAGACAGGGTGGATTTGATTTAAATCACTAAGCAGGAAGACTTGATTTAATCATGGATTGCTACATAAAAGTGCATTCTTGTTGGGTGTTATACCTTCATACGTAATTCTTCACAACTCTGAGATAGATGTAGGTTTCATTATTAGAAGGTACACACTATAGACATTTTTAAAGTGATTTATTTTGAAAACTTTTCAGATTAGTTTTACAGCTATACCAGAAAATGAATGATTGTTTGGTTATTTCATTTACCAAAGGTAACAGAAGCAGATATTTATGAAGTCATTGGAGGTGAGCTATCTCCAGTTCAACAAGTTAATCATTAATATTTGGAAGATTTTCTCGCCATGCTGTATTAGGAGACGACCATCACCAGACAGACATTTAGATTGTTTTATTTAACTAAAACAAAAACATTATGTAGTCTGGATCTTTTTTCTTCAACAGCAAACATAATATTTTAACAAAACAAGCATATGAATTTAGTTAAACATTAAAGTTTTAAAAATCAGGTTTGTTTTTGTTAAAATTGTTATTTTTTCTTAATATTTAAAATCGACTGTCACCCAGGTCAAGACGAGAAACTTCAGATATTGACTTCTGCAGCTAAAGCAGTCATCTTCACCTTCATTTTCCTGTTTGTTCATAATCTGGAAAAGAAAAACAAGCTTTCCTACTTTTCCAGGTCCCAAACCACTTCTCAGTTTGGAATGAATTAGTCCAAAGGAAGAAAATATTCTTTCTACACTTAACAGCAGTAGCTTCTTCTGCCAAAGTGAAATTATCACTTCAACGGTCTCTGAATTCAAGTGCTTAAGTGACTTCCACCAGTTCACTGGTGTGATGTTCTTTAAAGCATCATCAGCAAACATATTTCTTGAATGGTTCACCAGTAGCTCTGAAGTTTATTGTAGTTGGCATTATGGAGGGATGATTGCTGGATGTCCATGTCATAGCCAACTCCTCTTCTTCAGCAGTTAAGGTTTGACCCTGGTACAGAATATTGAGAATATTTGCAAGAAAATGAGCTGGAGACAGTGTTTGTCCCATTCATTTTTTTAATGCTTGTAATTTAACTCTTATTCCATATTTCTCTTTTTAAAGACCTCACTCAGTTCCTTCCAAATTTCAACAGCATCAGCAATAAAACAGCTATTTCCCTGCATTTTGTTCAAGGCTACAGAAATAGACTCCAGGGTACTCAGCATGTGTTCAACATTTCTCTTAAGCCCAATGCTGAGAACTTTGGCTGTGACAGCGCTATCTATTTCTTCACAATTTTGTACAAACTCATCAGATTAGGCCAGTTCTTGATAGAGTGCTCAAAACAGTTCACTACTGAGTTCCATCACACGTCTTGTGGGAAAATTAGCTTGGTTCCTCCCACTTTTTTCAGAACAGCTGCTTCAAAGTGGTTGTTAAGGAAGGATTTGGCAATTTCAACAACAACATTAGCCTTTATTTCCGCAACACTGAAGTCTTTGGCTAGGAGGTGCATCAAATGAGCACTGCAACTGTATGTTATTAGCTTGGGACTCTTCACTTTTTCTAAATAATTTTTTCTCATTTTGGATACATTTGCAGCATTGCCTGTGACCAAACTGCATACTAGACATTTTTTTTCTCCAGTTTGTTATAGCTTTTACTGTACTCTGCCATGTAACAGCGCAGACTCACCACTGCTGTTTCGGACCTGCATTGCTCCCCCACTCATGATGTCCTCTTCAGGATACTACCCTCCAGCAGTGCCCACTACTTCTTTTTCACACACACCCTTCCGGAGGTCACAGCAGTCCTTCGGCTTACACACCTCGGGGACTAATCACAATCCAAAGTCTAGCCCCCCATTTCAGGGACAAGTTGTAGTCTATGTTGGCCATGCTCCTCCGTGGTCAGGTGCAGTGCCAGGGTGGGACCCAGGCCGCCTGCTATACTGGGTCCTCTAGCAGCAGCCTCTCTGCACTTCTTCTTTCCCCTTGTCTGCCTGTCATCCCTGGGTCAGCTCCCCTTGGCCCTTGCACCTTCTTGGCCCTTTCTGGCAAGGGCCTGCAACCTAGCAAGTAACAGGCCAGAGCTCTCTCGCAGGTGCTATCCCTGGGAGCCAGTCTTCCTCCCTTGCTTGTCAGGGAGAGACTCCCCTCTGCTCTGCTGGGCAGCATCTTATATCTGGGCTGCCTCCTGTCTGGCTCCTAACAAGCCTCGCCCTAATTAGCTGCAGGTTTCCACAGCCTCCCTGGCTGCTTCTGTCCCACCCCTTGCTAGATTGGGCCACCTGCACCACTACATGCTGTGTGTGTGTGTGCATTTCCTGATGTAGCAATTGTTTCTGTAAGGAAGACATTCCTTTCTTCTGTTGTCACACAAACACATACAACAGGATCATTGTGGACATCGCTCCACCCATCAAGACTCAGGGTAACAATTTCACCCTCTACCTTTTGCATACGGCTCAATTTCTCTTCTAAACACTTTATCTAGCAATTTGACTGTGACATCTGCTTTGTTGGGTGAACTGTATCCTGGTCTTAATGACTGAACCATGTTAATGAAGTGTGGGTTCTCAATCAGACGGAAAGGAGAGTTAGTTGCAAAAATAAACCGAGGATTTTTTTCATCTATTATCTCTTTTTGTAATCTGTTGGCCCTTATCACAAACTTATCTATGATTGTTTCTGGATGATGGAGATTTTTTTTTTCCTTTTTTGCTACATGTGATATACTGTGGCTATGTGCCATACATGATGTGACTGAAACACAATTAGTGGCAGATAACTCTGAAACTATAGAAAATTATGGTGATCTTGAAGGTAGATAGTCTTCAGAATCCTGTATGTGGAGGATGGATTCTCTCCTAAACAAAATAAGTCAATATAGTTATTTAATTATTATTACCATACTGTTCATTTAGTATTTCTCATTGCATTCACTGACCCTCGGTACTATTTTAAAAGGTGAAATTGTAAAAGGAAGATCTGCCTATTTCAGCTATTTATTTTTTATCACAACTGCATCTGAAGTGATAGCATCATAGAGAAACTATATTTTTTGCTCAAACATGAGAATTCAAGAACAGTCCAGAAGGAAGATGGGTAGCTCTTAAGAAAGAAGTATAAAATAAAAAAGTTTACCAACCTGAAGATCTTTCATGTTCAGACCTGTTCCTTTTATCATCTTCAATGAAGCTTCCTCCTGAGAAGGAACGCTTCTCATGTTGTTTTATTTGGGTAACCAGGCCTTGCATTTCTTTGCTGCACTGTTTGCATTTCGCACAAATGCCTGTCTTACCCACAGGTAGAGGAATTTCGTTAAAATATTCCCAAACTCAGTCTCTTTTATGGCTTGCTGCCATTATAGGTTTTCCCTTCTAGTGAGAGAAGGATATGGTAGATCTCAAGTCAATGAAAGCTACCCTCGGAAAGCCCTCAAGACTTCTGGAATAAGCTGCTCAAACAGCTTTTGTTTCTACTGCCTGTCCCTCCCTTCTCATATTTATCTCCAAACTTCTTGTCCTAATCTATTCCGCCCCCAATAATCTAGACCTGGTTTTGCAGCATGCTCAGTCACTCTGAAGGGATGGTGCATGTGAGGTATGGTCAGTGCTAGGAACTGTGAGGGGCTGAAGCATGTTAAAATGGAGGATAGAATCTTTGGATTTTTAGCTGTTAAAATCTTCAAGTCTCTACTGAGCATGTGCAAATTCAGAAAATAATTCAAAGGCTTATACCTTGGCCAAATGTGGCTATATTTTCAGAGCCCTGATACAAAGGCCATACCTTTGCCAAATTTCAAGTCCCCACTCCAAACCATGGAGCTTCTGGCAACCTCTTCCTTGAGAATTTCTTTAAATGACAAAACATTTTTCCTTAACCTCATTCTTGGAAACAGCGGAACTGTTTTGGCTTAAACTTCCCCCCAAAAAAATCCAACCTGAGGCAGATACCCAGCATGGAAAATTTCAGCCCAAACGGTTAATTTGGCAAAGTTATAGCAACTGAAAAGAGGGTCTTATTAAAATTGTTTGACACTTCTCACTCTAACAGACGATGCCACCTGAATATAATTATTGCTATCTCATTTTAGGTGTATCAAACTGCTTGGTATTTACAAAGGAGTTAGAAAACACAACATTTTAATGCTTTTCTGGCTTTCATTGTCCTCCTTCTTCCCCTGGAAGGAGGGGGGGGACCAAAACAAAAACATTTCCTCAAGTACTGAGAAAAGTTACATTCCTGTTTCTGTGGTAGTACAAGTCAGCATGTTCAAATCAAAGCCATAATTCTCTTATGCACATCCTTAACTTTACTACCGTAAGCAATCCCATTATATCAATAACTTTACTAGTTGGAGTAAGCCCAAGTGTTTGCAGGTTTGAAGCTCAATTTTTTTCTGGTTCACTCAAATAGCTACCACTATAGACCCATTTCAAGAAGTTTTCCTTGCAGACTGTGCAAAAATATTTGCAAGATAAAGGCCTGAAGCAGACTGGCTTTTACCCCCTCATCCTTATAATCAAGGGATCCTAGGGGTGCAGTAGCACACCCTGGTTTTAAGTGGTTTCCATCATATACAGGGTTTACAGTTTCATTCAATGGCTTTCAGTACCCCCACTATACAAATTCTTCCAACGCCAATGCTTATAATATTTTTAAACTTAAGCAATAACAACTAAGAATGAATATTGTTCTCAGAGCATCAAAAGAATTATACATCTAGGTGGTGTTCAAAACTAATCAAACTAAATAATTTACTACATGAATTACTGCTATATTCTCTCCAAAAGGCCAAAGCTGAGGTGAGATATCTAACAAAGTAAACTCCTGCAATGAAATTGCAAAAATGCATAAGCACCTTTAATTAAACAAAACAATTCACTGAAAAGGTTAAACAGACATGGTCATTATTATAAATTGAGTGTTTGTAGAGTGCATACAGAGTCATTATTTAATACAGATCATTAAACTGAAGACAGAATTAAAACTTGCCAAACTGAAGTATACACATGTAACTCAGCATTGTTTCCCTGATATTCTATTAATGTAGTTTATTTTTTTAATTTCCAGGTGTTTGGGGGAGTGGGGAGAAATCCTTTTAGAAAGTAAGCTACACACCTCACTGATTATTCCTTTCATCTGTCAAAAAGAGTTGAACTGGTTTTCATCAAATATTGCCCCTGTACCTCCCAAAAAAGCAAAACCACATACAACCACCATCACCCCAAATATCACAAACATGCAGACCAAGTGGAAGACAGAATTAAAATATGCTGAAGAGCAATAGTACAAGAATGGCACCTTTGTAACAGTTTCACTACCATTTGAAATGATTATTCTAGACCCACTTTCTGCTGTATTCATATACAATCACTTACTTTAGTAACAAATCATATTTTACTACTTTTCACTCTTCTGAGCACATTAAAGCCAATACTGCTCTGACACTGAGCTAGATACTATCTGGCTCATACACCAACAGAATTATTAACTTGACTTTCTGATTCAAGTAGCCTACTGGTGGGTGTGATAGGAGAAAGTTTTCAGAAGCATCTAGTATTTTTGGGTGCCCAGCCTGAGATGCCTCAAAGGAATCTGTTTTCAGAAAGTGCCAAGTACCTACCTTCTGAAAAAAAAAAAAAAAAAAAAGGCAGGCCCCTTTCAGATGTTTCAAGTTGGGTACCCAAAAAAACTGAAGCACACAAATTCACGTCACATTTGAAGATTTAGGCCATCTGAATAAAAAGCTGGTCTGGGTTTTTCAGGGCTGGCATTTAGACAACACACATCCTTTTACTTGTAAACTGACAGATTTGCTCTGGAAGTCAGGGACACAAACAGAAGCTCACAATCACTTTTCTTTTGCCAGAGTCACCTTTCCAAGCAGAACTGCAATTAAGATTTTCTAAAGACTTTTACAAAAATTTTCACAATACAGAGTATCTAACAAAAAGGATTACAAAATAGACATGCCCAAAACAAGCTCAATAGTATAATCAGAATCAAGGCAAGATTTCGCACTGTTTAAAAACAAAAAAACCACAAAGAATGGTTAATATTTCTGTTGTACAGTTATCAAAAATGTTGAGCCTATTCTGTGACTCAGAGCCAAACCTACAGACATTTGTTCAGAAATACTCATCAAGAAAAATTCTGTGTCATCACAGAACTAGACAGCACAAGAAAAGAAACTGGGTATTTCAATAATAATTTAATCAACCTCCATGACAGACTTAAACAAGACAAAATGTTGGGAGAGAATAGAGCTCAGAGATCATCTAAACCAGGGGGTCTCAAACATGCGGCCCGCGAAGCCCTTCCCTGCGGCTTGCCAAGCTCCCCCAGCCCCGCCTCCAGGAGGGAGGGGTCAGAAGCAGAGGCTTCTCTGCTGCATGGCCAGGATGCTGCTGATCCCCAGCTTCCAGGTGTTGCTGCTGCGGCTTCAGTGAATGAGCTGGGGTGGCGCTTCGCAGGAGCCCTCTGCAGCGATGGCCAGGAACGGTAAGCCTCCCACAGATGGAGGCAGGAGAGCTGCAGGGAGCCTGGCTTACTGCTCCTGGCCACCGCTGCAGAGGGCTCCTGCAAAGCGCCGCCCCAGCTCATTCACTGAAGCCGCAGCAGCCTGGAGCCTGCGCACTGTTCCTCCCGCTCTTCCGAGGCTCTGCAGGTGTAGTGTATTAAACTGTTCCTCATAGGAATGTGCTACTGGCAGCAGTTCTTCTTAAGTTAGAGTGTAAGAAAAATACTACTGTATAAAACTGCTATCGGATGTAGTAAATGTCTACAGGTAGCAGTTTCTTGCATTACACTACACAAGCAGTGGTTCCTTCACTAGGCTGAAGGTGGCGGAGGGTGACGGCTCATTGCTGAAGGGCCCGCAGGAGCAGATGGGTAAGAGCTGGCAGGGCACCTCATGGTCGGGCTCTGGCTGTAGCCAGGGAAGGATGAGAGGGGAGCAGGGCCCGGGATGGCCTGTGCAGCCAGCACCGCGAGGAGGAAGAGAGGAAGTCCCCTCTGATGCTGTGGGGCCGGCCTAAGAGCGGGCCAGGGTCGCGGCCCTCAGGCAGGCTCCTCTCGGTCTCCCTTCCTTCCCCCCGAGCAGAGAGCCATGCTGTGCATGGGGGGAGATCTGGGGAACAGGGAGCTAGGTAATAGGGGTGAGTGGGTGGAGATTTGGGGATGGGGCACAGGGAGCTGGGTTACCAGGGTAAGTGGGGATGGGGGAACAGGGTTATAAGGATCAATTTGGGAGAGGGAGACTTTATAAAATTATAAATGATATTAGGCTGAGATGGGCTGAAATTTGTGTCATATTTATCAGCATATTGCATTTGAAAAAAAGATTGAATCCTCTGAGGCTGGTAATTTCTTGGTAAATTATATTTGTTTGCTTGTGTTTCCAGCTCTGGACTTCCTATATTGTTCTTGCTTTGTTTGCCTATTGTTCAGACAAAGGTGAGGGGGATTGGGGCATCTGTATTTTGTATTTTACTGAAAATATGTGGCCTTCTGAGCCCAAAATGTACAAAGCTCGAATAACGTCAGAACACTTCTTTTCCACTTAGTACCTTTCTCACAGTGGCAAAACTGTTTATAAGCAACTGTTTAAAAGGAAAGGCACCTTCTTAGACTCTTGGATGCCAAAATGAATCATTAAACACACCCCCTACCAGATTAAACTGCCTTGAGGCAATCTTCAAACAGGACAGTGACTATGAGGAGACCTCCATGGCCTTGGGAAAGAACATTTCAGTTTGGACCAGATTGGTAGTTCAGTTTGCTGAACAGATAAATCTGAATCAGCCCCAGTTCACCTAGGGCAGGAGTCTCAAATATGCGACTCACAGGGTTACTTTCTGCAGCCCATGAAGCTCTCCATGACTCTTCTCTCCCCCTACTTTATTTCCTGCAGCTGCCAAGATCCCCTCGCCCCCTCCCTGCCTACCTCCAGGCATTTCCCACTGCCAAACAGCTGATGGCAGTGCCTAGTACTTTCCAGGAGGGAGTGGGGAGCTGCGTGCTCAGAGGAGGAGGCGGGGCAGGGGCAGGGCCTTATGGAAGGGGTGGAGTGGGGGCAGAGGCGGGGGCAGCGAGTGGGGGGACGTGTCAATGATGCAGCCCTTGGGCCAGTGCACTAGTCCTCATACGGCCCTCGTGGTCATTTGAGTTTGAGACTCCTGATCTAAACCCACAAAAACAAAAATTTGAATAAATCCAAAAAGCCAAAGGAGAAAGACAGTCTAGGTTTCCAAGTCTTAAAATTCCAGTGAAAGACGCAGTAGGTCCCTCAGGGAGTGTTAACTGTAGAATGTTCTTTTGTATCTTCCTTTAAAGAAGAAATACACTTCCCAGGTTAAGTCAAAGCTGGGCAGGACATAAGCTTCTTGCGGCATTTCTTTTCCAACCAGTACTGATTTTAACAAACCAAACTCCTATGGTGAATTTGAGTGGATGTATAGAGACCAAGGAGCATACATATTTACTATCACCTTAAACACACTCTGGGACAAATTCTGCTCAGCTTCACCAATGTAAATCTGGAATAATTCCAATGAAGTCAAACAGAATTCCTACAGATTTACACTAGTGTTTAACTGGGAACAGAATTTTATCCCCTGTTGTTATTAATGTGGTCTCTAAAAGCATGGCAGGCACTTTACAGACCATATAGACAAAGTCCCTTCCGCAGTTTATTATCTGAAGGCCTAATCCTACATTCCCCTAGTTCCCATTAAATTGGTTTTAGTTAGCTTGGACTAGTCACATGAATAAGCACTACTCATGGAAGTAAGCGTTTCCAAGATCGGGATCTAACTTTGGATATAACGCAGTGGAAGTAACGAGCACAGGAAGGGATGAGGAAAGCTGAACGTTGCATACATAAGGTAACATTTGGCAGCTCCATTGAAATTGGTGTGTGTTGATAGTAAGTTAATATTACATTGGGCTATGTGGAAGAGGTGGGGTTAGGTCTCATTTTATTAGGGCTGGGCTACACTATGGGGGAGGAGCCATCGATCTAAGATATGCAATTTCAGCTACGCGAATAGCGTAGTTGAAGTCGCAGTACCTTCAGTCAACTTCCGCTGCCGTGGGGACGGCCAGGTGTCAACTGTGGACGCTCTCCCACCGACTCCGCTTACTCCTCCTACCAAGGTGGAGGTACAAACATCGATTTGGGGCTCAATTTATTGCATCTAGATGAGATGTGAAAAATCGATCCCTGATACATCGAGCGCTACCTGCCAATCCGGCGGGTAGTGTAGCCGTACCCTTAGGAACTCTCTCCCAGGCTTCATAGATAGGAAAAAAGAAATATGTTCAGTTATTTCTACATATTGCTCCTACAAACCACCCCATAAAGGGCAGAACAAGGCATGGTATCCACTTTATGCATCTGTAGTGGAAACTGAGGCCCTGATCCTTTTAACACTTATGCACATATAACCTGACTGAAGTGAATATTCAATTCAACAAAAATACTCAAGGGAATAAAGTTAACATATACCAGGGGTGGCCAACCTGAAAAGGAGCCAGAATTTACCAATGTACATTGCCAAAGAGCCACGTTAATATGTCAGCAGCCCGCACCCATAAGCTCCCCACACCTCCCACCCATCGGCAGCCCTGCTAATCTGCGCCTCCCACTCCCACACCACAATTTCATGGCATGCAGGAAGCTCTGGGATGAGGAACGAGGGCACTGTAGGCTCAGAAGATGGGGCAGGCGGGTGGAGTGGGGGTAGGGCCTGTGGCAGAACCAGGGGTTGAGCAGTGAGCACCCCCTGGCATATTGGAAAGTCAGCGCCTATAGCTCCAGCTCTGGAGTCGGTGCCTATACAAGGAGCCGCAGATTAACTTCTGAAGAGCCCCATGTGGCTCCAGAGCCACAGGTTGGCCACTCCTGATACACACTTAAGCATTTGCAGGATCGAGGCCTTAATTTCCAGAAGTAATTCCTACTTGCTACAACCATCTTAAAACCCAATTTAAGATTTTCAAGATTTTCAGCCTTGATGTTAATTTTCAGCAGTCTCTAATTTTATTCCTATAATACTTTGCCCCCTACTTCCATAGTTCAAGAATGTAACACTGGATCAGACATTGTACAGTATTTTCACATGGTACAATTATATCCAAAAGGTTCCGGGCAACACTCAATGCGGGCACAAACAGACCCAGCTTCACTAACGTTGCACTCACTTATGCCAGGGGTGAATTTGGCTCCCAAGGAACATCTTAAATATGTGTCTAACCTAAAAATTAAACCTCTGCTCTCTTTGTCTCTGTGGCCATTACAACAGTAATCAGAGAAGTCTGAAAGGGTGCAGCTACCCCACTCAGGAATTCCCAGAAGTAGATATAAAAGGGTGCAAGGGAGACTATGGAGTCCCCATAGGAGAACTCTAGGAGTAGATGTCTCCCTGAGCGAGCTTAAGTTAAGCCTTGAAAAATGTTCTAATTTGTTATGCTGCTACCTCTATTTGGGAGCTATATTAACAAATAAAGAGAAAAATTAACCCACATCCCCCTAGGAAAAGAAAAGAGGAAAAAATAATTTAAGCTTCTAATAAGGATCCTAATCACATAACAAGAAACGTCAGGGGAGACTGGAAAGTCAATTTGCTCTGACAACATAAACTAGATACCCTATATGAAGTCTATTAGCCAGTAGGTAGAAAAAAAATTACAAACATCTACACTGAATTATGCAGCAGATAGCAATAAGAACCCAAACTTTTTTGTGGAGTGCTCTTCTGGGATCTGCCTCCTACTCTTAGCCTTGGTCTACACTGGGTGGGGGGGCAGGAGGAAAATCAATCTACGATACGCAACTTCAACTACGAGAATAGCATAGCTGAAGTCGACATATTTAGATTGATTTATCGCGGCGTCTTCATGGCGGTGAGTCAATTGCTGCCATTCCCGCATCAACTCTGCCTGCACCTCTTGCGGCAGTGAAGTACAGGAGTCGACGGGAGAGTGCTCGGGGATCAATTTATCACATCTACACTAGACTCGATAAATTGACCCCTGATAGATCAATTTCACAGCATCCATCCCCTCCGTAGAGTAGACCTGCCCTCAGAGTGGTCACTCATAGCGGCTGGAATGGTAGAAGTAGCAGACCCAGAACTTCAAGGAGTTGGTCTAGTTTTTGTGGGCTTGCCGAACTCCCGGCCCTTTCTCTTCAGGAGTCATGGGATCACAGTAGTTGGAACCGCAGGCCTGCTGCAGAAGAAATCTGGGTTTTGTGGCTTGTCTCTCTAGGAGTCCAAAGGACCCATTGCTGGCTAAAGCAGCAAGTCCAACAGCATCAGGAAGGAAGCCCTGGCTTTAAAGGCCAGCTTCCCTCCTCTCTCTGAACAGGAGAAATACATGAAATAGCAGTGGAGTTAGGCAGCTGGACCAGTGGCTCCAATTAACATTTTTTTCTCCTTTTAAATGGAAGACTTTTATGTTTGATTACTGAAGACCATATGGCATGTTTTACAGCCAACAGTAACTTTCTTTACCTGATCCCATTTGTGGTAACAACCTTAACATTCTTTTAATGAAGTTTTTGGTGGACGCATTACCTTTCTTATTTTTTATGTAAGTAAATCGGTAGGATATGTTTAACCGGCCCACTAAAATTCAGTGTGAGCAATGAAACCCAAGGAAGCAGAGCAAAAGATAATTCATGGCCTCAACTGTAGCGAGGTGGATTAAATCTCTATTGGCAAACATGCCCCTTCCTCCCCCGACCTCTGAGCACTCCAAAACACACATTAGAAACAATCGGAGCAATCAAAAATGGTCATGCATACAGAGAAACTTTTTAATGCAATTCTGGAGACTAAATTTTTAAAAGAAAGGCAAAGACATCAGTACACCTTAGAAATCAATGCTCTGTAAACTCTAATGGACCATTCCTTCCTTCAATTAGGCACACTTCTCTTTCCCCAAAAGCATCTTTTTAGCCAAACATTAAATTTTTTTTGTACATTTATTACTGAAGGAGGCCACTCTTTCTGCTTTTTTATTTTTAAAGGCATTCCTTACTTTGGGCTGAGTACATCTATGTCAACTTTCACTTTGCAGCAAGATTTTACTGCCCATTTATCATCCTCCCATCCTCGTGACAAGATTTATAGTGGAAAAGGATAATAAAACTTTACTGTAACTCCACAACCACACACTGCTTCTTTCTCAGTTACAGTCTCTATAATATTGGTCAAGCAACAACTAAGGAAAATAATTTTTTAATAAATCCACACACATTCTCATAATAGACTCATAGACTAAGGACAGAAGGGACCATCATTATCATCTAGTCTGACCTGCACACTGCAGGCCACAGTACCTCACCCACTCCTGAAATTGATCCATAACATAAGTTCCCTCTACGCTGCATGGCTGTGAGCAAGATCTACAAGGCAGATACCTGGGAAAGAATTCTCTGTAGTAACTAGGGTGACCAGATGTCCTGATTTTAAAGGGACAGTCCCAATATGTGGGGCTTTTTCTTACATAGGCACCTATAACTCCCCCACCCCTTCCCAATTTTTCACAGTTGCTATCTGGTCATCCTAATAGTAACTTAGGGCCCTCCCTATCCAACAGTTCAGGGGTTTTGCTTCTGGCAGTCACCAACAGGTCACATACCCTCATAGGCAATCCCATCATACCGTTCCCTCCATAAACTTACCAAGCTGTCTTAAAGCCAGAGGTTTTTTGTCCCCAATGCTCCCCTTGGAATGCTGTTCCAGAACTTCACTTCTCTGATGGTTACAAACCTTCATCTACTTTGAGACTAAACTTGTTGATGCCAGTTGCTCCTGTGTGCACACAAGTACTTCACTTAAATAATTCCTCTCCCTCCCTGGTATTTATCCCTCTGTTGTATTGAGAGAGAGAGCAATCATATCTCCCCTCAGCCTTCTTTTGATTAGGCTAAACAAACCAAGCTCTGAGAGTCTCCTCTCGTAAAGCAGGTTTTCCATTCCTCAGATCCATCCTAGTAGCCCTTCTCTGCATTTATTCCAGCTTGAATTCATCTTTCTTAAAGATGGGAGACCAGATATTTCACACACTATTCCAGATGAGGTCTCATCAGTGCTTTGTATAATGCAGCGGTTCTCAAAGTGGGGGTCGCGACCCCACAGGGAGTCGCCGGCCGCCTCCAGAGGGGTCGTGAGCCCTGGTGCTGCCGAGAAGCCACCGAATTGATTACTTCCGAATTCAGCGATTTTTCGGTGGATATACCGAGCTCTCCCGACCGGCCACCGAAGTGCTGCCGAAACCGGAAGTAATCACTTCGGCTGAGAGTCAGGAGCGCTCGGCATGTCCGCCGAAAAGCCGCCGAATGCGGAAGTAATCAATTCGGCAGCTTTTCGGTGGACATACATGGGTCGCGTCAAGAAGCAGCATAGTGAAAAAGGGTCGCAGTTCTCCTAAGTTTGAGGACCGCTGGGATAATGGTACTAACACTTCCCTATCTCTACAGGAAATGCAGTCCTAGGATGCATTGGGCAAGGTATTAGCCTTTTTCACAGCTGTATCACACTGGTGGCTCAGTCATCTTGTAAACCAGGGGTCTCCAAACTTTTTTGACCATGCACCCCCTAGTAGAAAATTTTTTTTGAGCAGGCACCCCCACAGGGGAAGTCCCGCCCTAGCCCCGCCCCCTCATCCACTCCCTCCCACTTCCCCCCAACTGTCCCCCTCAAAACCTCCTCTCCTTGTCCCCTAACTGCCCCCCAGGGGCCGGTCCCCGTTGTGGCACCTGGTTCTTAGGGTCCATCTCTGCCGTGGCGCCCGGGGCCGGGACTGCAGCCGCGACGCTCAGCTCCTCCAGCCAGGGCTGCTGCGGCTCTTGCAGAGGAGCTGCCAGGGCAGCCCGGCTCCTCCTACCTTACTGGAAACCTCCGGGGTTTCCAATAAGACAGGAGGAGCCGGGCTGCCTGGGCAGCTCCTCTGCAAGTGCTGCGGTGGCCCCAGCGGCAGGAGGAGCCGCCCGGCTTCTCCTGCCGCTGGGGCCGCGCACCCCCGGGAGTGGTCTCGCGCACCCCAGTTTGAATACCACTGTTGTAAGCAACCAATTCATCTAGTTAAAGTTCTGACATTTCTCCATTAATGAAAGTTGTGACAGAAGACTAACACACACCCTTATCTCAGTGTGCCTATATGTCACACACAAGCCCCAATCCTGCAACCAGTTGCCCACAGGCACACTCCACAGAGACCCACAGACTTCCTAGGAACCATGTACAGCAGGGGAGGGCAAACTACGGCCCGCGGGCTACATGTGGCCCAGCGGCCATTTTTATCCAGCCCGCAAGATTGGGCCGGGGCCACTCCCAGCCTGGTTGAGCGCAGCAAGCCGCAGAGCCTGGGGTGTCGGGCCGAGCACGGCAAGCCGCAGGGCTCCCCGCTCCCGTGCCAGGCTGACCACAGCAAGCCGTGCAGCCCCGCACTCCCGAGCTGGGGCCGGGCTGACCGCGGCAAGCTGCAGGGCCCCGCGCTCCCAGCCCAGGGTGTCGGGCCAAGCCGTGGTCGGCCCGGCACGGGAGCGGGGGACCCCGCCCGGCTCAGCAGATAAGCAAATTGGGGGGGTGGGCTTAGGTGGTGGGGTCCCGGTGGGTGATGGTTAGGGTCAGGGAACAAAGAGCAGAAGAGCTAGATGGGGGGGCAGTTAGAGTGATGGGTCTCTGGAGGGGGTGATCAGGGGACAAGGAACGGGGGGTTGGTTGGGTCAGGAGTTCTGAGGGGGGCAGTCCAGGGGCAGAAAGTGGGTGGGGGTTGGATAGAGGGCGGGGCCTTCCCTACCCGGCCCTCCGCACAATTTTGAACCCCAGTGTGGCCCTCGGACCAAAACGTTTGCCCACCCCTGATGTACAGGGATATGCCCATACAAAATCAATTGCAGGATCAGGACTGTGGTATGTAAACCCTCTTATGAGAGCACCTGATAAAGGACCAGGCAGAATGTAATGATTCTGAGCAGAAAAGCCAAAGGGCACTACGCTAACCTTAACTCAGAATGTCAGAACCACAACAGCATATTAACACAGGCGTGTGACTGATTACCCCTTTCTTTCCCCTCCACCCTGCCCAGCCTCCCATGACTGGGTCAGTGGTGTCTCATCATTGTCAGGACTGTCATCTGGGCTTCCAGCTTGGTGACAAAATGTTATGAGATATAATTTGAAACTACTAAAATGTCAACCCCTCAGAAACAAGATTACGAACATGGAAGTGATCATAAAATGCAACATTAAACTACTCGATATTCAAAGAGAGAAAAGGCCACATTTGTGCCACACCAAGATGCGGAGTTTACAGTTACAATGCAAGCCAATAAATTCAAAGATCAGATTCCCACACTGACCTTAAATTTACCCTCTTGCACTTATGCTCTACAGTAGAGCAGTAGTTCTCTAACAGGGGTGTGGGGCCCTCTAGGGGGCTCAAGTAGGTTTAGGGGAGCCTCCAAGCAGGGCCAGCATTAGACTCATTGGGGTCCAGGATAGAAAGCCAAAAGCTCACTGCATTGGTCTGAAGCCCAGGTCCTTGAGCCTTGTCACCTGGGGATGAGGCTGAAACCTGAGTCACGTAGCTTCGTGGGGGCCCCTGTAGCATGGGGCCCTAGGCAGTTGCCCTGCTTACTACACCCTAACACCAGCCCTGGCTCTTATATGCAGAAAACCAGCTATTGTGGTACAGGTGGGCTGTGGAGTTTTTAATAGCATGTTGTGGGGATTTCAGAAAGAAGAACGTTGAGAACCCTGCAGCAGGGTTAAACTGGAATCTGTTCGTCTGTTCTGAAAAAGACAGCTCTCTCACAGCCCTGGATAGTTTTGAACAAGAGTAAGTAGTTGGTAAAGTTGCTAATCTCTTTAGCCTCATCTAGATTAGGATTTGGATGCCATAAATTTAACATGTGTTAAAGGCCTTGTCTATATTACACTGTTAACACGTTAGTTAACACCTTCCAAATCCTAATGCAGACAAGGCCAGGTGACCTTCTAAACTGTTTTTTTGGTGGATTACCATCATGAGAAAGCAATAAGGGCACCTACTCCTTCCAACAACTGCACCCTTTCTTCAGTGCCTGTAACTAGTGCTCTCCTGAAAATACGTAGAGTCAAAGCATTGAGTGGAGCATCAATCACAGGAGCTAGAGAAGAAATGTTTTAGTCCACGGTTGTGCCCACAACCAGCCATGCAGTGTTGTGCCCCCTCCATTTTAAGAGTCACAAGAAAGCCTGCAACACAAATGTGACTGTGACAAGGGCAGCAGCAATCCAACATGCTCCTCTGGCAGCTCTAACTTCACGAGGAGGGAGCCCCTGCTTCATAACCACTCACCATAACAAAATCAGAGAACCTTTACAGTTGAGTTTTTTACATTGCTGCACAGCAGTTACACAGGTGATCTTTCAATGGTTTGGTTTCAGCTACCTCAGGAGACCACATCTCTTTCCATACCCTGCCATGGCAGCTGAGGTCAGCTGATACATCATCACTAACAGTCTCTAGATTCATCCAGCTAGGAGATGCTTTTGGTAATGGCTCTGCAAATCTGTATTTTACTTCCCTGCACTGCTCTGACTGAGCTTTAAAAACACAGTGCAAAGCTGCAGTTTACTCTGGCCTTTTTTGGAAGTGTGCATTGGTGTATAGTTATGGTGCAATCTATTATTTAGGGAAAATATGCATTTAACTAAAGATTTGCCATACTGATTATATAGACACAGTTCTGACACCCTTACTTCACATTATCAATGGCATTTACTCACTTGAGTAAGTAATCCCCAGTAGCAACAAACATTGCTGAATCAAGCCCAAACTGCATTTGTGCACAATGTCATAGACAATAAATTATGCATGCAAAGTAGTTTTTTAAACTTGTGTGTGTAGCTAAAATTATAGAAAAAGGATGCTAAATATAAAAACATTCCATTTGGTTTATGTTTTTACTGGAGAAGCAGTACAGAAAAAATGCAGTGTCTGAGGCTTACAAGCAATAATCTACTGTACCACAGATGCACATTTCACAGACTCCCTTTTCCCCTTGAAAGTTTGTCAGTCAAGTACTAACCGGCCCAGCCAGTCCTGGTTAGACTTAACCAGGAAACAGATATATTCAGATAGACACAGTTCTGCTTCTTAAAACAAAAAATTAAACCACCCAAATCCTGCCCTTTTAACCTACTCTGTTCACATGCACATCTGCTATATAATTACATGAGTTTGTTGGACATCTAGCTTTAAATGTTTAAAATCTATTAGAAAAGTGGTGAATTGAAAAATTGAGGGGGGTTGTTATTACAGTAAAAAGCTTTAACCAGTGTTCAGTCAAGTAGCAGGTCCATCCTCTTTATAGATGCACAGTATTAATTTGCATAAAATTTCTGAAAGCTCCCCACAACCAAACTAACCATATGCTAAACCAACAACAGTCACTGGCAATAGTGATTCCTCAAATACGTACATCTGAAAAAACATTAAGGTGCAATGAATGATTAATTGAGTTAATCACGTTCAGAGCACGATTTCAACTGTTCATAATATTGTCATTTCCAAACCAAATTTCTTCTAACAAATCAACTCATTCAGGGCTGCACCTGTGCCCAACTTTTAAAACACTATTTTTTTTAAAAAAAATTACCAAGTACATATAAAAAAGCAGCTGATGAAAGTGTTAATTGGTGGAAAGTGGTTTTTCCTATTTTCCCAACTCAGACAACAACCGACAGGATTTTATTAAATATCGTGCTAAGCATGAAAAGTTTCACCCCCAAAAAGTATTTTTTCATAAAAAGATGCAACTGAAAATAAGGTTACATTGTCTGAGGACTATAACATGAACTAACATTCTTGCTGAGAAATAGCTTCACAATCATACATAGCACAACAGACTTAGCTGCTCTGTATTACTCCTGAGATGTCAAAACCCATGAGAGAGAAACAACAGTAACTCCACAAAACAGCTACAAATCCTATTGGATTTTACAGCTGGTAGGAGCTTCCAGTTTCAAGCACAAATGCTAACCTGCAGCATGGCTTCTTATTGCCGAACTACCTGGACTTTAAAACTATTGGTGTTCTTACTAGCTAATGAGCAGGATTCATTGCCCGCTTTCAGGCCTTTTTGTGCAAGGGTAAACTGAAGTCCCTTTGCACACAGCGGTACTCCTCAGGGACTAGATTTAACTGAGAATCCTCAGAAGTAAAAACACACCCATATTTAGAGTTGAGAAATTAGGGTTCATGGGAGACAAGCTATTGCAATCTGAAAGCCTGCAGTATAGTACAAACACAAGCAACATGCAGCTGCTTCTAGGGTGACCAGATGTCCCGATTTTATAGGAACAGTCCCAATTTTGGGGTCTTTTTCTTATATAGGCTCCAATTACCCCCCATGCTCTGTCCTGATTTTTCACATTTGCTGTCTGGTCACCCTAGCTCCTTCCCACCACATTATTGCAACCAACCTGGAAGCACATAACTGGGCTCATAGGCACCAAGTGCTTTCCAAGGGTCGAGATGCTCAGCTGCTTTGTGTGTAACAGTCTTCACAGCCCTGGAATGGGAACTTCAGGCCGCAGTATGTGCGGGGATATCACACACACAGACACACACACCAGTTGCAGCAGCAATCCCCCATCGCGCACACACTAGCAGAAGCAACACCAGCGCCCACAGCTCCTGCCTCCTGGGCGGGACGTGGGAGCTTGCACCCCAGAGCCTGCTCCTCTCCCCGCTAAGCCCCGCATGCTCCTGATAAATCCCCCCCGCACGACAGCAGCTGGACAGCAGCCTCTCCCCCTGGGGGCAGACCCAAGGTTTCCAGGACAGGGGCTAGCTGGGCTCAGTGTTGCCCCTTCCTCCCCGGGGCCCGGCCGCGTGCAGCAGCAGCAGCACTTACAGCGTGTGCCCGCAGACATTCACCATCAGCTTCAGGGAAGGGTTCCGGTACTTGGTGGTCTTGCACCGCGGGCAGCCCTGGTCATCCATGGTCGCCTCCAGCCCCCTCCTTCCAGGCCCCAGCTCCTTCCCTTCCCACCCCTCCCTCCTCCAAGCGCTGTCACTCCAAACAGGGCCCGGCCGGGGCTTTAACTCCGCAGAGCAACCGTTCCGCTCAGAGGAGGGGTGTTTGTTGCAGCAGCCGAGAAACTGCTAACCTCGTGGGCTGTGGGGGAGAAAAGGTGGGGGGGGGAGATAGTCAGTTGTGCGTCGTGTTTGTGCCTTATACAGCGTCTCTCCCACTCCCTTTTCGTGAGGAAAGGGTACAGATGTTAAAAAAAAATTGCAAGCTTTTGCCATTCATGTGCATTTTAATCCGAATGCAAATAAATAGAGACAGACACACTATACAAGACAGACATACTATACAACAACTATCTATACAAAGCCTGATGCAGCCTTATAAAGTCATGGGGTTTTCGGTCTTATCCTGTAAATATTCAACTGATTGTTATACTCAACACTTGGCATTTTAGGAAAGAATTTCTGGTGCTATACAGCCAGTCCTCAAAAGCACTCAGATTTGCTATTTGTATAAAGTGTACAGAAGCAGGGAAAGTGATAGATCAACCCATTAAAATGGAGGAAAGGGCTATTTTTAAAATTTTGCATTTGATGACTCTTTTCTGTTTCCTTTGATGCTTCTCATAAATAATAAACCACACTCCATTATGGCTTTATTTTAATCGTGGCGTTCTGGTGATTCAAATAACTTGCTTTTGTGATTGATGCTGTCAACAGATAATAGAATCGATGAATAACAGTACAAAATGTAAAAAGAGAATAGAAAAGAGTGTACGCCGTGCAGATAAACTTTGTTCTTGCCCGTGCACTGAACCTAGTCTCTCTTATAATCAGATATTTGGATCAGTTTCTGCTGCTCATCATCAGGGATTACTGGTCTTGCTTTGATATTTTATTTGCCTTGCTGTATCGTGTCCATCTTATCTTACTTGCCAACTCTGGGTGATTTAAGGTTAGGAGTATAGTTTCATTTCTTTCATGTTTTGTGTATTTATGCCACGCTATTTATAGTATATGCTTTAACACATGAAAAATAAGACGCTACATAACATCTTCATTTAAGTGTTTGCAACAGATTCGTCTTGATTTTTCACACTCCCATTTGATCTTAATATTTTTGTTTTGTTTTGTTTTTACTGTTTAATCTTCTTGAGGAGCTGCTGTGTTTTAAAGGGGGGGGGTGTCGGAGAAATAAATAAATAAATGATCCCACCTCCACGTGCATATACTGTAATTCTGCAGTGACAACATGTTCCCTGGTTTATATTTCTAGTGCAGCCAACTAATTTTAAAAGGCGACTTTCTCCCATGTTTAATATAATACTTGTGTTGAGCTCTCCTTTGCGCTGCTAATAACGAAATTTCCTGCTTTAAAGTGCTGAAACGTCCTTTAAGCAACCTGACTAACTAACACAAGAGGGGACAAAGAGTCCTGTGGCACCTTAAAGACTAACTAAAGTTTTAGAGCATAAGCTTTCGTGGGCTAATACCCACTTCAGGACTCTTTGTCACTAACACAAGAGGAAAGAAGAAACAAAACACCACCAACCCTTTTCTAACTTCAGGTATAGGTGTTTCAAGCAGGAGAGGGGAAGGAATAAGGGAGTTTGATTGACGGTTTCTATAGAAACCGAGTATCCTCCGCCCCCAAAATGTGAAATGGCCAATGAGCGGGCTCGGCTGGGCCCGCAGGCAGCTTGTGCCATATAGTATGCAGCGAGCGGAGGAGTCACGTTGGGGGGAGCCGCGGCGAGGAGCGATCCGTTTACACTACTTTGCTATAGCAGCGATCTGAATGATTACTGCGTGGCCGGGAGGAAACTTGATCGGCTAGATCCAGCCGAAAGCAGGAGGAGCGGAGTTTGCGGGGAGAGAGAGAGAGAGAGAGAGGAAGGGGGGGAAACATGTCTTCTGCCTCCCCCGCAGGCAAGCTCCCGAGCGCGGCGGAGATCAAGCAGGAGAATGGGATGGAAATCCTCTCCGAGGCGGGCACGGCGCCCCAGGAACGGGCAGCCCGCAAGCCTGCCCCACCGGCCGCGGCCCCTTTCCCCATGGAGCGAGCAGGCTCCGCCGCTGGGGAGGAGGGAGCCGCGGAGCAGATACTGCTCCGCACTGAACTTTTGGCCAGGAATCTCCATGCTGCCGCCTCCTCCTCCTCCTCCTCCCAGACCCCCCTGGCTTTCTCCCCGGATCATGTAGCCTGCGTCTGCGAGGCGCTGCAGCAAGGTGGGAACCTGGACCGCCTGGCCAGGTTCCTGTGGTCTTTGCCCCAGAGCGACCTGCTACGTGGCAACGAGAGCCTGCTGAAAGCCCGGGCGCTGGTGGCTTTCCACCAGGGCATCTACCCGGAGCTCTACAGCATCCTGGAGGGCCACAGCTTCGACGCCGCCAGCCACCCGCTGCTGCAGGAGCTGTGGTACAAGGCTCGCTACACCGAGGCGGAGCGAGCCCGGGGCAGGCCCCTGGGGGCGGTGGACAAGTACCGGCTGCGGAGGAAGTTCCCGCTGCCCCGGACCATCTGGGACGGCGAGGAGACGGTGTATTGCTTCAAGGAGAAGTCGCGCAACGCGCTGAAGGAGCTCTACCGGCAGAACCGGTACCCGTCGCCGGCCGAGAAGCGGAACCTGGCCAGGATCACCGGGCTCTCCCTCACGCAGGTCAGCAACTGGTTCAAGAACCGGCGGCAGCGGGACCGCAACCCCTCCGAGACCCAGTCCAAGAGGTGAGCGCCGACTTCCCTCGCCCGCCCGCCCGCCCGCTGCGGGCTCTTTCCTCCCGTGCAAACATGGCGCTTACCTCCCGCCGCCTGCTGCTCGCTGCACGCACCCCCACCCGGCCGGCCCCGGACCGGGCCCCGGACCGGAGCTCGGGGCTCCTCCTCCGCCCCGACTTTCACTTTCTCCCCGGGGGCCACCCGGTCCCTGCGCTCCCCCCGCCCCGCCCCGCCAGGCTGTGTGTGAAGCGGGAGATCGCAGGGAAGTTTCCACCCAACTCACTCGGTGCAGGTCTGCACCCCCTTTCCCCCAACTCACATACAGCGTGTGATCGCGGCGGCGATGTGCCCCCCCCTTCACACACACACGTACCCACACCCCCCTCTCCAAATCACAGCTCACCGACACACGCCCGCACGGGCAGACACTGCGCCCGGCTGGGCTGTGCAGTGCGCGAGGGAGTGGGGCGGCTTTTTATTTGACAGAGTTAATCATTTGCCGAGTTTTTTAAGTCTTGGGGGCGGGGGCGTCTTGTGGCCGCTGCTCTGTTTTGAAATCTGATTCCGAAACGGGTTCGGATCCGGTTTCACTGCGATCCTAGCGGGCGCTCGGCTCCCACCGGGCCTGATCCAAAGCCGGGTGAAGTCCATGGAAAGATTCCCACGGGCCTCCTTCCAGGGGGTCTCCTGGTGCTGGCTGAGGCCTGGCCGGTTAGACTATTGGGGGTGGGGGGCTCTGTACCCCGCAGTCAGCTGGATTTTCTCACGTTCTTCATCCTTTACTAGCGTCTCTGCAGTTTTGACTCCACAAAAGGCTCCCTCCAGCTCTGTGTCTGTGCCCCGTACGCTCTGCCCTGGTTCTGAGGCACGGAACCCAGGCACAGCCCGGGCTCCTTTGTGGGCTAATGGGGGCTGGAAGTTGGGCCACTAGGGGGATTTCCACCGCCTTGAACCGGCCAGGTGGAGGTGACCTCCCTGCATACAAACCACATTCCAGCCCCCTTCCTTCCTTTCCAAAGGCTGTGGACAGAAAAGGGCCTCAAGGCATTTCTCAGCTAAGGGAGGGATTGTGCTGATCCAGGCCTTCCCCCCTTTTTCGGGACACATCAAAGGGACAAATGGCTGTGGAGAGAGAGAGAGAGAGATACAGAGCAAACAACAAAAACTAAAAAAGAAAAATGCTGTCAAGAGCAGACAAGTCAGCAAAAGCCAAGCCCTGGGTGGCTCAGAAACACAGGGGACTTGTGTACTGGGGTGTTGGCAGGACAAGGCAGGATTTAGATGGAACACAGGACATTTCACACCCCAACCCCTAAGGCTTGTGAGGAGGTTGTTGTGATTTCCCTTGGTGAAAACTCCTAGGTATGTTCCATGGGGGTTTTGATCATCAAATCCTTTCCAATATTAATTGGCCCTCTGCACAAAAGAGAGAAGAAGAAAGAGGCACCCTTCTTTTTCATTTCCAGGCACCTGGGCTCTCTGGATCTGCCTCTGCAACTCACTGCTCTCAAACTGTTAGATAGGTTCGGTCTCAACTAATAAATCCAACCAGTGCTGCTTTTAAAGGCTGGTGGCAGTCTGGGTAATCCCATTCATCAGAGATAAAAAAATAACCAAATACCACGATGCGTGATCATACTATATGCAACCACAATAGATTCCCTCTCCCTGGGAAGTCTGGAATATTTTCTTTGTCCCTTTAGTAAATTAAGGTCCCAGTGGGTCACTTTCCCCTGGGGGGATCCCAGTCTCCCCTTTAGAATATCAGTGAGTCCAGTGAGCTTGGCTTTATTTAACAGGAGACAGTAGATACTTTCAGGGTTTAATGCTGTTCACTGGTTTACCTCTTACAGCTGCCACAAGGCATAGGATAACTTACCAAATGGCTGCTCCTGAGCTTGATGGATTTCACACATGCACACATCATTCCATAGGGCAATGTAGCAGGCAAAGAGATGGCCCTGAGGCAGTTCCCTTTGATTATTTTGGGTAGATGACCACAGAGAGAGAATATGCTTACAAGTCTACAATCCAGTCTGTAAAGTTTCACACTACTCATGGTTGGCTTTACTTTTATTTATTTATTTTTAAAAAACCTTTACTGTCTCTTAAATGGACTTAAGGCTTGCATTCAAAACCAATGAACACACAATGAACATCACTGGATATTGTTCCCTGGCCTGTGATAGCCATAGTGACCCCTTCTGGACTTAAAACCTATGAATAATATCATTGTAATGAAACATCGTATTTCCATCTTTCCTGTAGTGAGTCAGATGGCAACCCTAGCACAGAAGACGAATCCAGTAAGGGACAGGAGGATTTATCTCCACATCCACTCCCCAACTCGTCCAATGGAGCTACCAGCTTAAGCCTTCCCAGTCACATGGAGCCAGTGTACATGCAGCAGCTTGGAAACACTAAAATATCTTTAAGTTCTTCTGGCGTTTTGCTGAATGGAAACCTCGTGCCTGCCAGTACTTCTTCTGTCTTTCTTAATGGGAGCTCTTTTCTTCAGGGACCCAATGGAGTAATCCTCAATGGTCTCAACATGGGGACTTCACAGACAGTAACTTTAAATCCACCCAAAACAACTTCTAGTGCTGGGAGCAATGGAGTGTCAATCACTGACATATTAGTGTCTTCTTCCGAAGATGTCAAGGACTTCAAAATCCTCCAGGCTTCTGTGTCTAACTCTACAGCAGCACCAACATCATACAGTCCCAGTAATGTATCTGTCTCATTTTCAGGGTTAATACCAAGTAGTGAGGTGAAAAGGGAAAGCATACAAACTGTTGCTTCTCAAGATGGAGGGTCTGTCGTTACTTTTACCACTCCTGTCCAAATAAACCAGTATGGCATTGTCCAGATCCCTAATTCAGGAACAAATGGCCAGTTGCTTAATGGAAGCATCGGGTTTTCTCCTCTGCAGCTGCCTCCTGTTTCTGTGGCAGCTTCACAAGGTAAAAGTTTTGTTTGCTAAAGTAAAGATTTTTTTGGGGGGGAAACTGGAATACATTTCATCTTTAATAGTTGTGATATTTGTGCAGTGGTGTATGGTTACAGTGTCCTGGCAGCTGCAGTGTGCAGTACATGAAATCATACATTACAACATCTCCCTGTAACAATCCATTTCCTCGATTCTCAAAGATCGAGTTATGTGGGTATGAACTTTTTTTTTCTAATGCGGCAAAAAGAAAGGTCTGGTATTTTACTGTCTTTTTTTTAAATACCATTCTAGAAATCCTTCCGTATTCATCTTCACGATTCCAGAAATGTATTTAAATCAATAAGTAAAAAAATAAAAGATTATTGATTAATACTGTCTTAAAGTGAGAACTAGCCCAGCAGCTCTTGAGAAAATATGTACTTTTTTTTAACGAAAGCATTTTGTAAAAGTAAGTTAAAGCCACTGAATAGACAGGCACAACAAGACTGATCAGTTATGCTTGTAATCTGTCCATCCTATAATTAAGAACAACTAATCTAAAGAGAAATCATAGAAATATGTGATTCCTTGTAGATATAAAATGTTAAGATGTTTTGGGTAAAGGTAATCTTAGCCCTAGGGAAATGTATGTTACCATGGATTAACATACCAACTACATGAACTCCTCCTAAAAGATTATTTTATAGGTTGCCTTAACATTTATTAGGGATTGATTTTTTTTGGATAGTAAAGGAGAAAATCTGTGTAAAGCAAATATAGTTCTCGATCATTATTTTGATGTGGATGAATTATAAAGTGAATACAAAGCTGAACCATCCTATAATTTATTTAATCTCCAGCATCTTGCTTTTAGGAAAATATTTAAACCAAATATGAATCTCTGTGTAATAGCAAGGGCCATGAATAATATAACAGCAATCAAATTGTACTGCGTTTTAGCTTGTTTGAGGCATATGTGTGTAAGGAGTTAATTATTTTTCCAGTAAAGAGGAATTTAATGAAGGATGGACACTCTGTGGAAACTATAAATCAGCATGAATAGCGTAGTGAGATAAAAAAGATTAGATATTTTATTTGACTACCATCTGAAATTACAAGGGCCATTGATCTACACGTTTGAAGGCATAGGCTGACAGCCAGCAAAAGTGAGGAAGAAATTTCTCTCCCTAAAATAGTGTTGGACAGCCTTAAAAAGTGGTGTAAATCTTTATCTGAAGCAGTCAGCATTTTCCCACATTAGAGAGAAGACATCTGATTAGGCAGAGTGTGATGAATCCTCAGTGGGGATTCCAGGGTAGAAGAAAATCAGAAACCTCCATGTTTACTGTTTAGCTGTTTTTAAATTGTGAGACTAGTGGGTAACTTCTTTTGTATTCATAGTGAAATACTTTCCATGCTATCTTAAGCAAGCTGCTATAATTTATGTATATCTTATTCCTACATAATTTTAAATTTCCTTCCTTCATTTTTCTAGTGTATCCATTAGGTAGAAATAATTATGGCAACAAAAACAAAAGTCCCTAGGAGCATCTTCAAAATACTGGCTAATGAAAACTAAGGGGGAGGTAAACAGTCCCCATTTTAAACACTCCCTAAGAGAGCTGTGCACTGTATAAAACAGATGTCTCCAAAACCAATTACAGCCCCTTACAAATATCAATCTAATAGCTTCCTGAAAGAAGTGGAGAATTGGAGATGTCGAAAGGTGGAAACAGCTCTGAGAGCCAGTTTATTCTGTGCATTGAGACACACTATAATAATGACTCTTACTGGACCCGCTGTATAACCAACTTTGGGTCCAATTCTGCACATTGAGTAGCTCCTAATTCTCACAAGAAGTCCCACGGATTTTAATGGGAGAGCCCAGCTTGAGTAACGTACTGTTCAACGTGAGTAAAAGTGCACTTTTAGAAATGTGTTCAAAGGATCAGTGTTGATAGACAGAATAAGACACTTCTGAATACTAAATTGGCATAGAAAGCCTGGTGAAAGGTATTATTTTGAACATGTCTCTGCAGGGTTACGCTCTTAGCTTTTAGCTCAGTAGTCACTTACTTTATGAGATTTTTTTTTTATAATTTTCCATGTGTAATTTTAGTCTGTCATTGAACTGTCTTTACTTAGAAGCTTTTTATGTTTCTATTCTTGATGGAAATCTAGTGGTAGCTACAGTTACTAAGGAAGGCCAGATCGTGTTCATTTTAATCACGAGCGTGGACTATTTGGCCACTCAATGAGAGCTTGTAAGGTGTTAACGTACGAGAAACTTTTTTCTCAGTTCAGAAATAATTTGTATATTCAAGGGCTTTCATTCATTCATACCTAATGTTCTCTAAAATACTCCAAAGAATATTGCTTCTATGTTGTCTGTAGTTCTAGCTTAAATTTCCTAAAACTGAGGAGACCAAAGCGTATCCTAGAATAACTTGCATCATTACACAACTTCCCATCAACTATAATCTATACTTTCTTTTTTTCCTAGGTAACATTTCAGTAAATCCAAGTACATCAGATGGGGGGACTTTTACAAGTGATTCTTCAACAGTGCAGCAAGGAAAGGTTTTCTTTAGCCCTCTTGCTCCCAGTGCAGTGCTGTATACAGTTCCCAATTCAGGTCAGGCTATAGGATCTGTTAAACAAGAAGAACTGGAAAGAAGCCTTGTGTTTTCACAGTTAATGCCAGTCAGTCAGAATGCACAACTAAATGTAAACGTATCTTCTGAAAATGTAGATGGTGGAGGCCTCCAGTCCATGACTTCTTCCTTAGTAAATGTAACACCCTCACATAATTTTTCCCTAGCTCCACCTTCTCTTTTAAATGCTACAGAACTGAACTCTGGTATCTCAGAGAGTCAGTCTATGTCAGCATCTGTAACAAATACATCTACTGTGATATCAATCAGCAACACTAACTATGCAACTCTTCAGAACTGTTCCCTCATTACCAGTCAAGATCTCATGTCAATTTCTACAGCACAGCCTGCACTGAGGGAAATCGTTTCTACAACTGGAGACCATGTCAGTCATCCATCTGCACAAGTTCATCCGGATTTTGTCAGAGAGAACAGGTTAGTTCTGCAATCAGCGCCCGATATCAAGGAGAATTTTTTATCCAACTCTGAGAGTAAGTCAACCAGCAACTTAATGATGCTGGACTCAAAATCTAAATATGTTATGAGTAGTATGGTCGACACGGTCTGTGAAGAACTGGAAACGGACAAAAAAGAGCTTGCCAAACTCCAGACAGTTCAGATGGATGAAGATATGCAAGATTTTTAACTTTTTCTTGCTTTTGGTTTCAGTAGATAAGTCTCCTCATGAGGTCCTAAAAAGCACCACGTTTTTTCTCATTTAAAGAAAATACTGATACAGCTCAAAACAGAAGACCATTTGAATAATCTGCAGTAAAGTACATGGGAATCTACAATAATGGAATTAGGTTGCCACATTTTGTTTGCATGCAATATGCTCTTTTAACCAGACTAAGGGAGGCAGGTTAGAGGAAACAAAAGCTAAACAACCAAGCAGATGTGGGTTTCTCTGGTTTACTCATATAACCCTAATAGTTTAACTACAATCTTCATGCCACAACATAATTTCATAAATAAGTGTACACTCCTAATAATAACTAGGAAAATGAAATATCTTTATAAAAAGGTAGAAACAATGCAGTCTTTCTTGTTTACTTCTAGTCCATGGGCATTGAACAGATTTTAAGAAAATAGACGATACCTCACAAGCTACTTTCATGGTGTTTGAGGTTAAGAAACTAAACACAACTGCAAATAATATTGTTGCTGTTTTTTCCAGCAGATTTCTGTTCATCCCAAAAATCTTGCTTCAGAGTTTTGCAGATTTCCAATGTTATGACTAGAATTTTGCCAGTTTGGTAGGGGGAGGGATGGGCATTTGAAACTCTAATTATGCAACTCGAAAGCTTTCACTCCAGTATGAATGTAAATATTATTTCAGTTATTATAAAGGAGACTTTTTTTTTAGTACAATGGATTTTATTTATGGTTTATGTTGGTCTCTTTCATTTTAGATACAGTGCATTGAAATGTTTTCTGACTGTTTAATTTATTTTTATCATTTGAACAGGAAGTAAACAGTTATTTTCAACAAGGTTTTACTTTTTTGTTGGATTTTCAAGTGATGAGTTTTATCAATAGACTGTAAAGGAACAATGTTAATCACACTGAAGCTAGAAAATGAACTCCCAGTATTGCAGGACTGGGACATTTTTCCCTCCCATCTTTATGTTTGTTTTTTTTTGGTGTGTGGGGGGTGGGTTATGTTTTGTTTACTTAGTAATTTTCAAATGAGTTAAAACTTTTATGTATTTTTACAGAATTCCACGTGCCTTTCTTCCTAGTGGCCTTATATCCTTGTTACTAAAGCACAGTGGCAAGAGGAATGAAAACACTTGTGTGCAATTATCCATCCTCAGGGCCAGATTCTGCTGGCCTTACTCTTGTGAGTAGCTCCAATGAAGTCAATGTGTCTACTTTCCTGAGTAAGACAAGTTAGTCTCTGGGTCATTTTGGGTGAAATTTGTTAGTTGTGTGGAGGGCCAGAGTTTGGCCCTCTGCGCCATTTAAGCCCTGCAGAAGGTGAGTCCAAAGAGGTACAGTGATCAGAGCAACCATGAAGAAAAGCCTCAGATAGGCCCGTAGGGACAGCTATGATGGGCTAGGCCAGGGAAGGCTCTTCTATATTTGCAAGATTCCACTGGTCTCAAAACCCCATGCAACTGGGCCCTGATTCAGGAACATGTATAAACATGTATTTATGTGCCCTTCCTAAACAAGGGGATGCTTTCTTCAGTGGGGCCATAGGCTGCAACAGGAACCTCTAATGGATTGAGGGAGATATGCAGTGACAGTATTTGCTGGCTCTGAGTTGGGGAAAGATTTCAGCTCCCTAGCACTCTGCACTCCACCCACAACATTCAGGCTCCATACGGATGGAGCAGATTTCACCATTTGTCTGTAGCATTTTTTTTAACCTGAAAAAGCACAATCTTAAGCTTTAATAATGCAGATCTATGAAGAACTACTCGTTGTTGATTCTCTTTTTTTAACTCTAATGTGAATATAAACAGTTATTAAAGCATGAATTAATCCTCCTTAAAGGCCTGGTCCAAAGCCCATTGAAATCTGTAGAAATGCTTTCAGAGTCTTCAATGGACTTTCAGTCATGCCTGAAATGAACTGATGTAGAACATCTTTTGTAAAAAAAACAAAAACAAAAAAAGCAATTTAAAGGAAAGCAAATAGAGATCATGACAGTTCTGTCTGGGAGTATCCCTGTCTCATCCTGTCTTGACAGCTAACTGGTTCTATCTAAATTTTTTAGAGGAGTGGCTTTTTCCATGCGTTGTGTGACACTATGACAGCCTCACTTGTTGTTTTGCACTATATTGCATACAATTTATTCTTGTAAGTAACAGCATGGAACCTCTAAGCTGAGCTGCAGAGAACTGTTCCATTCAACACTGAAGCCCAAGTTTGGGGGAAGGGGCAGGAAGGAAGTATATGTTTTGTAAAAAGAGGTCATTGAGGCTTTCCAAAGTATATGGAGAAAAGAAAGCAATTAGCCATTTGGCTACCTCCCCGACTTGCATAAATGTTGTTAAAAGCAAGCCATTGCAAATGTTTATTATTATTAAAAACAAAACTGGGAGCCATCAACTGCCCTGAGTCTGCATACATGCCTCCCGCTGACATGAGGTGTGGTTTGATCACAGGATGGGAAGTCAGGGACTTAGAGTTCCAGTCTTTGCTCTGACACTGTTTCTTTCTGTAGTATCTAAGCACCTCACATACACCCTCTATGGCCTGGGACAAGTCATGTAATCCCTGTGCCTCTGTTTCTCCATCCATAAAATAACAATAATAATTATCCACTTTGCAGGAATCTTGTGAGAATTAATTTGTTATTGTTTGAAGAGTAGAAACTACCATATGTTAATGTGTATTATTATTACATGAATGGGAATTGTATGCATGGATTGGAAGCTGTGTGTGGCTCTAGAAATGTTCTGAGCCTCATGTTTTGTTCTGCAAAGCTCAACCTGTCTTTAGGGGGAAGTTAGCAAATATTTCAGATAACTTTCTCAGCTGTTAAAACAATCAGATATTATAATAGAATTGCTGTGCTGTTCTGCCAGCACACATGCTGCTGGTAACTTTTCTGCTTGTATTAATTATGTTACTGAGGCTCTGAATTATTTGGCTGTGCCATGTGGTTGACATGAAAATGGTATTTGTCATAACAGTGGTGCATATCTCAGAATGTCTGGTACTTTTAACAAGAGTATTGCCCGTTCTACACAATATAGGGATGGCAGGTGGTGCAAAAATGTACATAAAGCAATGTATCAGGACAGAGTCAGATAAGTCTATTCTAGTCTTCCAGAATGCAAGTAATTTATTTTCTCTTTACTCCTCTCCCCCATCAAAAATAAGTGTCATTCCTTCCATAGGATCTAATATAACCTCACGTTTTCTGCAGGTACATATGCACAATACAAAGTGTCATTGCCCAGTACAGTGTTTTTTATAGTGGCTGTTTAAATAGTATTTTTACTCTCCTACAGTAAAATAAGGGTCAGTTTATTGTAATGTAGTCCTTGTATATCTGCCCAAACAAGCAGACAACTTGCTTTCTTTACACAGTACACATAGCCCTTTATAATATTTATGGCCAGATCTTCAGCTGCTGTAAATAGGCAAAGTCCCCTAAGCAGCTTTGAAAATCTCAGCTTTAGTCTTTACTATGATGTTCTCTTGTTTAAATGGAAGACATATTTATATTTTGCTCAAGCATAAAATACCCTTCTTTTTCCCTCTTCTATTTAATGTGGATGGGTATAAAGAATCATTTCAACTTTACATATGAAGTATGCATGCTATACTTTTTGACTTGCAAAGTGAAAGGCAGCTTGGCATCACACCATGGCCATCTACAGGTAGTAAAGTGCACAGTGACCTACAGCTAAAGTCCACTGGAAGTTGTATGGGAAATGTTGCCAAATTCTACTAAATCTTTGATCCGGATTCTATAGAAATGTTTGGGAAATCTGCTGAAAGCTTATTAAGCAAATTTCCTCAAAATATTGTAAAGTTTTTGAACAAATCTATTATTTTTCTTCATTTCACCCTGATGTTGCTGAGAATCAGAAGGCTCATCTGGGTAGCAGAACATCCAGTCAGGTGCCTTGTTAAATCTTGCAATCTTATTCCTGTGAAGTTTCCTTTCAACTGAATCCAGCCACACTGAATAAGCATGTTCATGGACACAGTTAGACACCATCCCCAGCTGCTGTAAATCAGCAGAACTCCATTGAAGTCAATGGAGCTATGTCAGTGTACACCAGTTCAGTGTGTGGCCCATTCGTTTTCATTGGAGTTATACCAGATATGAATTTGGCCTGATATAAAGTGGCAGCAGTGAAATAACTAACAAGGTTTATCTCTTCAGAGTGTTATAATTAGATTTCCAAGTTAACACTCTATTGAAATTAATAGGGCAGTTTATGCTTAGAGTTATTGTTTCACCATGTCTGTGAACTAAGGAAGACAGAATTCCACTGAGTCACATTAAGAAAATTGTTTTCCCAATCAGAAGGGCTAGAACCAATTTTTTTTAAATGAAAGCTTAAATTTTGCAGTGAACATTGGAAATACCCCCCAAATCCATGGGAAGGCAATAAGGGCCAGGTTGTGTCCTCAAACCCTATAAAACCCTATTGATAGCAGAGACATTACAGAGGGCACAATTTGACCCAAATTTGTGTGGCATGCTTGGAAAAGTCCCTGTGCATAGATTTCCCAGTGCCTGTGCACCTTTCACGACAAAAGTACAAGATGCATCCCTTCTGCTTCATATGAAACAAGTGTTTGGAACTCCAAAAGGCATGTGTCATAGAGTCTTCATGATCAAGAAATATCTTAAGTCATTAAAATATTAATAATTTTGAAACTCTGGAAACAGAATAGTGAAATTTTACAAGAAAGGAGACCTGAAGTCTTCTTATATCTCTTAGAAATCCTATCTTGAAGATATTTTATATCTAACTTGTACATTTCATATAATTTAAAACTACCTTCTTACATTTCTACACTCAAGGAGCATGTGAATCTTTTGGCTTTCAGGATTCGCATTCAAAGGATATTCATTCTTTTGCTGCATGTACTGTTTGTCCAAAACTAACCAGTTATTTATGTAATCAATATGGGTTTATTGTGCCTTACAACAAAGATGAAATCTTCACAGAATGTATGCATTAGAGTAGAGAATAACCAGAAGTCTTTACTGCACCATTAGGTGATAGTACACAAAGCTGATCATCAAACATTTTTGTGCTTATGACCCAACCAAAGAAATCTAAGGTATGTATGTTTGTTGTACTGTAATAAGGGTTTGTGCCTGGACATTAAGTGTTTTATTTGTATTCTGAGATGATGTGAACTTATTTTTCTAAACACTATACTGAATAAACTTTATATTTATACACATCTCGTGCTGCAAACAACTCTATTTATATATTACATCTGAATGCAGAACTTCTGTTATAAATATAGAAATATAATCTGAACTAGATATACATTTGTAAAGATTTATTCTAAAGGTAATAGCAATAGAAAAGATGTATATTCACTATAGGCCTGCTTCAAATGCCACTGAAGCTAATATAGTCTTTCTGTTGACTTAATCAGTTTTGCAGCAGGCTCTTTGCTTTTAAAATACCAAGTTTAAAAGAATCACGTTTTCTATTTCATACTGAATCACGCCATTCAAAATCCCTGTATATTTCTGAATTTATACCAAAGTTAAACAGATACAACATCTAAGCAGGTCTCTGGTTACTAACTAACAGTAGTCACAGCTAGCTCATTTTTCATCCAGGTATTTTCTAAAAACTCTCACACATACCTTATTTATTTTGTAAAGGTAGGTTGACTCAATCTCAATTTAAACTGAACTATTTAAAAATTGTGCAGTACACTGATCATCTGTTTTGCTAGATTTGAGAACAGACTGATCTTTGCACCACCTTAGTACTGAAGTATTTCAGTGTTACTGAGTTATTTTCATGTCCTTCACCAAGTTTTAGGGTTACACACAGTTGCTGTTTTTGGTCCCAAAACAAATGTAATATCAGTAAATTCAGCTACAAGACTCATGTATGTGTGGCATAGGAGATTGTTAGCTGTATGACTTTCTATGGAAGCACATAAAAATACACCCCTTAACATGTTCAACCTGGGATATGTCAGGTAATGTAACTTGAGGTTTGAATCCCATTTTAAAATTTCACATGGGTTTTTCATATTCAGAGACAATTTTGTCACTTTTGAACTGCAGTTCACTAGAGTTTTATTTTTGTTTTATTTTAGTCACTGTGATGGCCGTCACTCAGGATCGGTTGGCAGGGAAGTGCTGCCTAGTGGATAGGGCTTAAGCCAGTTACATGTAGGAGGTTTGTTGGTAGAGGAGCCAGGGCCCTCTCATTCCTCTAGGCTCCAGCCCAGGGCCCTTTGAGAGTGATCAGAGCTCTGAGAACTGGAGGCTTAAGGCAGCCTTCTCTGGGTCACTTCCAACCACCTCCTCCAAGATCACCATCTGTGGTAAGGCTGCATGAGGGCAACTGCCCCTTCCTGGGGTATGGCCCAGCCTCCTGGGCCAGCTCAGTTCAAGGATTTCCCCTGCAGGAGTAGTCCAAAAGAAAAAAGGGGTGGGGGATCAATCCAGTTCAAAGCTCACATGAGAGGCCAATGCTTATCTGCAGCAGGTCGTCCCTTCCCTCAAGGACAGGCCTTTAAGCAGTTGTTTGGGGAGAGATTCTGCCTTCCCTCCACTCATCTCCCTGGAACTGTGGTAGCAGATCTGTTCTCCTGCCTGGTCTGCCCCTAAAGGAGCTGCTCTTCTGCCTTTTAGCGCCTTCTTTAGTTGGTACATTTGCTCCAGATGGTGCAGGGCAGGGCTGGTTGAGCTCAGAGTAATTCCTTATCCCCTTCTTGTTCAGGGTGGGGTTTCTGTACCTCATCACATTCACTAATCAAATGCATAGTCTCATCCAGGTACAGTACTTATAACTATGTACGCTGCTCACTTTAGTCATGTCACTAGCCCTCCTGAAGTCAATGGCCCAGATTGTGAACTGCACTCAGCAGCCGTTATACCATCACTGCTCTCCCAATTCTGAGAGCTGTTAACAGCCAGTCTGGCGTACAGTGGAGCAACCTCAGGGCTGCTCTACTTTGCACAGACTGTTCTATCATCAGATCACTGGGGATTTAGAGACACTACATCCATGCCCCTCTCCATAACCATGTTCCTTTGCCACAAGCCTAGATGGGAGCCACTCTAACAATTCTACACCACACGAGGCTTTCCTCATGCAAGGGAATCCTCAGAGGGCAGGATTTGCTGGAGCAACATAGGTAGAACACTGACCAAGATCTGGTCCACTGTACGCAGTTGCCTCCAGCAACAGGGCCCCACACAATATTAGGATTTGCGTCTGATGTGTAATTCTAATGCTACAGAAGTTTGTTCTTTCTTTTTAAAACCCAAATCATTGTGCTCAATGCAGCTGATTTTTAAATCTCAGTCTCTTGATTCATTTAAGCCATCAAAAAAGACCATCCACTCTGAAAGCACATTGCAGGCTGTTTGCTTGTCAGACTTTATCGAAGTCATTCTGCTGTACAGAAGCAGGAGAATGATCTGAAATCATTGGCTGCATTATTAGGAGGGAGAAGTGTCTGTGTACCTGGGAGTAGAATGTGACCCAGCACGGGCCTCCATTTCTGCTTTTACAGCTTGTGGTTTGGATTCTAAATGTTATTTAAAAAGAATCAAACAGCAAGAGTCTAAAAACAGTAACAGTAAATGCACAATTAAGGCCTGATTCTTCAGATGTTTGGAGCATCTCCAGTGCCCACTGACTTCAGTTGGAGTGGCAGGTACTTGTGAAAAAATCAGGCCCATAATGTGTCGACCACTGTAGTTACATTTCACAGGCCAAATCATCACTCCAGCTCCTACAGAACTGCGTAACCTGCACAGGCTCTGCAGCTGCTGAAGCTAATGCAGATCCCAAAGAGAAACATCCCTAAGGAACATGAGTGACACTTATGTGGCTGCCCAACTCTCCTTCCCAGGAGCAGCGTTCATGACTCCATTTCCCAGTGGCCACATCACTTCACTGTGTCTCAGCTTTCCTGCCTGTAAAATAGAATATGTTCCTACCTCCCAAGCCTGTTGTGATGCTTAATTCGTTAAGCCTTGTTCTGCTTCCAGATGGCAGCTCCATTCCATTTGAACTCGGAGCAGGAACCAGAAGCTTAAAGCCATCTTTGGATATTGGGGTCAGCTGGGGATGAGAATAGTCTCATATAAACTGCTGTAGCCCAAGGCTACTCCAACAGTCTGGACCATCAGGTTGGCTTGGAACCATCAGGAAATCACTCTTACCCCAGGGGTATTCTCCAGCCAAGGATTTATTGGCCTTACAGCCCCTATACTTCAGCAGAGGTGGAGCACAAAGGCTGCAGGGAAACCCAAAAGTAGAACCTCTGTTGCTTACACAAATGGCAGAGTTGTAGACAGACAGCTGCCCAGGCAGATGGGGTGTGGACTGTAGCACATTTCTATTACTACAGGCCTACAGTGAGGGGTTCCATTTCATCCTAGGAGAGGAAACAGCACAAGTCCATAGCTGATTATTCTCTGGCAGCGTGTGAGCACATGGAGAAAAGGGGGTATAATGTTCAGAAGGGTGAACAGGTTACTTCCACAGGCCAGCCCCTTTTACACTGGACACCTTGGAGGGTGGAGGGAGAACCATGCGTTTCCAGGGCAGTACTCAAGCCAGCTGAAGTAAAGCAGCCTGTCAGGGCCTCCAGTGTCTCTGCTGTAGCTAACCTGCTGGTGGGGATACTTGGTGGGAGATGAGCACTTGCTCCCTGTCCAGCAGGAAGACGAACTAGAAGATGAGCCCAGTGTTGGAGGTCAGGGCCTCCTGCCCTGCAGTTTTTGGCCCGATGGGCATTCTAAGCCATTAAGAAGCTCTGTCTCCCCATAGTACCAGGTCAGGGGTGAATGTTCTTATTCCCAGGGCAGGATACAAATGCATTTTAATGGAGGGCTCTCCAAGTATTTCACATATGTACACTCATGGCAGGTCACGTATCCGTGTTTAGGCTATTATACCAGACCTGTCACTGCGGTACTTGAGTATCTGTTGAGAATTTGGTCCTACATGTCCGGTCGATGCATCAACTCAGACATGAATCTAGATTTTGTTTTTATTTGAAAAAGATCTATAGAAATAGGAATTTAATGACCAAAAATACATACCTGAGCAACTCAGAACCCATGAGAGCCAGAAAATTCAGCATTGAGGCTAACAACCTAGACTGACACACCTGTGAAAAATCTGCTGCACTGGGGCTGACTTCAATAAAACTAGCACCTAGTTTATGTGCTCCAGAAGCTGGTGCGAGGCTGTGATTGTACAGAGAGAAGGATGAAACATCCAGGAGCTGCACGTGGTTCAGGGAAACTGAACAGAGTTGTAGTAAATCTGCTGGTTAATCAGGATACATAGTAATGTCAGAAATTCATTCTTAACGCTGCGACGTCTCCAAAAACCTAATTTGAACTGTTTTGAGCTAAACAATAGCTGCTGTTGTTGCAGCAAAAGTACTTTAAAATGCACTAACTGGAAACACTGTAGAATGCTAAATTCTGCCATTTTCCTATTCTTCTTTATGGCTAAAAATGGCCATACAATTAGTAATATTATAGTGGTGCTTTAAGTTCCCAATTGAGATCAAGCCACATTGTGCTAGGAGCTATCCACCCATTGGAAAAGACAGTTCCTACGCAGAGGAGTTTACAACAAAATACACAAGGCAGACAAAGGGTTGGGGGGAAACCGAAGCACAGAGAGGGGAAGTGATTTGCTCAAGGTCACACAGGCAATCAGTGGTAGAGCTGGCATGAGAATCCAGCTCTTGTGCCCAGCCAAGTGCCTTATCCTCTGGACCACAGTGCCTATCAATGAACAAAGTGTCATCAAATTCATCTCAGGTGCTAGTCCCAACAAAAGCAATAGGAGTTCTCCCCTTTTTTACACCAAAGCTGAGTTTGTTTCATACATGTTAAGGGCCAGGTTCTGATCTCTCTTACACTGGTGTAAATGAGGAGCAAAACAATTTAAAGGAATGGAATTGTTCTGAACTGAGATTATGGACTGTGATCCTACAAATACTTACTGATGAGGGCATTTTAACACATATGACCAACATGACAGGTATTATCTATATGTGGGGGGCAGTTTGATGGGGTCTGCAACCTCTGCACCCATGCTCACTCCTGTGCCTTCAGGTGGTCCACTGACATACTGGACTGGGGAGTTGAGCCTTCTCCTCTTCCAGCTCCAACGTGCCAGTCAGTACACCTGAACTGGTGCAAGGAGTCAGCATCATGTATAGGGCTGGCACAGATCACACCTTCCCCCCACCCCCAGGACCAAAGGGGGAACCAGACAGCAACTAGAAGCAACTCCCTAGAGGGCCTCTTTCATGGGTGGAGTTACCTGGAAAGTCATCCCAGCCAATCAAAAACATCTGACTCTGACTCCTACAGAGGGAGGGACTGAAGGACCCATCACTACTAAATTTATGGAACCATTCTCCCTACCCAGAACAAAAGTCTCCAGGGGAGACTTAGCCTAATTTTAGCCCAAGCTGATAAACCATTTTATCTTCTTTTTTTTTTTCAGGTACCATTTTTCATTTTCTTTCTAAAAATACCTTCCCGATAACCACATTAATTCACTTGCACTAATCTGTTCTTGCTACACCCAGAATTGCCAACTCCATGTGTTCGAAAATCAGAGGTGTGGCCCCCAAAAAATCATGAAATTGGCTTAAATATTATGAGATTTTTAAAAATAATACATTTTGGACTTTTTTGATAAGTCTTTTGGTTTCTGAGTCTTTGGGGCACACTTAGGTCATGTTTTCAGGCTATTCTGAAACCAAGACAACTAGAAACTTTTTTTTAATTTAAACTGAGTCTCATCTAATTATATGCCTACAGGAGCTGGGGCTTTCAGAAGAACACCAAACACAGTGAGATACATGATAAAATTATGAGAGTTGGCAACACATCCCTCAAGGTTAAAACACAGGTCTGGGAGTCAGGTGATCTGGGTTCTGTCCACAGCTCTCCAATAATTTTATGCATGGGATTATATTATGGGGTTGCTTGTGATAACAGGACTGGAATCAGTAGCTCAGGAGGTCCCATCCAAATCTATGTCCTGTGTATTTTTATAAACTTCCTGTTTGACCTGAGGCAAGCCACTTACTGGTACCTCACTGTACTTTGATTTCCCCCAGCTATAAAATGGGGATATTAGTGCTTGCTTACTTTGGAGGGGTGTGGAGAGCATTCCTTAATGCTTTTAAAGTGACACAAGATCCTCAGATAGAAGGTGCTGTAGAAACATGTGGTGATATTATTACCTCCGGCAATGTATACTCAATACTTTAATATGAGGGGCTGATCCTGCAATCCCACACTCAAATGAACAGGCCTTGCTCATATGAGTTGTTCCACTGTGACTAAAGGTTATCCATGGGAGTAAGGGTTTCTCTTGTAAGCCTTCAGTGGGGGACATTTTAATTGAAACTGAGCATTTCCAAATGTTGTAGGAAGTTTCCATGTGTTACACAATAACAGATATATAAACTGAAAGCAATCTAAGTAGTTTCCCTTTCAGACTGTGAACATTTTCAGACATTTGGAGAAGATATTTCAGATTGTATCTGTTCACATGAGTCCTGACTTTGTTTTGCACAAAAAGGCCAATAATTTTCTGTTTCTTCTTTCAAAGGCAGAAGGCTTAGATTATCTGTTCTGACTTTCCTACATAGCAGAAGCCATAGAATTTCACGCTGTCATTCCTGTACTGAGCCCGATAATTTATGTTTGACCAAAGCACGTCTTTCAGAAAGACATCTAATCTTGATCTGAAGAACTTCATGAGAGGGAGAATCAACCACTTCCTTTGGTAATCTGATACAATGGTTAATTACCTACACTGTAAAAAAATCTGTGCCTTGTTTCTTTGGCCAGTAGATATATTTCTTCCTGAGGCAGTGCAGGATAGCTGCTTTCTTGGTAAATGTATCCTTACATGATTGGGGGAAAGATATAAAAATCTATAAATTACTTTTAAAGAAAAGATATGATAATGCTAATTTTATTGCTCACAGGTGGTTTTTAACCTTTGGGACGTACATTATGATATGACATTTAGAGCCAAGATAAAAGAAAGGTAAAAACAGTATTTAGGAACATAGTATCATCTCTGTGCATGGATGTAGTCCATGTAAATCCCTGTGCATGGATTTAACGTCATGCCCCTTAGTCCTCTGCAGTTTTCACCTGTTACTGATATAGCTCAAAAATGGTCATGTGGCTCCCACACTGCAATAGACCCCAGCCACTTCCTGGTTCAGGATCACCCAGCTCTGGGGCCCTGTCTGCATCAGTAGCTGTGGACTGAGCCCCAGGTATCACCAACTAGCCTTTCTGGGCTGCTTATTTGTCCACAGTCAATGCCACACTGTCGTGCTGGGGCAGGCCAGCAGTCTGTTTTCTAACCACTATATCACCATGGTTGGAGGAGCAAAAGGAACCACTTTTCCCCTTCAGAGTGTTTGCCCAAGGGTGCTGAGCACACAGTAAGACCCTGCCTTTTCCCTCCTTTTCACTTTTTTTGTCCATTACCAGGACTAATTTGGGGGGAGAGCGTGGGGGAAAAGTCCCTGCAATTGCCTGGAGTTTCAAGGCCCTCAAAAAGCCAGCAACCCTGCACTAAAAGGTGAAGAGCAGAGAAAAGAAGGAGCTAGAAAAAAAGGGAAAAAAAGAATTAGGGTATAGACAATCCACAAAGCCAGCTGCACCTTTGGAGACAGAGAAAATTCTGGAAAGGCTCTTCCATGGGAGGAGTTATCTGGAGAGTCAGCCCAGCCAAACAAGAACATCTGACTCTGTCTCCTACGGGGTACAGGACTGAAGAACTCCTCACTGCTGAATTTATGGAGCAATGCCCCGAACTGAGAATATCAAAGCTGCTTTTGGACACCCAGTTCCCATTCATTTTAAATTAGGCTTTTATACTAATTTACTAGTTAATTTTTAATTCCACCCGCACCCTGTATTTCTGTGCAACGAAACAACTGTTCCATGTCTTGCTGCCTTAAAAAAATGGATCAAAGATTTTAATATCTTCTTTAAAACAAAACATTTTAGGGCCAGATATTCCAAAAAGTTAATTTCCTATTTAAGCACTCAAATAAGTTGATTTTCAGAAATGTTCAGCATCTGACAACAACAATGGGAACTGACTTATGGGCCCTAATTCAGCAAGATACCTAAGCACATGCCTTATTTTAAGCATGTGAGTTGATTGCTAACCAGAGGGAAGATACAGCCTCTAAGGCCCTTTAATCCAATAGAATAACAGTAAGAAGTTCTTGTATAACGAATGGATAAATTCACCCTGATCTCACAATCCTGCTAGCCAATAAGGTGTTTATAGGGCAGTGTGATGGGGTGTGCATACCCCGCACTAGCAAATATGGGGTGAAACCCACATTATGGACAGCAGAAGTCCCGCCCCCAAGATGCTGCAGCAGTATAAAAGGAGGAAGCGCAGATCATTCAGGGCTGGATGCTGGAGGAGAAGAACCTGTGCTGGAAGCTTCCATTGAGGACTGGCTACGGCCCCTGCCAGTGTTGATCGCAGGCCCAAGGATCAGCTTGGACCCCAGTGACCAACCAAGCCCCTAGAAGTGACTGGTTCTGTGGAGCCTGGAGACCCCAAACCTTCCTGGACTGCCACACCAGAAACCACAGTAGGAAGTGACCCCGGGAAGGTGACAGAGTGGTATCTCCCACCCAGGTAAGCTCAACATGTTTCAGTGGGATTCTCCACGGAGCCAGTGATTGACTGCTCTGCCACTGCTGGGGCTCTGGGTCGGGGCCTGGTGGAGTTGGGTGGGCCTGGACCCCCTCTACCTGGGCCACCTGCCACCCTTGCTTGTGGATCCTCAAGTGCTGGCTACTAGGCCATACTACCCAGCACCAAAGGGCCACGCTATTGACTCTGGCTACTAGGCCATGCAGTCCCATATCGAAGGGCAGCTCTATTGACTCTGGCTGTTAGGTCACGCTGTCCTATATTGAAGGGCAGCACTGTTACCTCTAGCTGCTAGGTCATGCTGCCCTGGGCACCGATGCCATTAACTTTTTGCTGGTCCTTAGGTGGCGAGGTCAGGGACAGACAAGAGGACTTAACGGCAGTGTCTGCATACCCTCCGACACCTCTGTTTCATCCAGGGTGTGCATACATCTCCACAGACAGTAGTAAGTGGATGCAAGATACAGCAAATGGGTGCGTGGGGGAGTTAGCATGAAGAGGAGAGAATGTTACTGTATGGCTAATACCCTTCCACAAACCACATTAAAGTGTCCAAATGGATCCAAATCACCTGTTTTATATATATTTAGTTGAGTTTGCTCTGATATTGTAATCTGCAACCAGCCCCTAAAGGGAAGCCAGAGACTAGTGTCAAGGACCCTTGGGGAAGGGAGGAAAGGGAATGGGGACATGAGAGAAGGAGGAGTGGGTAGAGTAGCCATAACCATACCCACGCTGGCTACAAGCTTTTAGGCCCTGATCCAACAAAGGCACATAAGTATGTTTTTTTGTAGATAAGGGCCTTAGAAATTAAAATAACTTTTATTTTGTGATCAGATATTCTTATTTGCTGCAATGTAACAATGTTGCAATAATAATATTTGAGCTGATCAACATTTTTTTTGAATTTTGAAATTTTGGCCAAAAAATCCCTGAAAAGTTAAATGAAAGAGTAGAGTGAAAGAGGTCAGAGAAACCTGACTTTTTCTCCTGCTTTTGATCAACTACAGAGCTGACTGAAATATTAAATGTCCCTTATTTCTGGGTCTGGCTCAGATGTAACACCAGAGGGTGAAAATCTCACAAGAATAGCTGACGACTGCCACCTTGGGCCAAAACTCAGCTCACTAAATCATCCGTGCTTCACTTCCCTATCTGTAAAATGGGGATAAATAGCATTTCCCTACCTCACAGGAGGGTCTTACAGATAAACACAATAAAGACAGTCATGTGCTCAAATACCATGGTTAGGAGACCATATAATTACCAATGGATAGATTAGATTTTATAAGATTTCAGCTCTGCTGAATTCAAGTTGTAGCATTGGTTCATTCTCAGACCTGGTCTCTAAATTTACCCCAGATCCAGAGTGCCGAGCAGCTGTACCTTGTGATCAGCTGTACTTGTAAATTATGATGGGGACAGGGGATTTACTGGCAGTACCTTGGCTCCCTCTTCCCTGTTCCTGGCCATGCCACCATCCCATTTTCTGTCCTGAGGCCCGGCGTCGTGAAGAGGCTGGAGCAAGTATTCACTGAAGAGAAAGGGAATAACACCCTGTAACTGCTTTTTCACTTTGCTAGGCTTTTTCTTGCCAGTGTCTGTGATATTTACATAGTTCTGCTCTCCTCCTTGCCATCTATGGAGAAAGGAACATATTAGACTTAATTATGAGCAGGGCCAGATTATGACATTGTGAGGCCCTAAACTATGTCAAGTGTGAGAGGCCCCATACCATTAAATATATATTAATAATTATATATATTATTTTCACAGAATGGACATTGAATATATGAACACGAAAGCTTTATATTTGCATATATACAAAGGTGAAGTTGTAAAAATAGAATAATAATCTAACTAAAACACATCTTGCAATATGCCTGGTTTGCAATTATAAAATAGTTTCAAATTAACGTATTTTCATCTATGATTTCTTAATTAGTAGATATCTACAGCAACAACAAAAAAGCATCTTAATTAATTATATCTACAGCAACACAAAAGCGGTTACAGTTACACAGACCAGCTTACTTAATGGAAGCAGTACATCCTGCAGTATGTCTGTTTGCACATCACATTAGTTTTAACATTGAAATTTAAAACATTTCTTTTGTGATTTTTGGAGAGCAAAATCATAGATGAGCTCAAATGATAAGCTACAGAGATTTAACTTTCAATGCACAGAATACTTAGGGCACATAGCTTGTCTTGCAGCATTTTCTAGGCAGGTATCTCTCTGTTACTTCTCCATCCTCTGTCTCCCCCAGGACCACTAAATTAATCTTGAGTAAACACCTCGGACACAGAGTGACAACAAGCTATATGTGCAAAAGAGAAATAATGGTAATCTCTGGACAGGCATTGAGAGAGTGAGAAAAAACAGCCTATATTCAAGCATATCTAATGAATAGGATAGGCTTTAATAGCCTATAAATAATGTATGCATGTAGTTTGAAATAATTTGCTCACCAAATACTTAGAATATTTTGATATGTATGTATGTCTTTCATTTCTCAAAACCCCCTATTTATCCTTTCATCAGCACTCTTTGATATTTACTGTGAAGGTTCCCAAAACTGATGGAGGGAAGCCAACAGAAATGCATCCTCCTTAAGATCCACTGGACCCAAGTCCATAAGATGATCACCTACAAACTCAATCACCTGAAGTATGGATGGAGCTTGAAGCAGAAAGTGGTGTATGTGCTAAATGACACAATTGTACGTATTGTGACGGAGTCAGACCAGAAGGATATAGGAGAGTGCTGGAAGGCAGGTATATCAGCCTTAGGATGTGCAGGTCCTTGTTCCCTGGATAGCCAAACAAAGGCTACTCCAGACCAATCAAGACACCTGGGGCCAATTAAGAACCTTCTAGAAAGGAGTAGAAACAGCTAGCCTAATTGGAACACCTGAAGCCAATCAGGGACTGGCTGAATCCAGATAAAAACCTCCCAGTTAGTCAGGTGGGCTGTGGGTGTCAGGAGCTGTGGAAGGAGGTTGTGCTGTTGGTGAGACTGAGTGGTGGACAACATATCGTACAGAAGGAAGGAGGCCCTGAGGTAAGGGTGAAGTGGAATTTGAAGAAGCAGGGACTGCTGTGGGGAAGTAGCCCAGGGAATTGTATTGTGTTTTGTGGATAAAAGGTCAGCCATCTTAGCTGATACTATTAGGGTCCCTGGGCTGGAGCCCGGAGTAGAGGAGGGGCCCGGGCTCCCCCTAGCTCTTTCCACCTTCCATACTGGCCTGTGATGAAGGTAACTCACTAGGTGGTGACTCTTGCCAATTATACTGAGAAAGGGAGGTCACTCTGGGGCCTAGATGAGTTTCTGAGGCCCCTAAATCTGCCAGGAAGCGCAGGACCGACGAGTACAAACTTGGAGCTTTGTCACAGTATGTACAGATCAAAAGAAGAAAAAACACAAAGACATGAGAAAACTAAGAAAAACAGGAGCGAAGGCACTATACGACTGAGCGTGCTGGACCATAAACAAAAGATGGTGGGCTTCCAGTTGTTACCAGCCAAGGGGGATGCTATACATGACATAACTCCTAGAACGAATCCCCTACGAGTATGAGAGTGGCAGGATTGCTTCACGACACTGCCATTTCCGACCTCACATTTTTCCTGATTTTATCGGCAGTGAGATTATTTAGTTATTTACATAAGTTATGAAGGCTCAGTCAGAAGGTTACCAGTAGCAGCTGGCCAAAAAATGCTGCTTTGGGAGATTGATAGATTTATTCATAGAAATACTAATGTTACAAGCGCAATTATCGGTTTTCTTCCTCCGCCTAGGCCTCCCACCTGTCAATTAGTGAAGGGGTAGGATAAAGGTATTTGTGTAGCCAAAGGTTTATATTTTTGTCGTATTTCAATGCAAATGTTTATCTTTAGAGAGAATCTTCTTTTTCCCATATCCCTTTGTTTATCAACTGATTTTGACAAAATTTGCAATGGAGTCGGTTTTTTTCTTTTTTTTAGAGGCCCCTCTCACATTTGGGAGGCCCTAAGATGTAACTTAGTTATGTTATACCAAGCCTGCACAACATGTGGCCCGGGGGCCACATGTGGCCTGCACATGCTCACTGTGCGGCCCGTGGGACGTGAGTAGGGGTGGGGCAAGCCAAGCGATGGGGTGGGGGGAGCGGATGGGGGCGGGGCTTTTTGGCCCGCAGCTAGTTTTTTTGCAGTAATATGGCCCTTGCTGCTTTCCGAGTTGTGCAGGCCTGTGTTATACTGTACTTTAATCTTGTCCTGATTATGAGCCTTATGCTTTGTTTTTAGTGCTCCGTTAGTGCCCATCTCTCGCTCTGTTTTGCAGAGTCAGTGCAGTCACTCTGAATTTATACCAGTGCAAAAGAGATCAGACACTGACCCTTAGTCTGATACCAGATTCTAAGTACAGTTGCTTGAAAAGGTTGGAAAGCACTGATCTCAGCTTATCCTTCCCTTTGCCCCACCTCTGCACCTCACTTCACCAACACAAGATCGTTCTCCATATTCTATTCTCCTGTGCTTGGTGCAGTAAAGTTTCAAGTGACCAAGTGATGGAACTTCCACCACTTTCCTTGGCAGACTATTCCTCAGTCTAACACATCTCCCCCTTTGGAATTGTTTCCTGGTACACAGCTTAATTTTCATCTTCCGTAAGATGAAATGCTGGCTGATATTTAATAGCCTGGTTGGCTAATCTGTGAAAATCCTATTAATGGCATTTTGACTGACAACCTACCACTCACGTTTTGTCAAGCAAATCTACTTTGATTGGTTTTACTTCCCCTCATCTCTTTTTTGTCAGAGTAAGCCTTAAAACTTGCTTATTGTTATACCATCTCAAATACTGCTGGCTCCTGTCATTAGCAGAAAACTTTTGGTTTACAATACAACCATTTCTGAACCCTTGTCCGTCTTCCTACGGGTGAGCCAAGCCCTCACCTGGTGTAGAATGTCATGGTTCCGTAGGCATCAGTGGAGCTAAGCCAATTTACACCAGATGAGGATTGGACCCACGCATTTTCAGCGAAGTCTCCTTTGTTGTTAATTATCGAATGCCTCCCTTCAAAAGCAAAATCCAAGTACACTGGGAAGGCAGAGTGTCCATTTATGGGAAAAAGCAATTGAGTCATAAGAAGTTTGTTCAGAATAGTACCCTTGTCACCTAGTGGGGGAAAGTGAGCTTGTTTGGCATCAAAGCCAGTCACTGAAAACACAGCCTCACCAGCAGCTGTGTTGGCAACTGTCCCCAATTAGCTTAGTGTGGTCCCAAAAATAGAACACACGCGCTGTCCTGTTATATAATAAACCACTTGCTATTTGAAATGACAATATTTAATTTTCCTATTGTGGACTCTGACGGCTTCCTGCATCAAGTCAAACAGCAGAGGAGGTCAACTTGGAAATGAGAGAGCAATGTTTAGTTCATACCACTTGCTCCAACTTCCTACGTGACCTATGAGTAATTAGATGACTCTCTCAATGCTTCTTTCCCTCTGTATCTGGTTTAAAAAGTAACATGAAGACCAAGTGTCTGTATGCCTCCAGGAATAGTCACTCTGCAGAGCAGACTTCTCACCATCCTCCAGTACACTGGACCCCTAATAACAAGGTCCAGATGCCATCCTGATACTGATGGCAACACATGTATTATTCTCAAGTAAACAGAGTCCTCTCTCCACACCCCAAGTGTTCTTTCTGCTTTTGTTTGCGGACTTCAGGCCTTCAGCAACTGCTGGTCGAGATCTGTTCTGTGCTGTAATCACTTCTGACCTTTACTTCCCCTATCCCCACTGCAGTGGCATTATCAGCATCTGCTAATACATACCACCCCCTTCTGCAAAGCCAAGTGGATATGGTAAGCAGTTAATTAAATATGACAATCACCAGCAGGCAAAACTATTAATAATTTGAAATATTTAATACATAGTTGAGGGGTGGGGGAGAAATACCCCACAACTCGTAAAAACTTTAAGAACTCACTAGGATTAAAAGTATCTTTCAAGGACACCTGGAAAAAAGGAAGCTTTAGTTACTGAAATGATTTTGAGTTGAAACTTGGTTTTTACAGAATTCCACAACCTTATAAACCCAGTTCTCTCTGAACCTTCCAAGCTGAGGGATAGTCTCCCAGCTGGAGTTTGTGAGCATAACTCCAAAGCCTGACTATCCAATTCTTTTCTTCCACTTTTGAAGAGCCAAAAGAGGGCTCTTAAGTGCTTTTATAAACCTCAATACAATTCAAACTTTGTGGTGTAGAACCCATTCCATTGTCATCCTGTATATATACTTCTAATAGCTTTTCTACCACAGGGTTAAGCTAATTGTCCTATAGATCCATGGCTCCCTTTTCCATTCTTACGCAGCTAAGTGACATTTGCTCCCTTCCAAAAGTATGGATTATTTCTGGTCACTACAGAAACATTACAAATACTAGATCACTATCATCACCATACCTTGTAGCTTCTCCTAAATTGCCTTCATTTTTTGAATTATGTTAATAAATTCCTGATTTACTTTAACAGAAATTGCTTATAATTCCCCAGGGTGGGGGTGGGGAAAATTATGCAGAAGCCATAACCATATCCAGTAAATTCTCCCCAAACTGTGTTTAGGGGAGGCCTTTGTTTGTTTCGTGGCTTAACGCCTGGTCTGTTTATTATATATATATAAACTGTTTCTAAAAATGCCTGTTGTGAAACACTGAAATGTTGTACAGTAAAAACCAAAGGCAAAATATTATAAAACCTAAAAAAAAAAAGAACCAACCAGCCAAATACAATACATGGCCAGACAAAATCAAACATTCTGGCTCCAATACAAACCCAATAGGCATCAGGGAAACCACCCCACCCACAACGGGAACAGTTCCCAACTAGTAAAAGGAATGTAGAAAACAAAAGGGCAAGGAGAGGGCCCAGAGAAGAATGGTCACAAACAGACCAGCTGAAATGTATGAGACTCGCTGTGTGTGTCCAAATGCAGCCAGCAAGGACTCTGCCATACCTCTCCTGGGAAGGAATTATACAATAAACAAGGACTCTCCACCAACAAGGTCAGACTAATCCTTGTTGACCCAAGGGAGGTACTGGAGACTTTGCCAACTATAACTGATAGTCAAGGAAGTGGCAAGAAGTGATCACTCAAGTACTTAGGGCCCAGATTGCTGGGGGAGGGCTTTATGTACCAGTGCTAAGAACCTCTATTACATCCTTTGAGGTACCAGCTGCCTGTGTAGATTGCAGAGAGTGAGCATCATTTCCTTGCGCCTACTCTCAGACACTGGTGAGCAGCCTTGTGCTGCCACTATTGCAGACCTTGGAAGAATTTCCAGGGAAGCTCAGTTCACATTGCATTACGGCATTCACAGCCAAGAGCCTTGGTGGGGCTTTACGGATAAAGCAGAGATGGCCACGACCACTGTTTCACCCACATCTGGGACAGAGCCTGGTCTTGTGGCGTCAGATGGACGCGGACTCAGGTAATCTGGGTTCAGTTCCAAGCTCGACCACCGATTCTCTGTGTGACTTTCAGCAAATTATTCATGCCCTCTGTGTCCCAGTTCACCATTTGTAAAACGGAGATAATAACTTTCCTTTGTCTGCCTTGTCTATATGCAGTTTAAGCTCTTTAGGGCAGGGGCTGTATTTTATGTATATACAGTGCCTAGAACAATGAGGCCCAATCTCAGTTGGTAACTAATAAAAATGAATAATAATCATAGTATTGTTGCAATTTGGGTTCCGTGCTGAGAAAGTAGGTGGCTCCAGGTCTTCCCCACCCTCCAACATCACTTGCAAGTACTCTCTGCATACCAGACATGCATAAGCAGCCAACAAACTTCACAAATATGAATAATCTTTTCTATAAATTCTGCTAATGCTTGCATATTTGAAAAAAAATATAGGCATGTATGACACAAGACTGTTCAAGTTCACTTAAAAATGCAGAGCTGGTTTGAAAAGGGACTATATACCAATAAAAATAAAATAATGTCATCTTCTTAACTGGTCTGTCAGCTTCCTGTGAGCATTAAGAGATCTATTTGTTCAGTTGAATAACCAAATTGTTTTTTACAATTGCCACCTTAACTCAAAGAGAATGCAGAGGAAATAGAGTGAGTGAGAGCTGCACTATGAGAATGATCAAGAGGCATGAAAAAGCTTCCATAGGGAGAAAGATTTTAAAAGATTGGGCTTATTTAGAGAAGAGGTGAATGAGAGGGGACAAAACACAGATTGGGTACTTCTCATCTATTTCACAACCCAACAACAAGGGGGCGTTCAATTAAAATGAAAGCCAGCAAACTTACAACTAACAAGAAGTATTATTTTCCTCTGCAATGTATAATTAACTTGAAGGGCTCATTGCCACAAGATATCACTGAGACCAAGAGTTTAGCAGGATGCAAAGAAGTACTGGACATTTATATAGATAAACGGCATATCCTGAGATACAATAGTGAGTTTGGGTCAGATATAAACTCTCAGCTGTGAGACATAAGCCAAACCCTAAGTGATGGGGATCAATAAGAAACTGGGAACTGCCCGTAACTGCCTATTACTATCCCACTATTGTCTACTGCAGAATTTCTTGAACCTTCCTCTGACAATTCTGGTGCTAGCCACTGTTGGAAACAGGGTCACTACTCTGATCTAGTATGGCAGTTCCTATGTTCCTGTTTGCCTAGCAGACCTCTTCTATCTCTGGGAAAGTGAGCTGGAGTCTACTCTGGCTCATGATTCAACTGACTTACTAATGGATTGCAGGACCTTTATTCTTGATGATGTATGAGCCAGAAAGAGCTCAATTTGACTTCCAGATTACAGAGTGAGTTTATGGGGCCAGCAGTTGGGAGTGGGAAACCTCGTCCTTTTCTTTATAAAACTGATCTGATTTGGTCTGAAAATCAAAGAGAGACCAACATTCTACTTTCACAGAATCACTTTGTAGAGTAGACCCAGACGTTAAGTTCCTTGGCACCATTTGATCTGGATGGATTGGATATTTTTCTGGTTTCTTCAATTGCTGATTCAGAAATAGTTTTATTCCTTATATAAAAGTGTAATGCAAAGGTACGGAGAAAGATTGAGTCGGTACTTCCAAACTATGCAAACAAAACATTGTAGAGCTGCACCTTTCCAGAGTATCCTGGATATCTATTACCTAGACTGTTTGGACTGACAATATATCAGGCTTTTCGTTGCCTAGGGCCCTATAAAGCCAACTTACTTTTTTAGCTGAAAGCACTCATGTAGAAAGGCATTTGGGAATTAATTATTTAATGTGATTCTCATTGGTACAAAGGTTCTGCCCCTCTTGCTGCTCATTTGCCATTATATATATGTTGCTCTGCAGAAAATTGCACATTAAAATCCATCACACATTTTACACCATGTACAGGGGCTCCACTTACATCAGTGAATTGATGTCAGTGTAACTAAGAGTAGAATTCAGCTCCAGGTTTTGAAAATGCTCTTTGAAACAAAGAGAAAAACAGTTTGTCTCACCACAGAAGCCCCTTCTTAATTCAGTCTATCTAATAACTCCATTACTGACCACTCTTTTGGCACACCTATTGGAAGATTACTCCTTTTAAACAGTAAAACATTAATTAGTAACCTTGTTCATTTGGGAAGTCGGAAATATGGATCAGTTTCCCTTAAAGTGTGCTCTCTGGATGCCTTTGCTGAAGATGGAGCAGCGAAAAGCACAGGAAGGTGTATGCCTGAAGCTGCACTTTGCACATTGATTTGGCTCATTTACCTCCAACTTCTCAGTTATTCTATACATCATAATGGCCTGTTTTATTTACAATGTTTGAATGATGACTGGTATAGAAGTAAATATCCTTTGGGGCTGCCTCTGTAGTGGCTGGATGCAACTTTGTCACTATAAAAGCTAAAAAATCGGGCCCTTTGTGTCTTTCTAAAAAAATATGTGAAGTTTGGCATTAGAAAAGAACTTATTTTGAATTACAATAAATAAATAAATTGCCTGGAGCACTCAAAATCTACCACGTCAGGCCCCTTTACCATTATACTTCCACCAGAAGTACCCCAGAATAAATCTTGTACCCCGGTCCTTATTCTAGTACCCCAGAATAAGTCTTGGGAAGGTTTGGTTGGCAGCAATAAAGTTGAAGTTAGTGGAGTTATGCTAGCAATTAATTTTTCCTCTTCCTTCTATTATCAAACACAAAATATATTCTGTTTGATTTTTTTTAATCTCTTCAAATGAAGGAAGTGGAACTGTAATGCTGTACTTTTGTAAGATCTCAGTAAATGGGATCCCAATAAACGAGGCTTGAAGGACAACATTACCCCAGGAAGATTCAGAAACAAGAACTTTTAATAACCGTGAATGTCTGAAGCTCCTGAAGCACCATCAAATTACATTGTGTATAATGCTGATGTCTGGGAACTGTAAACCTATACCTCTGTGTTCATCTATCCTGATAGACAGATGAACCTCATTTTCTCCTGTCACTCATAACAGACAGTTTTATGATTGTAAGAAGGGAAAAATATCATAAAGAGAGCCAGCTTTTTTCTTGAAAAGAAAAAGCCAACTTGACAGCACTAGCAAAAGTTGAAATGATTCCATGTGAGGCAAAAGAGGGAAAGGACTACGCCTCTCTTCAAATTAGATGGAGCAACTTTGGAGATGATTGAGGCATATGGACACCCACACCGTTTGCACAGAGAGAACTGCGCACCCCCCAGACTTCAGCTTATTAAAGATGACCTTTCCCCTCTCTAAAATTTCAAAGCTGACGTTCCAAGTGCTGAACAGACTGTGTGCCATATGTAACATGACCTCCGCTCGGCTCTGCCAAAGCACTGATGGCATCACTAATGAGAGGTGAAAGGTCCTTTTCTTGCATTTCTCTCAAAAACCCACCAGCACTGTCTGTGGACTAAAGTCTCCCCCCACCACCAGCCCCTTTTACAGGCTAATTTCATTTAATACAGAGTCTTGCACAACACGGTTTTGAAAGCAGTCATAACACAAGGCTGCCTGGCTTCTGACCACAGCTGGACCGCCATGTGCACAGTGCCAGAGTAAAGAAAATGTTTGTTTTGTCTCAGAATGCAAAGAGTGTCGGTAAACAGAGCCGTTTATGTAAATCGTGTCTCTCATTCATTCCGCAGCCATATGAACCGAAAGCTGTTTTGCTGTTTATAGGACGAGCAAACAGTTTGCAGCAGCCAGGTGTGTGCGGATCTTTTATTTGTTTGTTTGTTTAACTTGATGAAGAAGGGCCCGGGAGGCTTTGCATAGGTGCAAAACTGAGCTGCTAATGCTTTTGAACGCTAAAGATCAAATAAACCATGGAGCAAGAGAGGGGAAAATGTTACAGCCCGGGGTCCAACCAGCTTCCCTCGGCTTGTTGTCTGCGAAGGAAACAAAGTTTCCTTTTGCAGGGGGCCTTTTAGTTGTTTTCTTTCGAGGCATGCTGCCGATTTCGCCAGGCCTGTTACAAAGAAATAATCTAACATTAAAAATTAGGGGGGAAATACACACACAAAACGCACGGAGGATCAGGGCTACACACACACACACACGATGCACGGGGGTGGGGGGAGAGATACAGAGTTGAGTTAGTGCAAGATACAGCTATTAAAAGGCTGAGCGGGGTAGCGGTGTCCCCGTGTGGATGGGTCAATGTAAACGTATGGGCATGGATCTGGTGCAGAGGGTGTGGGAAAGCAAAAGGGAAGCGGGTTGGGGACGGAGGGGGTAACTGGTGTCTGGGGAAGATGCGTTGACGTCTGGTGTCTGTCTGGATAGTCAAATCATGCCTGCAGCCTTTCCAGGGGGAGCTCTGACAGCTGGGAGGTTACTCACCCCCACAGTTCCCCGGGCTGGACAAATGCTCTTTTTTCCTCTTAAAGCAGCACCAGCCGAAGGTTCAAGGCTTTTTCTGGGTCCTAAATACGTCTGCGGAAGTGGTTCTCCGGACAGGTGGTTTCTGGGTCGGACAGTGGGAGCGGTTCCTGGATCTTTAGGGTTTTCATTCCCTCAAACCTCATCAGGTTCAAGCAGCTTTATTCGCCGTTTCTCTGGTGCTCACAGGGGTTGTCAATGGAAACCAGGCTTAGGCGTGCGCTGCCCCCGGGTGCCTGATGAGCCAAACCATGCAAGTCCCCTGGGAAACCTGTCCGGGGCGTCCATCTCTTGGTGCCCCCCAGTTCTTCCCGGGGCTGGGGGGCATGAGCGGGCATCTCGCGGCTGCCCTGGGGTTTGGCATTACGGGCATTGCATCGGTTACTCGCCTTTAGCCGACTCGTGGGAGGAATTAAACCCCTCAGCAGAAATAAAAAGGCCAGGCCGAGGAGAAAGCTGCAGGAGCGGGCAGGGTGTCTAGAGTAGACCACCAGCTCCAGTCCGACCGGCCACCGAGACCGCTAGCGACTCCTTCCCTCGGGAAAAGGGCGCCCCCTGCCGCCTGCCCTCTCTCCCCCTTCCCCTGCCGTGCCCCTCCCCAGAGTCAGCAACGCGGCAGTCCAGTTTCCATCCCCCGCGGACGCCGCTCCAGGATTCTGCGTTCCCCGGGTGCCTGGTTCAAATCGCCCCCCCCCCCCCCCCCCCCCACTAAACCCGCCACCCCGACCAACAAGAGGAAAAAGCCGAAGGGGGAAAGCAGCGGCATCGCTTGGAGCAGAGCTGGTCCAGGCTTTTCCCACGGGGAAAAGAACCGGAATTAACCCCCCAGGTTGTTTTGGCGAAAAAAAATCCCAGTTTGTCCATCAGTCCCAAATTCTAACCCCATAATGATCATCCAGTAAATGTGGAGCAATGACTGCACGGGCCTGCCAGGGTTTGGATCTGTTGCCTGAGTCTGATCTCATTTCTGTCTAGCCAAGCAAGCGGGGGGACCACACTAAACTTGTTCAAAGCAGGGCCGGGGAACAGCTACCTTTGGGCGAGTTTTAACAATGTGAACGGGGCCCTCTATCCAGCCCTACGTCGTTCAGAGGTGGAAGGTTTTCTCCGGCGCCGTAAGAGCTAGAAACCGAATCTCTCTTTAATAATATGCGAGATGAAATCCGGCAAAGCCGGATGGGTCGGGGGAGTGAGGCCTGCCTGGCGCCCACCGGATACCAGCTGCGCCCGGCTTCCAGAAACGCTAAACTTCAGAAAACGCCCCTCCGGATCAAAGAGCCACCGAGTTTGGAGTAAGGCGGAGTAATGGGGCTGCATGTGACCCCGGTTCCTCTATTCGCCCTGCACTGGGCTCTGCCCTCAGTCAGAGAAAATCCAGCGATTTTCACAGGCAGTTGGTTTCGCTTTTGAATCAGTAGTTTCATTAAAATCTTCTCACACTGGACAAATCTCAAAACGGATTAGTAAATAGCTCTGGGTAACACAGCCCCCAATCCTCATGAACATGCCCCGTGCCCGGGGTAATCCCAACAGACGGCTTGTTTTAGAAATACTCACCCATCAGGTCTTTTGGAGGTGAATTTACAATGATGGGCCAGACCTTCCCTGGCCATTCCTTACTCAGGCAAACTTCCCATTAGCTTCGATGGGAGTTTCCCCGAGGAATAAAGGAGAGCAGGATCGGGCCCTGTTTCCTAAATTCAGAGGCTGAGAAACTATTTTACTCTCTCTCTCTCTCTCTCTCTCACACACACACGGTTTTACAAGGTTTGTGGTTGAGCTGCTTGCGTAGGGTGGCTGTTTAACTTTGTTTTTAGAGTTTCAGATATTTCTTGAAAACGCTGGATAAACAGGCTGGGACTCCATACCAAACAGGTCAGCTAGAGGGCAGAGGGTGCTGTTGATAGCTGTCTTCGAAATACAGCTAAACTAACTTCTTATGCCAAAGGCTACTTCTCGTGTCCGGGGGTTAAAACTCTTTCAGGGCTTGGCCTCGGATCGGTCGGTGTATCTATATAAGCGCGCACGGTGCGTTTTCTATCTGCCTATGCTCTTATATTAAATACGGTGTGCCAAGGAAAGCAGGTTTTTAAAATGAATTATTTGACTTCAGTTGCGTGTATAGTGCTCTATTATGGTGTGGGTATATGCATCACATACATACACTCTGTGCGCCTCCGGGACTTGACTTGTTTTGTCGCTGTCCTGGCCAGTGGAAAGCTGGGGTGTAAAAACTGAGTCTCCGACCCGCCTAGAACTCAAGGATCAATGTAGCTGCAGCCAGCTGCCCAATCTGTCTGCAGCGCTTTCCAGCCTAATTCAAGATGTATTAGCTTATTTAAAAGGGGCTATGGCAAGAAGTTGCAATTATCATTGTCTCGGGTTACGGCAAATTCCATTATGCTGAGAAATGGGAAGAAAACAACGCCGTGGAAATGCGAATTGTCCTGCGAATAATGCGCGGCGTGCATGCAGGCAGCTTGCTCTCTATCTGCGAGCAAGAGCGCCCGGCAGGGTCCGGTGCTTTTAAATGCTAATCTTGATAAATGGTGGGAATCAATTTCCTAGCCAGGGCACCAGTTTCACCTTCATCGTCCTGTTTGAGCTGCTTGGACGCCGAGTGAAGGGGCAGAGGACACCCCTCCGTGGGTGAGGTGGGGCAAAAGTTTGTCTGGTGGGAAAAGCGAATGAAAACTGAACGATACTTAGCAAGCTGAGGGCTGATAAATCAGGTGGGTGTGGACACCATCCTGTTGCACAAAATGTCACGGACACACAAGACCTGGTTATATGGGAAGTTGAAATGCTCAATAACCAAACAATGGAAAAATTCGGTAGGAATCAGTGCAGAAAAGGAGTTAAATGACGCTGTTGTCCTTTGATTTAAGAAACTGCTCATCCGATTCAGTTTCAGATTATCCAGGGGCAGACATGTTCTCTCTCTCCCTCGCTCCAAACCAGCCCCAACATCTTGAAGCAATCAGCAGCTGAGAAGGGACTCGTCCCCCTGGCATCTCAGGTTAAAGAAGGAGGTCCAGGAAAATGTGGTAGAGCCATTACAAGAAACCTGAGACGCATTCATCAGGGACTCCAATTGCCATCGCATTAGGATTGATTAGAGACCAGCCAGTACCGTAATGACCCGGAAAGAGGGGCATCCAGGGATTATTAATATCAGCCTTTTTTTCTAAAAGGGGAATCTATATGACCAGGATGACTATTTTTGTGCAAATTCACCTGCGCAAAACAGACAGTAGCGGAGCCGCACAAATGGTACCTCTAACGCCAACTAAAAAACATACCCCATGAAAATATACCTGAACATACAAAACCCTGGACGTCTTATATGTGGTAAAGACAGAGGTCACAACGAAATAATGGACTATCTCCTAGCCTTGATCATTTAGGAGTCTTGTGGGCGGCCTCTGAGCGAGCAGGACATCAGGCCTCTGAATATAACGCCTTCCTGCAAGCTACTAAAAATCCTGGTTCTGTTGCGCGTGGGAGACTTTTTAAAAGTCCCCATTTCCACGCTGGTGCTTGTGTTTGACGTGTGTGTGTGTGGGGGGGGGGGGTTGGCTGCTTTGCCGATCCGTCTGAACTGCGCACAGCCCCAAAATATTGTGACGTTTTATTTTTGTTTAAATCTCCGTTTTAAAATTAAATCTGAATCCCCCCCCCGATACTGATGAATGCAAAAAGCAGAACAAGCGAGGGGTTCCGAAGAGAGCTCTGCAAACAGCGATGGCTAGTCTGCTGCTTAGTGCTGTGCGCCAAAACAAATCAGCCCCTCATGGTCTCGGTTTAAATGCAGCTCACTGGATAATTAACTCCATCTTTCCAGCCCAACTTAACTGTTTATTTAGTGTCACCCTGTATTACCATCACTAGCACTTTCCTCTGCACAGGAGGAGCTGGAGGCTTTCACCTCCAAAAAGGCAATTCTTCTTAGCTGAGACAGATTCAGCATCCAGGATGTACATTAGTGCAAAAGAAAAGGGGGGCGGGGAGACCTTTGATTGAGAACTCGGGAGGATGCGAACTAAAAACATATACAACCGGTGTCAGCCCGACTGAAGAGGAAAACGCGTGATCACCTCTAATCCTTTGAAAAATGTTCCGGTAACTATACAAAGAAAGGGCCCTCTGTGTGTAACTATATCTTCTGTGAATCGTGTCAAACGCTGGTCTTTTGGAGGGGTGTCGGGGGGGGGTTGAGAAAGGCTGTCCCCCCCCCCCCCATTCATTCTAGCATCTCTTGCTTTCCTGAGCTGTTCTTCGGAGGTCCCAGTGCAGCTGGGCAGCTTGCAGCGTCCCCCCCGCCCCACACACACACGATGCGTGATGATTTTTTTGTGTGAACATTTCCAATCGGGGCGTTCAGAACCGACACGCGCCCACCGGAACTTTGTTTTCCTTCGCTTTTGTGCCAAACTCCCGGCCCAACCGTCAGAAAGCAGCAGGCGTCTGCACCCCCGCTCCCCTCCCGCCGCAGCTTAAAGCCAAGGAAGAAGAATCCCAAACAGCCCCTGTTCCGCGCTTCACACTCCTCCAAACTTCTCCCCTCAAACTACTCCTGATGGTTCCCCTCGCGCTCGGGCTCTTGCGCCACGAAGCGCGTCCAGGACAAAGAGGCGATATTTTCTGAAGACAGACAAAGCGGACGGATTTAAGAAGACGCTCCCTTGCCCTGCCCTTCCCAAGATGCCTGCTGACACCAGCTTTGTTTTTACAGGTGTCTGGGGGCAATTACCAACAAGTAATTAAAGGTTCCTTTGGTTTCCAGGCATCTTGGGCCAAGGGCTTCTATAGATAACAGCAAGTAATATGGAGAGAGTTCTGTCCTTTTTAATTTTTTTTTAAAAGAAAATACAAATCCTTATTGTTTAGAAATAAGCCAAGGAAACTGGCTGTCTCCCCTGTGCCTTGCAGCTGAGGAGGGCTGCAGAGATCCGGTATCACGTTGCAGATCCTCACTAAAGATAACGAAATGTGATCTATTTTTCAGAACAGCAAGTGGATGGGAAAGAAACCCCTTACAACACAAAACTCATTTACTAATGGCCTGGTTTTGTATTTCCCCGGCTCACGGTTCGGAAATCGCCCGAGTTGTGTTACTGCACTTCCAGTTCACCCAGACTAAAGAGCATGTTTTATTCTCATTAGCAGGCTGGCTCCGCAAACTTCTGCTGCTGCCGTTGTTAGTTGTCACTGTTGTCATCTTTATGTTGCAGAGACTTGACGGAGCTGGGAATTTTCTCATCAACTCCAGGACTCGACCACAGATGTGCATGATATCCGTGGCCATTTTAATGTTACACTAATAAATTGTCGGAGTAAATCCATACATAAAAAATGTATCCAAACTCTCCCCAAAACGCTGTGATATGCGGGGCGTTCGAGCTTCTTAAATTAAAAGCGTATTCTAGTAATCCTGCGGATAGCTAGAGCAATACAGTTCTTATTACATAAGAGCACAAAATAATGGCCTATTTAATATTAAACCTGTAAAGACAGTGGATTTAAGGCCTTACGAAAATGTTGCAGCGGTCCCTTCATCACTTGTCTTTGCTTTTAAGAAAAAAAATATTGTAGTCAAAGGCATATCCAATTATCCTTTACAATTATTTTTAAATAAAATATTTTTTTTTAAACCGTATCTACATTTTTTTCTAGGGACAATGAAGGCTGTGATCTGGGATTTGAAATGTTGCTCGTTTTCTTTCTACAAGGGGTAGACTATGAAGGTTATACTCTGTTTTGTTGTTATTTGCTCATTGACATCAAATGGTTTTGCTGGAACAATAAAAGCCTCTCTGAGTGATTTTAAAAGGAAAAATCGGTCAGCGTGGCTTGTAAATTCATGTCATTTTACCTCTTGTAGTGGTTTAAAGTGAAGGGTTTCCATTTTGGGAAAATCCGTCCTGGTAATAATTAACATTCATAATAACTGGTTTTCTTAGGCTGGATTGAAATAGTAGGTAGTACCCGGGTGAACAAGGCACTGCCCCCCCTCACTGTATGGGATTTTTGATTACATGGAAGAGTAACCATTTTGGAATAGGAAAGGAAGGTTCTGGCGAAGCGCTAGTCACTGGCCGCATCCGAAGAATTTGCTTATTCTTAACAACAGTAGTGTTTATTTGGTCAGACTTTTAAAGATACACAACAGAAGGAGGAGAACAGAATATCGCCTTCAGATGGGAAGTATCTCCACTGGGTATAAATTTCCGTCTCTCCTCTCACTAAGTAGTCCTGTAGGTTTAATTTGTCAGATCCCTACTCCTTGAAAAAATTACAATTTATTTCCTTATTTAAAAATATTAGCCCCCCCCTAAAAAAACCCCACTTAGCAAACTCGCGTTTGAACATGGAATTTCTATTCCAGGAGACAATCACTGGAAGTTGCAACCTCATAGATTATAATTCTGCGCACTTGCTCTAGACTTTAGGGTATTAGTTGAGTTTAGAGTTGGGTTTAAGACTCCGTTCCGGTCCCCACGCAGCTGCCTTGTCAATAAGGATCTGTTCCAAGTAGAGACATTCCTTCGGGCAGGACATTGCAGCTCTTTAAGACTTCATCTGAAACATCATAAGTACTAAAATAAAATGGCAAGGGAAAATTACCAGACACATGGTCATGGGATATAGAAGTGCCCCGACTCCAGTTTAGTAAGGAAAGCCATTGTACAGAGGGTGGGGCAGTGGGTTATTTTAAATAGCTCACATAGCCATTGTATGTGTGTGTGTGTGTGTGTGTGTGTATGTATATATATATATATATATATATATATATAATAATCTAGGCATACATAAGTATCCACGTCTGCCTTCAGCGTGTTTCACTGTAGATGAGAACCCTGACTTCGGCAATGCCCAGTATATTGCGTTCACACACACATATCTCGCTATGCGCTTTTAGATTATATATATTTTTTCTCCATAAGACCTCAAAACCCAACGATTTGTGGAAAACACGAAGGTTGTTGGCACTTAAGCAGAGGCCAATGTGCCACTCCAAATGGCAAGGAGTAGGGAACTGCGGGCATCAGTGTACACAAACAACAAACCCGATGTCACTACACTACTATCATTTCTGTGTCAGCCACAAATGTTCCGCACTTAACTTGAAGGGTCTAAAGTCAAAGAAATCCGAAGGCATTTCGGGAGGAGAAACGGGTTTTTAAGAGCATCGCGATTGTGATTAGCACCCACTAAGTGAACTCGTTCTTAAATCAAAAGCATTCTGAAGGGTACTTAAAATTCTGTTTTCTGCTTATCTAATCGAAGATAAATACAGTCATAAAGACACCCTCTTCCCCCCGCTCGGCTTTCCTTATCTCTGCTTATTGTTCTTATCGCCTACCCTGTCCCCTGCTACTGACAATAGATTAGCTTTGTTTAGAGGGGCTAATTGTTTTCAAAATCTTTTTGTTTAATAATACCTGCTTTTGAACAAGGTGTGCAAATGAGGATCAGGATAATTAAAGCGCCGTTTGTTTGTGCCAAATACTCCGCACGCACACACACAAAGAGCAGAAGATGAATACTGCAGAAGCAGCCTTCATTTCTACTAAACTTGGGGGCGCAAGTTCATTACTCCAGCCCGAAGGCACAACAACAACAAGTGATGCTTCTTTACTGCTTCTTCCCCAGCATCCTATAGTTGGGAGCTAGGTCCAAACTCCAACTACACAGTTGTTAGCTGGATGATTGTATTTGACTAATTCGAAGTCAGATCTGCTTCCGTCTAAACGCTTTGCTCCTCTCTCCCTCCCCCCACAAACGGCACTTTCAGTTTTGCCAGTGCCTGCCTGGAAAGCAATTCAGGGCGAAGACACGTTGAATGAGGGTCTTGGAAATGCGCCCCCCTCCTTATTCACACACAACTCCCTCCCACCCTCCTGTCCTCCAACCCAGAGTTATGGCTCTCCTCTATTATTTATCATGCTCCATAAGCTATTCATCAGGCCGTTATTTATTCATTCCCAACATTAAGGTAATTAAATATGAGCTCACAAGGAAGGAGCCGAGCTGAGAGGGGCCAGGAGGCGGGGGGGGGGGAGGGGAGGGGACGGTTTTAAGGGCTGTAATAATTGATTTGTGCAGAGATGAGCCCCCGCTCCCCTTAGGTGACACTTGAGACGGGGCTCATGTTGCAGGGCCCTGACGTGTCTCCCCTCTCGGGACGGAGCGCGGCTCCCCTCCCGGGCTCGCTCGCACACGCTCAGCCGCTCACTCATCAGACACCAGCAGCAGCAGCAGCAGCAGCAGCTCGGCTCGCGGGCCCGGCCTTCCCCGGCTTAGCCTTGCAGGCCGCGCGCCTCCGGCGGAGCCTCCGATAGGCGCGGGGGGCGGCCAATCAGCGCGGCCCGGCCGCTGCGGCGCTTTAAGCCTGGCCGCGGCGGGCGAGCCGCAAAGTTCCCCCAGCAACAATCCGGAGCATCCCAGCCCGCGCTCGCGCCCAGGCCGGGGCTCCGCGCGCCCCCTCTCCGCCGCCGCCGCCGCACCTGGGAGCGCCCGGCCTCGCGCCGGCTTCTCACCTGGCCGCGCGGGCGGGCGCCCTCCCGCCGCCGCTTCTGCCCCGCCGGGCCCTTCGGCCGAGCCATGTCCATGCTGCCGTCCTTCGGCTTCACGCAGGAGCAAGTGGCCTGCGTGTGCGAGGTGCTGCAGCAAGGGGGGAACCTGGAGCGCCTGGGCCGGTTCCTCTGGTCCCTGCCGGCCTGCGACCACCTGCACAAGAACGAGAGCGTGCTCAAGGCCAAGGCGGTGGTGGCCTTCCACCGGGGCAACTTCCGCGAGCTCTACAAGATCCTGGAGAGCCACCAGTTCTCGCCCCACAACCACCCCAAGCTGCAGCAGCTTTGGCTCAAGGCGCACTACGTGGAAGCCGAGAAGCTGCGGGGCCGGCCCCTGGGCGCCGTGGGCAAGTACCGGGTGCGCCGGAAATTCCCCCTGCCCCGCACCATCTGGGACGGCGAGGAGACCAGCTACTGCTTCAAGGAGAAGTCCCGGGGCGTGCTGAGGGAGTGGTACGCGCACAACCCCTACCCCTCGCCCCGGGAGAAGCGGGAGCTGGCCGAGGCCACCGGCCTCACCACCACCCAGGTCAGCAACTGGTTCAAAAACAGGAGGCAGCGGGACAGAGCGGCCGAGGCGAAGGAAAGGTACGGGCTTGCCCTGGCGTTTCTCTCCCTAGGGCAGGCTGGGGCTGCGTGGATGTGCCCGGCGGGGGGAGCGGCCACACGGCTCCTGCGCTTGGATTTAGCCGATGAAGGAGAAGTAGCCGCAGGATTGGTTTTTTTTTGGGGGGGGGGGCTGTGTCTGTTTCAGCCCAGCGCGAGGGAATCGCCGATATCACGATCCCCGCTGGGGTATCTAAAGCTCCAGGGCGCGGTGGGGGGTGTTCAGACGGCAGCAGGGTGCGGGGAAAGGGTGGCCAGGGGCTCCCCCAAAGGGAAAGGTGACCCCCCCCATCTGGCGGAGGCTTTGCCCGGCGGTGCCTTAAGGGGAGATGGGGCTAGGTTGGGGATATTGTGCCCCTGGCAGTGAGGGCAATACACAGCGGCGAGGCTGCGCGCTGCCCGGCCGGATCGCTCCCTGGGAGTCACTTTTTAAACGCCAAAGTTTCATTTCCCCTGGAAATTACAGGCGGGAGAAAAACGGGGTCGGGATTTTTCGCGCAGAGGCTGGGACGCGATTTTTATAACGCCTCTGAAAAATCTTCGCTCTTCCTCCTCGCCTCCCCCCAGCCCCACCTGCCCGACGCCCGGGGCTCAATCCACTTCTCGCTGACTTCTGGAGACAGCCTGGTGACTTTGCCTTTTGTTTCATCGCTGCTCGCCCGAGCGGCGGAACGGGACTCGGGGAAGGTTGTGGCAGACGGAACAGGCAGGGCAGTAAATGAGAAGCGATGCAGATGCAGAAAGTGTTTGATTCTCTGCCTTTTACTCCCCCACCCCCAGTCTCTCGGGGTTGCACTTCCCTCGGGCAGGGCTGCGCCGCGGCCGGGGAGTGCAGCCGGGGGTCCGGAAGAGACCGAGAAACCCGAGAGGTTTATGAAATTAACCAGGAGTTGAGTGAGGCCTGAGACACTTTGAGCCGCACACAGGAATCCGGGGGCGGGAGGGGGGATCAGACCTCTGTGGGTGGGAAGGGGGTAACTCACCCCTGCGTGGATCGGCTCGGAACCACGGCCGCGCTTCGAGCCGGATTTCAACGCCAGCAACGAGCATGTTACGAAACCAGGCCTCTGACTCCCTCCCTTCCAGCAGAAGGAGACGGGGCACAACGTGTCCTGCTCCCGCAGTCGTCTCGCTACCGCGGGTTTAGGAGGCTTTCCAGATGTTTGACCAGCCGCGCAAAAAGCAGATTTTAATTTTTAAAAAGCCCTTCTCCTTGCCTAAGCGAGCGTGCACATCAGCGACACGAGGTCGTGCAGCTGTCTACATAGGCCCAACAGGGCAGCTCCAGCGATGAATCCGGATTAACGTAGCAAGCGCTTTTCGTGATGTGTTTGAATATTGGGGTGGGGGGTTGTTTATTGGTCAATAAAATGTTTTGTTCGCAGCAGCTGTTTGTTGCGAGGTAAGGCCGCACAACGAGGCACATTGGTTTAATAGAGGGGGGATGGGTACCGCGCCGCACGGATACACTGGGGAGGAATTGCTCGTTCCCCGCGAGGGAGAGCAGGGAAAGAAATGGCCCATCCGCTGGTTTTCTCGAGCCTCTTCTAGCGGAGCACAAACCGAGTCTCGCTGTAAGGCGAAGAGCCGCCCCCTTGTCTCTGCTTTGTAACAAACAGGCTGATTCTCTTTCTCTTAGGGAGAACACTGAAAACAACAACACGTCCACCAACAAACCCAACCAGCTCTCTCCCCTGGATGGGGGCAAACCGCTGATGTCCAGCTCCGAGGAAGAATTCTCCCCCCCACAAAGTCCAGATCAGAACTCAGTCCTCCTATTACAGGGAAACCTCAGCCATGCCAGGAGCTCCAACTATTCCCTGACCGGCTTAACGGCCTCTCAGACCAGCCACAGCCTTCAGGACTCCCTGCTAGGACCCCTCACCTCGAGCTTGGTAGACCTCGGCTCCTAAAGCAGGAGCAAGCAGCCGTTAAAGCAATGGGAACGGAGGTTTACCGCGGCGCTAAGACACTCGATTGTAAATAGAGGACAGGACACGATTTTACAGCGTATCTGGTGATTCTTAACACGACTTTAAGCTCTCTTTTAAAACGCTCCCAAGAAGTCTCCTCTCCTATCTAACGCGCTCAATAGCTTTCCCATGATTTTTCTCCAAGCAGCCAAATGCAGAAAACGGCGGTTCCCTGTGATTTTCTCTCACGATGTTCCTTCGAATTCAGTTCAATTTTACCAGCAGGATTTACAAAATAACTGGATTCGAATCAAATCGAAACAAAGTGACGAAGATCCAGTCTGTCACGTACAGAGAGAAAGAAAAAAATAGATCGATGAAGAGTCTTTTTATAGTTGGGGAAATTTATCCCCATTTGAATTCTTAAGAACTAAGAGGGCGGATAATCTACAAGGCCTTTTATGGGGGAGGGAGGTGGGGGGGAAGTTAAGTTTACATTTTTCACATTTCGTGTTGACAGAAGATTTCGGTGTAGATTAAATTTTAAAAGATGCAGTATTAGAATAAAAACCAGTGCCTATGTCTTAAAGCAGATATACGAGGCAACTAGCTTGAGGAACTTCAATGACCATTAATAGAGCAAACATTCTTGTCTTTTTTTTTTGTGGTGAACTTTCGAAATGCATCAATGTGACTTAAACTAAAAATAAAAAATAAATAAATTACAGCTTCCTCTGAACAATATTTCTTATTATAACCTGACAACTTTCATGTCAATACTCTTGTTAGCTTGCCCCTTGCCCGCACGCCAGAGTTTGTCTTGCAAAAGGCTGCAGAGCTGGAAGTCGGAGCATTTGTTAGCAAAATTAGCATGTGTTTTCAGGTTTCTTTTCTATTGTACCTAAACAAGCCTAAATTAAATAACAATAATTAATAGACTACAAAGAGTATGATTTTCTTTGAAAGGGTGAGTTCTGTCTTCTTATTCCAGGCTAGTTCTGTTTTCATTTCAAACAGTTTAACTATTTCCTTGGCGGAGGGTCTATTTAGGCGTGAAAACAAGGCGACGGGACTATCTCGAAGAACTAAGTTGGTTCCACGGTGAAAAACTGCTCTTTAAAATGTTTTGTTCGATATTTATTTTTTTAGAAGCATTGTTTATCCACTAGCTGTTTTCAGACGCGTTCATCGTTATCTCGATCCTTCAGGGTTAACAGTCTTGCTGACAAGAACATGATGAAAGGACCATACTCCCTTTAATCGTAAGAAACGGAAAACAATAAAATAAACCCTCACGTTATTAGGTAATATTGGAATGCAAACTGGATGCGTGGACATCCTCTTGCTGCCAGATAAAGGGCAGAATTATTAAGAGCAATAAATTTGGGGTAATATTACAGGGAAAACCTCTTGTAGCTTCTGAATTCAGCTTAAAAATGACCGGGCTAAATGAACTATTCGTTAAAAACCAACCCGCGGGGCTTGCTTGTGCGGCTCACGGAGGACAGGGAGTTTCTCCCAATGAAAGGCGTAGCCTTCAAAAGCTCCGCTTTCCATCACTGGCGAATTTGTCTCGCTCTGAGCTAAAATGTCCTGCTTTTTCCCATGAAGGGCCCGATCCTGCAGCCCGTAGCCGTCCCACTCAAACCAAAGAGGGATTTCCCCGAGATGCTGACCCTTTACAGAGCAGTTTGGCCTGACTAAGGAAGCCAAGATCGGGCACTACCCAGGACAGGAGCAATGCCCGGCAGAAGCCGGCTTGCTGCTTTTCAGTCCCCGAGTAGCAACATGGGCCGTCCGGCTGCTGATAGGAAAACGCCGCTTTCCATGTGCTGGGCGTTTGAATCCCCATTTTTCTTTGGCTCTCTAGCCCTTCCCCTGTTCACTTGGGTTTAGCGCTAATGATCCCCATCTCCCCTGTTAGCGTTTTGGATCATTAAGTGCGTGTTTATTTAAGTCACTGCGGTGTTTACTCTCCAGGTCTTGGGCCATGGAGAAATGTCACCCTCTGCAGGAAGGTCTTTTCAGGAGGGATCTCTCCGCATTCTTCACATTCACTCCAAAAAAACAAACAGGCTGCCTAAAGATAGCTCCCAATGACCCAGTCAGCGCTTCAAAGCTCACCGCGGAAATCTCCCTGCAAGCTAGGAAGGACAATTCACTTCTATTCCTGACACAGCTCCCTCAGGCCGCTGCTTTAGGGCCAGATTCCCCTTGTGGTTGGCACAGGTGTAAATGCCCCGCCGGATGGAGTTATACTTCGGTTTGACTTCGATTTAGAGAGCTAAATTGCAAAGCTAATGGGGTTGTTTTTTTTAATTTATTTTTTGCACAAACCACTACAATCCTCCCGGTCCTGTACCCTGCAGGGTAGAATCAGACCACACCGAAATGGCACAGATATTGGGGAAACTACGGCGATTCTCGCGTCTAAACCCAACCAACTAGCTTTCGCGCCGCAGCCCTACGCTTGGTGTTGGTGCACACAGGCAATTATCAATCTGACGCCTTTCCCAGGGTTTAGTTGCCAGCCAACTCTGGCATGATGAAATTCATGGCCAGGAGAAAGCCCTTGGAATGACTGGCGTCTTCTCTTTCATCCAGAACGGGCTGTTAACAGAGTGAGAGAGGGAAGTACCGAACCAGGCTGAACCGGAGCAGCGACAAGGGCCGCACTTCGCATTTCCATTGCTCGTTCAGAATATTTTTGTTCCACGCTGTCTCACTAGATGATAGTGTAGAACCAGAACGAGGATGATTATAATGAGCAGTAATTAGTCGTTGGATTTTTATGGAAACCTCCCAGCCCCCTCTGCAAAGTAACACTGAGTAGGGGGAAGTAAACGAAAACAAACAGCAAATGAAGAGCTAGAGGAGACATCCTCAACCGCGCAATCAGCACCTGCAGGCCTACCTAGATCCGCCCAAGAAACGAGCCAAGGCTGTCTGATTTCCCTTCATCAAGTGCCCCATTCCACTGTTCCCAGTGCTGACCCAACAGCGGTTTACTGGAATATACCCCGTGGGACTGGAAGCGCTCCAGGCTCTGATTTGACAGCCAGGCCCGGTAGATTTGCGGAGCCCCGCCGGGGAAAGGGGCGTCGCGCCTGGGGTACAGATTCAGAGGGAAGCGCGAAGTCCGGGCCGGGGGTGCGGGTGGAAGACCCGGCCCTTTGGCTCCTCGGTAGATTACGACGCGTTGTTACCGCTTCGGGGCGCGGTGCTGATTTAAAGCCACCTGCCCTCAAGCGCGCTCACTCCCCCGCACTCTGCGCGACGGACCCCCGCCCCTAGCCCGTTCCCCCATAAACACCCCTCCGGGCCGGGACCGACGCACAAAGCGGGGCGGCTCCTCTCGGCTGCAGCTGGGGGATTGATGCCAGAGCTAGGCCGCTGTACGCTGCTGCTGGAGAAGAGACTCCCCGCCCCAGGGAAATAGCTGCTGGACGCGGGGTGCACCTGTCCTCGGTACCCCCAGCCTGCCCGCCACTCCCCGGCCCACCGCCGTTACCGCCGGCTTCTGGGCCGTGCAAAGAGCGGGGAGCACCGCGGAGCTTTGTTGCGCGGGGCTTTGTGGCGTTACGGGGACACCCGAGGACACGGAGAGAGGGGGCGGGTTTGGCAGAGCTCCCGGGGCCCGCTGCAGGGGTCCCCTTGCATGCAAACGGCTTGGATCAGATCCGGATTTTCCTGCCCTTCCCTCTGCTGCCCGGGGCTGGGCCGTGGGACCTCGCGTTTCTCCCAGAGCTTTGGGGCCTTCGCCCTGGCCCGGGAGCTCCGGAGGGGGCTAGTAGCGTGTTTGGGGAGCCCGTCCCGCCCTGACTTCACTGCCCTGGCATCGGCTGCCCCTTCTCCTCCGCTCGGAGCTCCCCGTGTCCGGGCTGGGTGAGTCCAGAGCCGGTTCCGCTGGAGGAGCGAGGGAGTGGGCCGAGCCAGCTCGGTGCGCCGGGCCAATGCGGACAGATTGGTGGGGCAGCCGGGCCCTGACCCGTCTTCCATGCCAGGGGGTCTGGGCCCGGCCACGGCCTTCACCTCCCTGCAGCCCGCGAGGCCTGGAGGCCAGGCTGGCTCTGCCTTGGGAGCACCCCGGGCAAACCAGCCAAGCCCGAGTAGCTCTTCTGGGGCTGGGCAGGGCCCCCGACGGCTCCGTGGGAGCACGGGACACGGTCCAGGGGACACGAACGGGCAGGGCCAGGCCGGGCAAGGGAATGACCCGGGCCTGCATCCCCGAGGGAGCTCACTTTGCTCCCGATCCGCTGCGCGGGCCCGCTCTGGGCCGAGTTCCCGCGAGTGGCTGCGTGTGCCACCCCCGTGGGGCGCGTTCAGTCTCTGCGGGGCTCGGCGTGGGGACCTCCGACCGCCTTGGAGCGCTAATGGGGCGGAGAGGGGCCAGCTGGGGCGCCCCTTTCCCGGTGTCCGCAGCAGGGCGGGGGTAGCCCCGCTGCCCAACTCGGGGTAAAGCTACGCGCGCCTTGTCTTCGCTGGGACCGCGAGTCAGGTTACCCCCCTTCCCCAGTGAAGACGCGGCCTAAGTCCCCTGAGACTGGGAGTCAAGGTCCGTGTCCCTGCGCCCGGGAGCCCTCTGCAGAGAGGCGGCGCGGGCTCCGCTCTGTTCCCAGGGCAATTCCTGGGCTAGTCGAAGGAGACTCGGGCCCCGCCAGGCTGCCCTGGCGGGGAAGGGGAGTCAGCCGGAGTTTGGGGGACGTGGGTTTATTCAGGCACCGAGGATCGGGCTCTGCAGTCTTGGGTCCGGATGGCTTTCCGCGGCGGACCCCCCGAGCTCTGGGGCTGATGGGCTGTAGCTTTACCCCACTCACGCCTTCCCCCGGCCAGGGGGGCTGAAGGGCCTCCTCTCTCGCAGCCCCGATTTGGACAGAGGGGCCCGATCCTGCTCCCAGGGTAGCCTGTGGTAAAATCCTCAGTGCCGTCAACGGGAGCAGGATCGGGCCCAGGGACTCCCGGGGATTTGTTATTTGCATCAGTGGCCGCCCGACACCCGTTTGCCCTCCCCCGGCCCACCCCGCCAGCAGCCCCCCGTCCTGTGCTTAATACAATGGGTCACGAAAATCCAAACACAGGGAATCCGTTTAAAGTAATCGCAGACTGTGCCGCCTATCCACGCAGCTTGGGGACCCTAAAAGCGAGATCTTGGGAAAACGTGGCACAAACACACGTGCGATTGGATGTGAGCAGCTGTCAGCTGGAAAATGTTTAATCGGGGGAGACCCTGGGCGAAGCGATTGGGCAACATTTAAAGAGAAAATACCGGGGAACGCCCTATCAACCACACCCCGGACTTGTTAAAAGTGGATTTTCTATGTGACCGACGAGTCCCTCTTGATCTAATCGTCGGGTTCCTGGTGAAGATGTTGTCGGTTTACATTTCTCTAGCTACCGACTGCTTAGAACCAACGATCCATTTACATCGGAGAACGAAACACCTCTAGCTGGATGAATGCAGGTTTTTAATAGCCTTTATTTTCCTTCTTAGAAAAGGAACCGGGGAGGGGGCACGAACCAGCCTCTCAAGGGCTGTTCTCACCTTTTGACTCGGCCCGGAGCTAGGGTCCAAGCCGGGAGAAGACCTAAAAAGGCGCCCTGAACTCACCAGCTTGAGCTTTCGGAGGCTTAGGCCCCATTGAAAGGGGACCCCAAGGAGACGTCGCAAGCAGGTAGCGAGGCTGACCTGGGAGTGGGTCTGGGAGACGGATTTATCGGGCCGCGTCCAGGGCCCGGAGCGCTGGTTTAAAAGGACCTGCCCCCCGGCAATCAGTCGGGATTTTAATCCATCCCCCATGGCCGGCTCGGTTCCCAGGACTCCCCCCACGCCCGCGGAGCTGAGCTCTTGGATGGGACGGGGACAATTCACCGGGCCGGTTAGCAGAGATCAGCGAAGCGGCAAGACCGCCTTGGGCCCCGCACAAACCGAGCGCGCTCGGAAAGGGCCCGATCCTGGAGTCCTGCCCGAGGCGAGCCCTGCCGGGGCTCTGAGTGAGACCCAACCCCAGGGGAAGACAGGCCGGGCCGGGCGACCCATTGAAATACCCCGCCCCCAGTCCTTGCTTGTTGTGCGTGGGACAGTTTGGGGAGATGGGTCCCCGTGGGCAGGGGGAGGGAAACACACAGCCCGGAACAGCACGGCCAAGGCCAGGCGAGCGGGGCGGGGGTCACCTTACCCGGGAGCTTTTGTGGTTGAAATAAATGTTCCTGTGTCCACATGTGAACAATCACCGGGGGGAGGGGGGGGAGGAGTCTTCCGCTCCGCTCACTGCGACCTGACAGTCCTCGAAACCCGAGTCCCCACGCGGGGTCCCGCCCCGAGCGATGGGTTGGCGCGCCTCCCCCCCGCGGATGGACTGGGCTTAGCCCGGTCTCAAACAGCTCGCAAGGAGCCCAGCCCGCCCAGAGGCCTCGCTTCTTCCGCGCCCCATTGCCGCAAGAAACAGCCGCAGGCCAGGGGGGAACCCCGGCTGGCTGGTCCTGTCCACACCAGCATCCTTTCCCCCATCACCCGGCTGCAAACCGCGCGGGGGGCCGGGCTGGGCCCGGCTGGGATTCCCCTCCGATCCACTGGCCACTGCGCGTTCTTTATATCGGGGCCACTTGCGGCAGAAGCGCCTGCGAGATACAGTTTTTAAAAGGGGCTAGGAAACGCTGATTGACGCTTGGGGGCCACAGTCCCCTTCCCCCCTCACTGAAGCCAATGGGAGCTCCGGTTGACAAAGGAGGGCAGAAATCAGTGACCTGGCCTCAGCTGAAGAAAAATCAAGGGGGCTTGACATTATGGACTGAAGAAGTGATTAAACATTCAAGCAGATGACGTCTTGCCCCTCTGTAGGTGTGTGGCATATTCCATGCGCCCTACAGATGCTGGGTAAACATGATAGGCTGCCTTCTAAAGCCAGCTTCTTGATTTGGATGCTGTGTTGCCCAGGGCTTTTAGCTCTGCACAAATAGCTAGTCGAGGGGAATCTATAATCAATGGCTATTTTCAAAATAAACAGACGAGTGCTCACTTCATATAGAAAGCAGGATTGGCTTACATACAGTCTATCTCCTGCCTCCTGCTTAGAAACTCTCTCCCCCCACCCCTGCCACCCTGTTCCAAACCTCCAGGCAAAGAATGACAGTATAGCTCTCACCCCACTGCTCTTTCGAAGACCCTCTTTCATTTCAGGCCCCTAACTGTTGCAGCTCACCCAGTTCTGGAAATATTTGTCATTCAGCTAGGAAACACACCCACCCAGGTTACGTGTGACATTTGCACAGCCAGAATCTATTTGCAAGCAAGTTCAAGATGAATCCACAGTTTGCAGCTCATAATACAAAATAAAATAATTAAAAGCCTACTGACAGTCCCCAAAGACCAGCTCTTATGATGAGACTTACTTAACAAAATACCCCAGGACTTGGGGTTACAGAAGAATGAGAGAGGCACAAGAAGTCCAGCTGAGATTTAGCCATTGTTAAAAGGACATTGGATGATATTTTAATTAATTTTATTATGGCAAAGAGAAATTGCTGATATTGGGGAAATCATTAAAATAAACCCCCCTTTACTTAGAGAAAAGTTTTTGTAATTATTTCCCAACTACTTTGAAACAGAGAGAGGTATAAACAGGGGCAGCCATGCCAGACAGGCTAGGGAGCAGTGAGGCAGAGACAGACAGGCCAGGGAGCAGAAACAGAGGCAAATAGGGGCTGACAGGCCAGGGAGAAGATTGTTCCCTTTTTTATTTGCAAACCACTTCACTTGGCTGCAGTCTGCAATTTTCAGCTAGCTCCTGTCCACACTGAAGTCCCAGGAAGTATTTCATAGGCAGGCCACAGCCACCTAGCAGGTATTGTTTTCTCACCTTGCTCTTTGTTTTTCTCTACAGGCAAGAAGGAGTTAATTTGATTTTTTAAAAAAGCAGATTTCACACTGTGTGTGGGTCAGCCAAAAAGGAGAGGAAATGGAGAACAGCAAAATGATTAATTCTACCTGCTTTTCCCATGAGCGATCACCTGCTTTCGGGGTCATGAATAGCAGGTAGCTCTCTCAGTCTCCAGCTCTGAGAGGCTCATTTGTTTGGTGACAGCTGAGTGACAAGACCTGAAACCGGAGCTCTCAACTTTGCCTGATGTGTGGATAAAACCCTGGATGTTCCCTCAAACATTTCAGGAAATGAAAGTTGTAATGTGATCCCTTTTGCGCCCACATCTCCCCCAGCAAACACAAAAGCTCAAAGGAACCTTCTCAGATTAAATTCAGCCTGGAGATGATGGAAGGAAAATGGAGAGCAGGCTGAGAAAGCTGGAGCTGGCAGGCTTTTCTTCGGCACTTATTGGAAATGCCTGTCCAAGCAGGGATTTAGAAAGGTCACCCATTTCACAAGTGCTTCTTCCTCCTGCAGAAGCATACCTTGCTGCCTGGATTAAAATGGCAACCTTTTCCCAGCTATACTAGCAAAGGCTTTGCAGGATTGCATGTTTAGAACTGTGAGCATGAAACTCAGTATCTGAAAACAAACTCAAAACCTACCACCCTCATTTCTTGTACTGGGTCATGATAATCAGGGGTCAGGGCATCATTCATATTCTAAGCCACACTACATTAGCCCTGAATGTGTTCAGAAACGTTGCCATTATTAACTAATAACCCCTCAGGAAAGCTCTGTGAAGTAGAACGGTATTAGTATCTCACTTAGCATAAGGCCAGAATTTCAAACCTGGCTGTCTCAATTGGTATTTCGGCACCTACTTCAAAACAGGATGTTCAGAAGTGCTGAGCATTGATGACAATGGCAGATATATATGCATTACACCTTAGAATATCAGGCCTTTTTATTTAGGTGTCTGCATAGGGATTTAGGAGCCTAACTTTAGCCCCCGCAAGTTTGAGCATGTTGGCCTTATTGACTTGCCCAAGATCACACAGGAAGTGAGTGCCAGAGCCAGGATTAGAACCCTACTAACTTCCTCCTTTGGGTTTAATTAATTAGATCATGATCCCTTTAAAAAGACATTCAGGGGTTGCTTGGAGTATTGTCCATTTAAAAAATAAGTTATTTTATACTTAAGACTGTGCGATGCTGTAAACCAACACAAAACACTGCACAAACACCCATATAACCTCTTCACTGCACAGGATTTAGGTCCTTATTCTCTACTGCATACTCCAGCTTTATAACAGTGTTACTGTACCCAATAGGAGCAGGATTAGCAGTGTAGCTCCAAATTTACAGTAGTATTACTGTATTTTTCTGTCATGCACATAACATGGTGGCTATTTATAAATAGAGTTGCACTGGGAGTGTTTTATAATACTTAAATTACAGAAAAATATATATTTTTCTATGCAGCAGGTTTTGTACATATTGAGAAAATTTAACTATTGTGATTCAAGAGAAAAATAAAACTCCCCTGGACTTGCTACCTAGGCTCTCTTGACTTACAGTGCATCAGTTGCTTTGTATCTGAAGACTGAATTGCACAGGATAATTCTGCCTCAGACTCATACCTTGTGCCTCTGATTTTGCTCATTATGTAGATATGTCTCTCTGAGAGCAGCATTCTCACACATCTTCCCAAATTTTGCCATCTCGCAAAAATTCACTGTGACTCTGCATATTGTGTGCAGCCACATCGATTCCAATAGGAATAGCACAGATTTCCATGGCAGTATGTGGTCACTCTGTGAGCAGAAGTCAATCTCAGAGGGCCAGATTCTGATACCCTTACTTTGATTGAACCCAAAGGGATTTCTTACAGAGCACAGTGGCAGAATCTGGCCCCCAAAGCAGCTTGGTTTGATGCAAAATGAGAAAAATAGCTGGAGTGCTGGTATTCCCGTGCTATCTTCATTCCTAGCTTGACAGGGACACACTTTTAGGTATGGAAATCATAGCTAATCTTTGATGGAATAACGTATTTTAGTCTCCTGACTACCTAGGTATGATCTATCAGTTTATGAATCTTTGCCCTTACTGCATACATTTTTAGTTTGGATTTAATGATGCAATGAAGTTAAAACCCATCCATGCCCCTGGCCATGTTTGTTTTTCTTGCTGTCAAACCTGTCATGATGCTGTAGTCTGATGATTATCTGGATGTGTCAGAACCCTCCCTCTTTCACCCTAGTATCAATCATTCACTGTTCCTCCAAATTTAGACTGAGATTGAAATCTTCCTGAAGCATATAATCCCAATAGTAATTTTAAAGTTAAAGATACACATTTAGATTCATTATACTGTCTTGTTTTCACTTCCTGAAAAATTCACCCGAGGGACAAGAGATTTTTGTCAATTTCTGTGTTAGTTCTTTATTTAAAATGCACCCACTCAGTGCACCAGGTTCACATACAACATTTACGTCATTTAAACCAAATCTTTCCATACATGGTCTCAGGCCAATGGTGATTTTGGTGGAAAATGTAAAGAAAATCCCCTTAATATATTCTGACTCATGCAAGACAGGGAGAAAAACACACACACTTTTTCATCTTAAGAAAATGGTGAGGAATTCTTTTTGCTCACTAATAATAATTCACTTTTCATCACTAGGTAGCAAAGTGCTTTATCCCCATTTTACAGATGGGAAAACCAAGCCACAGAGATGAAGGCATCTTCCCTATGTCATACAACAGGCCAGTGGCAGAGCTGGGAATAGCACCCAAGTCTCCTGAGTCCCAGTCCAGTGTGATATCCTGCCTCTGTTTATTTAAATAATTTAATTTTTTTAAAATTAAATAAAAATAAAATAAATAAAATAAATTTTAATTTATTTTATGGTGTTATATTATTCCCAGAATACAATCCAAAACCACTAGCATAAAAAATTCCAGTGAGGTTTATGGTTAATACTCCCTGAAGAAATGAAGTTTTGAGTGAGTAGCTGCTCTCCACTCCCCGTCTGCCTCTTTCCCAAATCCGGGTAACTAGGTACAGTAACTCCTCGCTTAAAGTCATCCCGGTTAACATTGTTTCATTGTTACACTGCTGATCAGTTAGGGAACATGCTCGTTTAAATTGCGCAATGCTCCCTTATAATGTGGTTTGGCAGCCGCCTGCTTTGTCAACTGCTTGCAGAAAGAGCAGCCTGTTGCAGCTAGCTGGGGGGGTTTGGAACCAGGGTGGACCGGCAGCCCCCCAGCAGCTCCCCACTCCCTTAAGTTCCTTGTGCGGCAGCTGCCCAGCAAGCCATCAGTTGCTGGCAATTCAGCTGTTCCCCCTGCCCCATTGACATGTGCTGCCTCTGCCCTCTGCCTTGGAGCTGCGCCTGGGAGCCTCCTGCTTGCTGTGTGGGGGGATGGTGAGCAAAGCAGGGGGCTAATGTCAGGATATCCCCCTCCCTCTGCTCCTTCCCCCCACTTACCCCATCTCTACAGAGTGTGGAGGGATGACATGATAGGGCTCAGGATGGAGGGAGCTTGCTGGCAGCAGCTGCTGTCTCAGCTTGCTGATTTACTTGAAAAGGCAATGTTCATAGAGTCAGGTCAGTGTACTTAAAGAGGCAATGTGCATTTCTCTCTCTCTCTCTCTCTCTCTCTCACACACACACTAGGTGTGTGTCTCTGTCTGCCATGCTGTCTCCCCTCCCTCCATTTTTGCTGCCTTGTAGAGTGTGAGGCTACATTAACAATGTGTTAATCCTTGAGGGCTCAGCCGAGTGCTAGTACATCATTTAGCAGTAAGGCATTCCCTGGGAAACATTGCACCCTCTTCCACCTTCTGACTCCACCACGTCACTCAAGCTTCACAATCATCATTGCTGTGTACAGTATTAAATTGTTTGTTTAAAACTTATACTCTCTCTGTGTGTGTGTGTGTGTGTGTGTGTGTGTGTGTGTATAATATAGTCTTTTGTCTGGTGAAAAAAATTTCACTGGAACTTTATTCCTCCCTCATTTACATTAATTCTTACGGGGTATTCTTAGTTTAACACCATTTCTTTTAAAGCCTCATTTTTCAGGAACATAACTACAGCATCAAGAGATCTGGTGTTCAAATCTGGCCTTTAGAGAGCAAAATAACTTGTTTAAATTAGAGGAGGATTTTGGAGTGGGTGCTTCAGGGAGGCCTGGATAGGGGCCAAACTCCAATACATCAATCAAGAAAGAAGTCCCAGAGCTTACCAAAAAGGCTGCCTGCTGGCACCAGTTCATTTCAGATACCAAATATGATACCGTTGTACTGGATCAGGTGGGGCACTTCCTATATCACTGTTTTACAGATGCAGGGTGAATGAAAACATGGAAAAAGAGCCAGTATCTTGCCTTTACCGTCTTCAGTAGCGAATGCTGATGCCAATGAGACTTCAGTTCCTGTGCTTGTTGGTTTCCTCCTGCACCGACAGAGCAGAAATAAAGGATTGTGCTTGGCTAGAGCTGGGAGCAGAGTGTTATATTTTCCATCCTAAATGAAGTGAAACTGAAGCTGAAATGAACAGCAATCTTCACTTCCTTGACTTTCAGCAGATTTTATGGTGCATGTAAATTGGAATTACGTTGTCATTTAAATTGCCAAAACCTTTAGGCTGAAAAACATAACGCTATGTCCCCCAAAATAGAAAATGGCTGTTATCTGAGCCTCCATCCTGCAAGGACCTGCATGCAGAAAGGCCACTGGAGTTGATTTTTTATCTGGATTTTCCTAGGGCTCCAAGATAAGCCTTATGATATGAGAGTTAAAAAGCTCAATCTGTTTCTAGGAACAAAGACTGCAGGCCAGGCTTCTACGAGAGGGGACTCCATTCTGAGAAAAGTGACTCTGAAAAGAACTTGGGGGGCCTGATAGATAATCAGTTGAACATGAGCTAACAGTGCGACGATGTGGCCAAACATGTGAATGCGATACCTGATGTATCACCAGGGGACTCTTGAGTAAGAGTAGAGAGAGGTTATTTTACCTCTCTATTTGGCTCTGGTGCAACGGCTATTGGAATACTGTGTCCAGTTCTGGTGTCCACAGCTCAGGAAGGTTGTTGATAACTTGGAGAGGGTTCAGAGAAGAACCATGAGAATGATTAAAGGATTGGCCAACAGGCTTTATAGGAATACTGTAAAGGAGCTCAATCTAGTTATCTTAATAAAGAGAAGGTTAAGGGGTGATCTGATCATCCTCTACAACTATCTGCACAGGGAACAGTAACTTGATAATAGAGGCTCTTCAATCTATAAGACAAAGATATTCCAAGATCAAATGGCTGGAAGTTAAAGCTAGACAAGTTCAGACTAGAAATAAGGTGTACGTTTTTAATAGTCAGGTAATTAAGCACTGGAACAATTTAACAAGGGTTGTGGTGGATTCTCCATCACTGGAACATTTTGACTCAAGACTGGATGTTTTTCTAAATGATAAGCTCTAGCTCAAACAGGAATTAATTCAGGAAAGTCCTATGGCTCGTGTTATATAGCAGGTCAGACTAAATGATCACAGTGGTCTCTTCTGGCTTTATACTCTATCAATCTATTAATCTATTTAGTTTACCCAAGAGAGGGTTAAGAGGGGCCTTGGCCGTGATCTACAGGTACCTAGATAATGGGACCATTAGTAGAAGTAAGTATTATGGCTCAGCAAAGCATTTAAGCACGTACTCAACTTTGAGGACACGGTCAAATCCTACTAGAATCAGTGGGACTTAGAAACGTGCTCAGAGTTAAACAGGAGTTTGTGTGCTTTGTGGAAGCGGGGCCTTTATCTGGAAGAAAGTGTTTTCAGGACTGGGCCATTGGGCTGACCCAAAGCCAGTGAAGTCAACATGCCCACAGATGGTAAACATGAGGCGCATCAGCAAATGCCTTCATCTGAAAGTGCTGAATATTAATAACAATGAGCACATGAAACCAACATTAACAATTGCTGTAACTAACCAAAGGCAACGTCTTCATTTCTGCAATTGCTGTTAGTTCCTCTCATCTTAACAGATGGGCGGGGAAGGATGCAGTTTATAGAGTAATCAAGGGGCATTAAAATGATATAATGATGTGAACAAAAGCCCAAGAGAGCCAAACACACTAGAGCAGCTGTGGCTGTCTGGCCCTCCAATAGTGTGGTAGGCCCAGGCGTCAGCAGACACCACACTCGAATGTATAACAACCGGCTGGAGCGGTGTGCTCAGCACTATTATTAGTGACTGTGCATCACGCATTCCTCCCAACTTGAACTGGTGCTTCTGTGAAGGGGCTTTTATTTAAAAAAATACCTTCGATTAGGGGAAATAACTTGATTCAAAGACTGGGACTCTGTTGTGCCCTCACTTAAGCCCTAGTCCTGCAACATGACACACAGAGGAACCTCAAGCCCATGGGGAGCCTCATTGACTGCATGGGTCAAGTTCTATAACACGTTGCAGGGCGAGGCCCTTGCTCCCTTGTCACCTCACAGAATCCAGCCTTGGGACATGGATGTAAGCAAGGGCTGAATTTGTCCCCAGAGGCCAATGAAGGATTTGGGGTGGTATGTGAATGGCAGCATGGCTCCTCAGGGAGATTTGCTGCCAGGGAAGAGATAGGGGCAGAGAGGGGCCCCGACAGATGCCTCAAAATCTCTGTTTTCTCAGCCAATCTTGGGATACGTGCGTGGTTCGAGGGTTTTCCCCAGTGCCATTTCCAGGGATGAGTGAAATCCATCCATGTGGCCTGGAAGGTGATCTGCTGCCTTAGCTTTTCCTCTTTCCCCCATTGTTGCATGGGAGGACATGATTTAGGCCCTAACCATCGAAAGACTGATCCTGTCACACTGAAGTCAATGGGAGTCTAAAATGTGAAGACCCCCTTCATCTTTTAAGGCCCACTTCAGCAGATGCCACCTAAGCAAACTGGGAATGAGCAATGTTTGGAGATTCATATTTTGAGCAGGTAGCTATTCCGCCTTCACGCCCCTTCTCCTGCAGGATAATGTCTCCACAGCGAGGTGCTGGTGACCTCTGAGGAAACTGTACATCCTGCCTTTGCAACTGGAGAGAGATGGCAGCCAGTTAGAAAGCAGAGGTTGTAGGGGGAAGTGGCCAAAATGGGTGTGCCAGGAGTTGGGAGAATCCTAACCATCCTGGAGCATAGAACTTCCCATCATCACACACAAAGAAACAGCAGCAGGATTTGAAGCTCCATTATTATCAGGAATCTGTGCAAGAGAACTGGCTAGCAGCTCAGAGCTGAGGTAATCCTTAATTTAGTGTCCTGCCTCGTGACCTATGAGGAGGGCTCGGTTACTCTAACAAGGAGCAGAGAATTACAGCTAAAACCATCTTCAGACATAGAACATGAAACTGGTTTTAGGAAAAAAAAAAAAAGCCGTCTTCCAAATACAGGCTCCAGCGATCTGTGCATATGTAACCCTATCCCAAAGGGCAATATCTCAGTGTACAATCTCAGCTGAGATGATTGTTCTCAACTGAAAATTGAAACCACAGGGATACCAAACGGCTGAACTGGAGTCGTATCGCCACGTGACAAAGAAAGCACGTTCAGGTGAAAAACGTGATTGCATAGTGTTTCATAGAAATGGCTCTTGGCTGCTTTTGAAATATTTTAAAAAATAACTAACTGTCTCTGCTCTGTGGATAAAGGATTCCAGTCACCTGGACTATGAATCTGGCACCTTTCCCGAGTGCTAAATTCATGAGACATTTTAAAAAGGGAGAGCAACATAAATATAATGTCTGCAAACAGCCCAAACCCAGAAGAGAGATGTTCATATTGAGCAAAATTAATCACGAACCAGAGAATCAGCACCGCTCTAAGAACCACTGGGTTTAGAAGAGATGTTAGTGGTACACAGGTCACAGCCTGGGGGTCAAATTCCCTCGTATAGTTCAATTGAAAGTGTTTTCAAACTGGCCCCAAACTCCTTCATTTAGGGCCTTTTTATCATTACAGCTGACAGGTGCCACGTAATTGACCTCACAAGCCTTCCTCACGTGCATGATCCTTACTCATCATAGCAGTCAATCTGCTAAAAGGTTCTTACAGGGCTGCTTTTCCTGTGCAGCCTGTGATTAATGTGCATATAGTAAACGGGGCTGCTCGCCTGAGTAGAGATTATTCACACAGACAAGAGTTTGTAGGATTAGACCCAACGCTTGCAGTTGTACCATATGCATTGTTCCCGTATCCATCTTAGCTCAGCAAGTTCTAGAGGACTCGATTCAGCACCGTACCAAACTTTAAACTGAAGTATGTGATTACGTGCTTTGCTGAATCGGGTCCTTGAATCTCAGATAATTTCTTTTCCATTTTCTAAGCAAATTCTAGTTATAAAATTGTTTGGGGAGGAGGGAGGAAGTGTGGCAGGGACCTGTGCGGTTGTGCCCCCCGAGAATGTCTGATGCTCATCCCCCTTCAAGCCGAAAGCTCATTCAAGGCCTCAGATCCCACGCTTTGTGAGAGAACTGGGAAAACACCACAAAACACTTTCCAGGAGGATTCACACATCAACTGTGCCCCTGTCCCGTCCACAACTGCTCTCCACGGACATGTCAGCAAGCAGGGTCCACGCACACAAATCCTTCTGGAGAGCACATTCTGAGCGGGCACTCGCAAGTTCTCATGGAGTGCAAATGTGCTAATATCCACAGGGGAAATGGTAAGTTTGAGATGAGACACAAGGAGGGGAAAATGCTCCCAAACTCCTTGCCAGGGCCCTAACACACAGGAAAATAACTGAACCAGAGAAAGCTCCGATCACACTTGTCTCATCTAGGTCTGCCCAAGCAAGTGCAATTACTTTGTGTCAATAGCTCTGGGGTTACAGAACGTTAGACCAATGAATGCGATACACTAGGTAAGTTTTATAGAGGGATAGGACGCTTCTTAGTGGGACATTAAGAACTTGAAATCTAATCAATTAAAAAAATGTTAAAAATAGTTTCTGGTACTACACTCACTCCAACACCCCCGTCTACTATTGTGGTTTTACAATTATATTTCCTAGGTGGATTTTTAAATGTGTTTCTCTCTCCTGCTGCCATGTGAAAGTCTCACACAAACAGCAGGGAAACATTCACTGACAAGACAGTGGAAACTACTAAACTGGATGTCCACACAGTGCTATCAAATGCACGGAGTAAACAGAATGCAAACAGAAGTTCCCCCAATTTAATCTCTTTCAGTTACAAGAAATCTTAGATATCACTCGTAACAATAATAGGAACGAATTCAAACGGAAAGGTGATTTTCAAACATGATGTGTCCCTGAAATACAGCAGGGGGACAGAGTTGCCGTCACTCCTGGCCATACCTCTGACACTCAGAGGCAGTTAAATCTAGCAGGTAGGACTAAATAAGTGCACCCATGCACACACACAAGCACACAATTATTTTGCATGAATGTGACTAATAAAACGCCCTCCCTCTGCCGCAGCCAGTACATCTTGCTACAAGGAGCCTTATTTTCTATGGATGATGTTTGTGGCAAAGCTTGTGTGGGACAGAAGAAAATGTCTATAATTTTCTAAAATTCCCTAATCCTGCTTATTTGCTCCCTTTCCCTGAGAATTCAAAGCCACAGTGGCTTCTTCCAACTCTCCTCCTAATTATAAGAGAGACTCAATCAGTCAGAGAACGGAAACAATATCACATGACCAAACACAGCTCACATTTATGACTACTGAGTATTGACTACTTACAGCAAACTGGTTCGGACTCAAGCCACAAAGAGTCAAAGGCCTAAACAAATAGTTTGCTGAGCAAATCTGAAAAAAATGAGAAAAAAAAACACCCTCAAGAAAACTGATCTGCTCACAAACACATTCCATAATCTCTGGGGGGAAAAAAGAGAGAAGCTAAATTAGCTGAGCAATTACATGATGGGAATTATTTGCTGGACTCTAGTTTACAACATGCTCTTTCATTGCATTCTGGAAATACTGAGGGCAGAGCCCTGGGCAGTGTAAATCAGCATCGCTCCACTGAAGGCTTTTTTACTTCGATAGAGCTCCACTGATTCACAGAAGCTCGAGTTCTGACCCGACACTGGCATGGTTTGAAGCTGCCTCTGGCTACATTCTGTTTCACCGTGTTAGCTGGCCTTTCTAGGTTTTCTTGTATTGTCTTTCTGGATTAGTAAGAAGTAGGCACTTTTAACCATTTGTGATGCTGTCACAATGACAGAAGGGCCCACCTGCAGCCCACTTCCTACGCGATCAAGAAAAGTTCTTCCCTGCACTGAGATTAGTCTATGCACAATGAATGTATTGACTGTGTAAATCTCATTTGTACACCCAGTTGCTACATGTATTAGGAACAAGATCCAAAGCTATCTGCTCAGCAATGCATTATACAATCAACTGAGGCCAGCTCCTCAGCTGGTGGAGTTCCATGAGCGCCAGTGTAGATATGCTGATTGACACTAGCTGAAGATCTGGCCTGCCTGGGTGTGTGAATAAAACCTTAGCTGGAAAACTCCTGAGCTTCTAGGCCCACTAAAAGCTCAGGAGCATCTGTCTTGTGGAGTTGGAGTGCCACCTGTTGGCTGGATTGGCTTATTACATTATCATCTTTCTGGCTGCTAAGCAAAATCAAAGGCCAAATTTGGCAAAGGGAAGGGAGAATAAAAGTGAAAACGAACGTATGGCAAAATAGTGACATGCTTACTCTTAATCAGTAAAGGTTAATATGAATCTTTGGTACATCCTATGTGTAAATGGTGCTCCACAGACATGTTAAAGATACAGAACCTGGGCAGATCAAACCCATAGCTGGAGAAAGTCAGGGTTGGGAACCAGAAAGTGTGCAAGTCTATACTTGAGGAGTTTCCTTTGGGATACAGGCTTTGGCCTCTTCCTTTATTTTTCCCCCTGGAACAGGCAGGAGATTTAGCTTGCTAAACCAAAGAATGTCCCAAGATTCTTGTGGCTCCAGGAAACCCATAGAGACCAGAACCACCTGAGTGGAGCTTCTACACCTGTCTCTGGCCCACGCACTCTCATGATAGCATGGCTTCTTCAGACACTTTGCTCCTTTGCTGTGCCTGACAGCTGCTACTTCCCACAAGCTCTGCATTATCTTGCTCTATGTAATCCCCTTGGAAATGGGGAAATGATGCAGCCCAGAGCAACTTCTCCTGCAGTCCCAACCTCTCCCACTGCACACCCTCCTGATCCTGGAATCCCAAATCCCTTGTGGGAGATGAAGGTTGAAAAGTTGCCACAACCGTAGGATTGTCCATATAGTACTACCAGTATCCTTAGCAGAGCTGGGCAGATATTTCCCTCCCCTGCAGAATATTTCAAGGCATTTACATGTTTGGTTTTTTGAAAATCCGGAAACTTGAAAAATAAAATATGTTGGGGCTGGGGCTGCTGGCAAGTTTTTAACCAAAACCAACTAAACCCCGTGGTGTTGTTTGTTTCTGGGCACTCAGTTTTCAAACAAAAAATGCACATGTTCATGGAAAGCAGATACTCTCCATTCAACTTTTCATTTAAGTGAAACCCCAATTCTCCGCTGGAAAAAAGTTTCAATTAGAAAATTTTGACCGGCTCTGATTATTAATATGAGCTCAGCACTGTATAAAAGACACAAAATATCGACTATTCTTGCCTTGAAGAAGGTATGGTCTGAGCAAAACCAAGCCAGCCCCGCCAGGATGCCCCAGGAAGCACTGAGGAGAGAATAAAAGGCTGCCTTTGTCTTTTTTTATGTTAGTATATACTTATCGTTTATATTATTATATCAGCCTTTCATTTCTTGTGGGCAACATGAGAGAAATGACTCCTTAGGAGGATTTGAGCAAAAGACCAGATTCTCAGCCGGCATAAATGAACATAGCTTGACTCCATTGATTTGCAGGTCAGTAACGCTGGTCTGATTTACTCCACCTGAGGATAGTGTAATGGCTTGGCAGATGAGGAGAGGAAAAGCATTGCACATGAAGAGTGTGACATGAAAGAAGCCAGGGACATGGGTATTGGCTGTCCTGGGGAAACTATAGGAAGAATATTGTAAAGACTTTGCACAAGAGAGACAAGACCTGGTACAGCCACATTTTCAAAGAAGCCTCTAACCATCGCTGTCTGAGAAACTCAGACTCGTAGACTGGGGCACCCCAGATTAGAAGTCACCTTTGAAAATGTCAGCCTGAAGATTGGAGGAGGCCTGCTTTTCAGAGAGGGGGAGAACCAAAAGGGCCCACCGACTTTTTCAGCAGAGCTCAGTACTTCTAGTAATCAGACCAAAGCTCCTTTAAGCAAAGTCCCCAAAAGATGAAGGAGAGAAATGGGTTGTGTTGGAAATGCATCTTTCCTATAATGCCGCTGGGACGAGCGTGGAAGAGAAACGACAGGGAAAGACTTGATTTTAAATCCAGACAGACACCCACTGGCTGGAATCAAGCACAGCAGAACAGGAAAAATAAAATGAGGAAAAGTTGGCCACGGCTGTTTCTTTCACTGGCTCTTCCCAGTTGGTCGTCACGAACAAACCCACATGGAGAGAGGGCTCGTTCCCATTTGCTGCTGCCGTGTCCTGGGGAGCTGGAAAAATTGTCAAACACAAGAACAAATCCTGGAGCTCAGCCCGTGCTGTGTGCCTGTGCTGACTGCTGAGCTCAGGAAGCCAGTGAAACTAATGAACACCACCACCACTGAAGGTATGCTGTTCCTTCCTCCTCCGCTACCACCGCAAGGACTGTGAAGAGCTCCGGAGCTGCTAGGGAGCCAGTAAACACTGAAATATTTGCAGCTGGCCGTACCTGTTCCAGCCAAAACAATCTCCGCTCAGGTCATTTGTGCAGGAGAATAAAGGTAGTGATTCAAAAGCAAGGGTCGAAAGGGAGGCCAGTGGCTTTGGCTCAAACCCTGAGCATGGCAGGAAAGAAACTGACAGGATTCGGGCCAGTGGGGGTGGCTAGTGCTTGTTCTCTGTATGAGCTGCAGTTGAGGCTCCCAAACTGGGAATTAGGAGAGCAGAGTTCAGGTCCTGGCTCTGCTATGGAATCCATGGGTAAATCACCTAGGGACTGGTCTGAAATCAAGGGAAGACTCCTGTTGGCTGCAGTGGTCCTTGGATCAGGCTCTGCATGTGTCCATTCCCCATCTGTAAAATGGGAATAGTTACTTTGTTTCTTTGCCTGTCCCATCTATATAGCTTGTGAGTTCTTTGGGACAGGGACTGTCTCTCACTATGTACTTGAACAGCTCCCAAAATACCAGGGCCCGGTTTGTGGTTGGGGCTGCTCCCTGCTGTGAAAACATTATTAACAAGAACTTGCTCTCAAATTTTCCTGTTTGCAAATCACAGTCCAGTTCCTGGCACCTAGGCTGTATGTCTAATGCCAGGGCTGCGTCCCATTAGCAATGTGTTTTGTCGGGCTGTTTAGGAAGCCGACTTCATTAAGGCTCTCTTTCCTTCATCTCCTTGGCCTCCTTTCATCCTTTTCTTCTTCCCCACCCCAGCAGATAATGATGCTAACTGCTGTTTCAGTGAGCACCAACCCACTGTCTAACCGGACGGGCCAAGCACTCACTCCTTGCCAACCTGGCTCAATGCCTTCTTTCCCGGCTTCGGGCCTCCTTGGCTTCTTTGCTAGCCTGATTTTTATTGTTTGATTTTTCCTGTCTTTCAGCTTCACGGCTGATGTTAATGAGGATAGACCTGGGATCCTGGGGAGCTTTCAAAAGCCCCCAGCTAGAGCCCCGGCATGGCCGGTAGATTCTCCATGGCTTGTCCAGCTTGAGTGGAACCTAGAAGAACAGCTGTGCTAGCGTTGTCTGTTGCAATGGTGCTACCCCAGTCCTGGTACAGAGAGAGCAAATGGATCCAAGCCTTCCCCTTCATCCTGGTGGCATAAAGATGATGGAGGGAGGGAGGAGGGCACTTCTGGAATACCCCTAGGTAGAGCTGATCCCAGGCACCTGTTTCAGCCCATTAGGGCTGTTGGAAGCCAGAATAAGTTGGAGTACCCTCAGCCTGCCTCTGCACACAGCAGCCAAGGCCCGAGGGAGTGCAAAGGTCAGCTCCACAGCACCTGTCCACGGCCCCTCTGATTTGTGCTAGGTGCTTCTCAGCCATGTCACGGCATTTGACCAAATGCTTCCAGTCCAGATTAAAGGTGGTAGGGCTCCTCTCGCGTGCACCCAAGAGTCCCAGTGACCTCAGAGAGAACATGGGGCGTACAGGGCTGCAGCTTCAGGCTCCCAGCATGGTAATAATATTGCCACATGTACAGTTTGTTGATTTACATCCTCAGCTGGCTCTCACCAGAGCCTCTGGAACATCCTTGCCTCTGTCCATCATGCTCTGGGCACGCACTGTGTTTTTATGCCCTTCTGTCTATGAGAAAGGCCTTGTACCGTCCACGCCAGAACGCTGGAAAATTAGCCAAGGAAAAGGAAGCCAGAAAAAAACAAAGGCCAATCAGGTGACATAGCTTTAAAATCAAAATGGAGAACCAGCCAAGGAAAATCAAACCCCAGAGCATTCCATGTAGGTCCTGAATGCTTAGTAGCATCCAGGCTGTGTTGTGAGAAGAAGGAGGGGTTTGTGGTACAGCTCCTAGCACAGGGTGGGCCTGGATCTTGCATAGAACAGCTAGGCATGACTGTAATAATACGAGAGGGGTTTTGTGACTAGGATTCTTTTGGATAGTGGTGTTAACAGTGGACATTCAATTTGAATATATATTGATGTCATTTGATGCCATGAATTTGAATGTGTTGAGCCATGCATAGGCCCCTAGAAGTGGTGTTTTTATAAACTGATCTCAGAGGAATGCAAATAGAATAATAGCCACCACTACTGGAGATGGCACTTCGAAGGTCCTCCCCCCTTCATACACACACTCTGCTCTTTTTCATAAAAAGCCCCCTCCCCATGTGGGCTTGCCAGGTATAACATCAGGAACACAAAGCTTTCTTGCTGTTGGTAAAGTTGCTGAAAGTGCTAGTTAAAGTTTCTAAAAAATGCTTTTTCTATTGATTCCATATGATTCCACCCTTAGTGGCTGGCATGCGTCAGGGAATCTGAGCCAACAAAGAGTGTTTAAGAGTTTTGATTTTCCAGTGGTTTAATACATATATAAATGTCAGAGCCAGTGAAAGTTTCTGGACTGACAGCCCTGGAAGGGTATAGCAGGCTTTCTCAATGCCCCACCGTACCCTGAAGGGGCCACTTACTTACGCGAATCCCTCAGTTCTTGACCTCTGCTCACTGGGTGATTACATGAGGGACATCTCTCCACTAGAACTGGGCTGGACAGAGACCACCACCAGCTCATGTCACACAGCCCAATAAACGGCTGTGACTTTTTGTCACTTCTAGAGATGAGCCACTAGAGCTGCGTCTCAACACCTTGTCTCCAGCTGGAGTCAAACCAGGAAGCTGCCATCCAAGTGTAATCCACAGGCTTAGAGACGATCATCAAATCTTCCAGCAACTACCTCACATCTCTCTCTTCGCTCAGCCAGGAGGGGCCTGAATTTTTAGTGTGAGGAAGCCTGGGATGGATTCTTGCTGACACCCATGGTGTATATGCAGCCATAGGTTGTTACAAAAACCACTTCCTCGTGTGGGAATCTGAACAGCATATCAGAGCCCGCAGGTACACACATTTCAGAGGGTTTGGATCCAACTCACTATAGGTAGTTTCAATCTGAGCCTGGCTCCAGGGTTCAGAGTAAAGCTAGCATCCTGTCCTAGGGCCAACTGCTACCAATGCAGGGTAGATTATAATCAGTGACCCAGGATGAAAGGCTCAACCTGCCCTTGCCAGTCTCCTGAGCCAGCCCAGTCCCTCCATCCTGAGGTTGTTCTAACGTTTTATTTTTAGAGCTGTTGCTCCATTAGCTCTTTTCTGTTTGTTTTTGGTTCTTATTTTTCCTGGCTTCTCCCAGCGTTCTAGTTTCCCTCCTTCGGATGTTTATTCTTTGGGTTTGTTTTCCCACTTTCCCGCGGTACCTCCTTTTTCATGTGTTGCTGGAGATGCTTCTTTGGCCTGGGAACCAGCACTTGCAACAGCTGCATTGGGAATGACCATTTGCACCAAGGCATTGTTCTGAGAGGCCTCTCTGTGCCCAGTCTGTGACCAGACTCTCCGTGCCCTGGTTTGCAGCCAGCCTGCACCTTTTACTGCCCAGACAGTTCAGCTGGGTGCCAAGAATCTGCATATTTCATTTGTGGTCTTTGTAGCATAGACCCTGCAGTGGCTCCACCACTATTATTGCTCCGGCTTTCACTCCAGGACCACTCCCTCACTCTTGCATCCCTGCAACTCTTCCTCTTGGCTGGCATAGCCTCTCTGGGGAGGAGAAATGGCTTCGTTCCCGTTCATGTGGTCACAAGGCTTTGGCAGGAGGAAAGGCTTCGTGTTGCTCTCTCCCATTCTGCGCTCATTTTGCTAAATACAGCACAGAGTTCAGGCAGCTTTTTTCAGTTGCGTGTTTAACGTCGCCCTTAAATCCTGCAACACTCCTGGGGACACTGGATTACAAGGGTTGGGGCCTTAGTCAGCTCGTCATGGGCCACTTCAATGGGAGCTCTGCGTGGTCCAACCTCTCACGTCCAATCAACTGCAAGGGAACATATGTTTGCTCAAACAGCATCATGTATGTTGTGTGTGATGATTTTGTTTTTTCTGTCGCGTACCAGATTCCTAATATTTGTATACTGGAAGCACCTGGAGGCGCCCACCAAGATCAGAGCCTCATGGAGATGGGTGCTGTCCAATCACAGAGAAGGAGACAGTTCCCTGCCCCAAAGAGCTTCCATTCTAAGTGGACAAATTAGACAAGAGGAGCTATTATGTCCCCCTTTTACAGATGGAGAATATAAGAGAGGAAATGACATGTCCAAGGCTGGCTGTAGCAGGGCCTACATCTGAATCCAGATTTCCTGAGTCCCAAACCAGGGCTTTTACCTGAGACCATCCTCACCCCCCATTTTGATACTATCTCTGCAGGGGTTGCTGTTGACTGGTGAGCCACAGTGAATGCAGCATGTTTAGGGAATGCATACACTGTGCTGACTCATAGGAGCTTGTTCTTCTGTTTTCTCATTTCTTACAGAGTCTAAACAACAGTCACTCAGATGGAAGGTGTCTGCTGCTGGCTCACTGTGTATGGGACAGAGAGAAAAATCCACATTAACTGTAAACAAACATCCAGGCCAGGATGCTGGCATTGCATTAACTAGCTCTCATTACCCGCCATCACCTTCACTCTTCAACAACCAGAGGAACTGTTTTCACTGTGTATTTGTTCAAATTGCTCATAGCTGCATGGGCACCTGCGTCTGCTTCAGAAAATGGGAGCTGTGCCCGGCTGTTTTTGAGAACATGTACAATGCACTTTTCCCTTCATCTTTCTGGGCAGAGGTTTTGTTCTTCTAAATCTTCCTTTATGATCATTTGTATTAGAGTAGATGCTCCAAGCAAAATCAAATCCTCATTGTCCATTTAATAAACACATAGAAACGGACAGACCCTGCCCCATGTGGATAAGATAGACAAAGGAAGTATTATCATCCTCATTTTGCAATGACAGGGACAGAGAGAGAGAAAGATTAGATAACTTACCCAAGGTCATGCAGGAAGTCTGTGACAGAGCTGGGAATTGTACCCAGCTGTTCTGAGTCCCAGTCCAGTGATTTAACCACTACAACAGCCTGAACAGCCTTCCCAGCTTTCACTTCAATCTATTTCTGATCATCAATAAAAATGATAAGATGTGCACTCAATAACACGTTCTCAGCATCAATAGATTGCTCTGTAAGGACTCTCTCTCTATCAATCTTCATCTGTCATTTTGTGTCTTGCTAATATATTTGATCCCTAGACATCTCACATTTCTTTATATGGTTGCTGAATTTAAGATAAGCCAACATCCATTAATGAATTACTGCCTTTGATGTCAGATGATACAGTTGAATTCTTTATTTCACTTCATGGGCACAGACCTTTTTTTTTTTTAAAAAAAAACAAACCAACAGATTCCTTCAGATTCTCACTCCATTGCAACAAGGGCACTACAAGTTCTCCAAAGTGTGTGTATTTATTCCCAATGAAAAGAGAAGGTCACTGATCAGTAGAACACCTGTTAAATTTTAGCTAAATGTACACTGGAATTTGCATGTAGTGAATTTTTTCAAAGGTTGACAGTGAGCTCAGAACCTGTGTATGGGCATTCAGTAGTCAGTGCAATAAGAGCACTCAAACAGAAAAGCTTCTTTCTGACCAAGCCATGTGGGGGATCATGGAAATCATGGGGCTGTGGATTCACTGTGGGAAGTGCAGTCCACCTAGTGTGCTTGGCCAAATGAGACAAGAAGCACCCAAACGACTTCCATGAAGCACCTAGGTGTGCACCAAGTTACTTCCTTTATCTCTAAACATGGTGACTAGCCTCACCCACTTCTTAAATGCCTGGACCAAGGTTCATTGCTCCCTAGCATGCCCTGGCATCCTGTAATCGGTGTGGTATGCAGGGAGTTCAGAAAACTGCATTTCTGTGACCATGTGTACAAGAGTGTTGGTGCAACAGCACCTAATTAGCCCCTGCCCAGTCAGCTCCAATCAGGGGAAACAGATTGGGGCTGATGGAAAAGTCCTGATGCTGGCCTGAGGATGGGCAACATCTGCTGGCCTGGGAAGCCAAGGGCTATAAAGGCTGGGAGGCAGCCAGAGAGAAAAGAAGATAATGTCAGTCAGTCATTGAATTGGAGGCCTCCTAGCTGAAGGCTGACTCCTGTAAAATTTGTATGTACATGGACACTGGTGGTGGGATGAAGTTATGTAAATAAAGACACAGGTGTGGCACAGCCCTGAAGCCTTTCTGAGCCTTATGGGGGGGCAGCAAGCAGACCCCCAGGAAGAGGGGTGGATTGTGAACCCTGTTACAGTGTGTTAACTCTAAACCCTAAAAATAGCTTGTATAGCCCAGAAGATGAGACTCTGGTTGTGATGAATCAGCACAGTGGGGGCAGGGGCTGCAGCACTCCATAGTGAAGAAGGCATCCAACCTTCTTGGTTTCTGAGTGGAACCGTTGCACAAGACTTGCCTGATTAACAGACTGTTGGGCAGAGAAGCCTGGCTCATGGCCTTCCACCTTGTGAGAACTTTCATTGATGGCTGTATTATTACTATTAGTAGTAGTAGTCATACTATCCCTCCTCACCCCCCTATTGTAGATGTTCAGTACAAATTGTATTTGGCAATATAAAAAAATAAACTTGTACCCTGTGGCATCAGACTGAAAGACCCTGAAACCAGGGCAGAACCTCAGCTAGTGTAAATGGATGTGAATTGAGCTATGCCAATGAGCTATGAGGATCTGGCCCTGAGTGAGGGATATTGAAATGCACCGTGTTATATACACAAGTAATAAGATACTACACTTCTGTGTGACTTTTTCTGCATATGGCATTTAGCTTCTTGGCAGGCTGGAGGAAGACAGAGGGAAAGATCAAATCATTCTTTTGAAGAACAAGTGCCATGATGTACAGCAACTCTAAGGCTAGCACACAGAGGATGGGGGGTGGGGGTGGGGGGCATTTCACCCCTCAGGAGGGACTGCTGTCTGACAACCATGTCTGAGAATTCTTCATTTCCCACAGAGACCAGAGAACTATTTATAGTAAAGACAATAGACATATTTTCATCTTTCTCTGTCTCCCTACTGTGGATGCAAATTAGATGCCACTACATGCTAAACAGATATGCTTCATAATGGCTTATTGTGCCACACACATTTTAACGAGGGAGAGGCTATAAATGGACTTCAGAAGCCTTGCAGATGTTTCTAGACTCTGTAGGTGAAGGGAAGGCTGGAGTCGAAGTGGAGCGCTGTCCTGTTTGCAGGGGTTGTCCATTGTTGTAAGATTTTGCTACTGTGAGCTAAACAGCATTCTATAATTCTTCCCAACTGCAGCTTCTTACCCTGATATTCCCACAATGTTGAGTAGTTTCCTCTGTCTCCCAGCAAGCAATAGGGAACATGCTTCTCTCTTCCCCCTTCTTGTTCCTCATCACAGTTCTCCATTTGATGGCTCTCCCCACACACACCCCAATGTCTGCAGAGATGTTATTAGTCCTTTAGCACTTCACTGTCCACCTCCTTGATTGAGGAAGAGCTAGGGCTGAGGGTATGGAACTAGTGGCGAAGGCTCCTAGGGTTGGGGAAAGCACTATACCTCCTGAAAGCTGCAGAACCAAGCTCTCTCTTTATAAAGATACCAAAGGAAATAGAAGCAAAATGAACAGATGAATTAGCATGGCAATGATTCCTCCTCCCTCTCTTTGTCTGACTTGTCTGTTTCGACCGTAAGCACTTCAGGACAAGGACTGTTTCCCATTAGGTATTTGACCATACATGCCTCTCACGCTGGCATTCTGATTTCAGATGGTGTCAAGGCTGATTCCCCACTCCGGCACTTTGAGTGCAGAAAGTGGGGGCCTGCCAGGATTCTAAAAATGGTGCTCCAAGCTCATATTAAACTCCCAAACTACCGCCCTGCCCCCATTTATGACAGATGGGACCTTGAGGCGCTACCATAATACTGCTAACAACAACAGCAGCAGCATATAGGATTTTGACTATGTGCCATAAAAACTGTCAGAACAAAAAGCCCTCCCTGCCTCTATCAGCAGATAAAGAGGAGAAAACATTGCAACTCCCCTAGAAGTACTGGAGAGATGGACAGAATTAGCCCAAATCTAGATATTACATTTTCCTTTTGAGCCTTCTGCTGCTCTCTTTTGAGTGCAGGACATCTATTACTCCTTATCCACCTATGATTATTTGCATTATTGTAGAACTTAGAGGCTCCGGCCAAGATGGGATCCCATTGCACTAGGTACTGTGCAAAGAGAGTGAGAGAAAGTCCCTGCCCTGAAAAGCTTACAGTCTAAATAGACAAGACAGACAAAGGGAGGGAGGGGAAACGTAGGCCCGGAGAGGTGAAGTGACTTGCCCAAGGTCACATAGCAGGTCAGTGGCAAAGCTAGGGAAAGACCATGATTCTGCCCTGTCTCTCGCATAGAAGAACTAGTCACAGTCTGGATCCTTTGCTCCATATTCCCACAAGGGGAAGGCTCAGCTTCGGTCCCCAGAATCACACCATCCAGACCAAGAGGCCTCGCAGAAATGCTCTGTAGACTTCACTTCAGAAGACCATAATATTTGCCATGTTCCAGCAGCAGGCTGATATTCACAAACACTGCCAGCCAGCATTCTGTGCATGGCTTTGTTTTTCCATGTTCTGCTCTTTTCAGGGAAGGGATCTTGGACTCCTAAGTCACTTTGATGCTTTTGGACAAGTTCCATTTTCCAGAGTGGAAGCTAAATGCCTTCGTCGCTTTGAAAATTTTGCCTCATTTTTAAAGTCCCTAAGTGATTTAGACTCCTAAGTCCTATTTTCAAATATAAAGTTCTATAAAGAACTGAGAAGACTTTAGGTGCCAGTATTAAGAAAATGGAAACAGTTTTGGGACAAAGATTAAAAAAAGATGGCTGGGAGGGGGACAAAAATAGCAATGCTGACATCTTTTAAAATATGGGCTGATTTCTTTAGCCCATATGTTGTCTGTAAACTCAGTTTCATGATTCAGCATTTCCATTGTATAATAATTTATAAGACTAAGAGTGAGTTAACACCAGATGTGTGCTGGTCATGATTGAGAATCAGAGAGGTAGCCGTGTTAGTCTGGAATTGCAGAAGTGACAAAGAGTCCTGTGGCACCTTAAAGACTAACTAAAGTATTAGAGCATAAGCTTTTGTGGGTTAATACCCACTTCGTCAGATGCATCCGACGAAGTGGGTATTAACCCACGAAAGCTTATGCTCTAAAACTTTAGTTAGTCTTTAAGGTGCCACAGGACTCTTGGTCATGATTGAGAGATCTATTAACATGCTTCAGCTCCAGAGTCTACTCCCAACATGGCTTCTTTACAATATCTAAAGAAAGCCTGAATGTTTGCCTTTGCTGATTCTTGTTAGCTTTAGAAATATCAAGTCTTGTCTTCCCTGCAGGATTCCTTGGAGAACTGAACAGGAAGCTTTCTCAGCACGTGCTCTCTGCTCACCTGGTCCCTGTCTAGAGAAGGCCTTTTCAAGAATGAACTCTTGGAGCTGCTTCTTTACCCTAGAAGGCCTTTTCTCCATACAAGCTACTTCAGCCTCTAGTCACGGTGATGTCAAAGAGAGAGATGTGGCAACCTGGTCATCGCAGGAGGGCGGTTTTGGAGATAAGGGTTGAATAGTAGCGCTATTTGGAGTATCAGCTGCTAGGATCAAGAAAGCAAAAGAGGGTGAAAGTGTGAAGCTTAAGCACAAACTCCCATTAGGATAGAGTATGGTCCCTCTACCACCTTTTTAGACTCAAAAGTCTTATGCAAGGACCTCACCCAAATGGTACCAACTTCTGAGAGGACTGATGCTACTTTTTGGAGAACGGACATAGCTATTCCAGGGGCAAAGCCCAAAGGTGGCTACCAGTCACCAGCAGAAGAGGTCATTGGCTCAGAATGGCAGCTTGCTCCAAGACTGCCTCGTAAAAAGAGAAACTGGAACTTGCCTGACTTCACAAGAAAGAATCCTATTGTCCAGTCCCTAACCAGAGCAAACACATTCTGCCAAGGAAACACACCCCATTCCACCATCTTGTGACCGAAGGGGAAAATGAAACATCTGTCGTCTTTGGACCTCCTGTTTCCTGAAAGTAGCACCAAACCCCACCCCCTCCATGGGCTATTGATGAAGAAGAAATGGCTACAAAACCCAAACTTGCTGTAAAAGGTGGATGCTGACATTTTACTTCCATCATCATATTTCATAAGCAATCCACCCACTCAGAAAGGCAAGTTCTAGGGTACTGGGTTCCATGCTGTTGACTACGCTGCCAGATCAGAGAACTGCAGGGTCATTTGTTAATTGGAAATGGCCTTTTTAATTACTTGGGATTTTTGCAGCTCTGGGAAAAGAAATTGCTCTAGCCCTGGGAATGGAATTTGCAATTACTTCCTTTATTTTTATTTAAATGGATAGTATTTTACAAAATTTTTAATGTACTCAGGCCCAATCCTGCAGACACTTATGTATTATGAGCAGTCCCATTGATTTCCAAGGGATTGTTTACAGCGTGAAAAGTTAAGTTTGTGTGTAAATCTTTGCAGGAGCAGGGCCTTACACTGCGGCTCTTTGGGAGAAGGCACCATACTTTTATTTATGTAAAGTGCACAGTACAAAGGTAACGGAGACCCAACAAGTAGTACATTAAGTACATCCATGTGCCACTGACATTAACATTAAGTCAATACAAACGTAAGGTTTTTGCCTCTAGAAATATTGTGTCAGTGACTTTGGTAGAGCCTGTTATTTATTTATATTTTAGTTTTATTTACATTTACAATACAAGCTGTTAGGTTAGGCCAGTATTAGAAAAAAGTAAAAAATAAGAAAAAGAATCAGATAAGGAAGGCCAAAAGTATTTGCCAGCAGAAAATGATTAGACTGTGATAATATCTAAAGAGTTAGAGATGCAATGAGACATGTCCCACACAACAACATCTTCTTTAAAAAAAAATAAACGCATGCCATTCATTTGTAATTTGTGTGAAGAAAGACAGTTCTACAATTGCCATTTCAACGCTGGCGGATATAATGAAATATTGACACTTTGTCATTTTGATCCCTTTCTGTACACTTGCTAAGGATCTTTCTTCTGCTGTGATGTCTACAAAAAGCCATGACAACGGTTAGGCCACTGGTGGGATGAGATCAATGCCTATCACGCTGACCAATATAGTCTCATTGTTACTTGTATTCCCCAACACCGTCCGACCCCATCTGTAGTCTATTCTCTTATATTGAGATGGGAAGCTCTTTAGAGCATGGATCATCCTTTCGTTCTGTGTTTGTGCAGTGCTTAGCACAGTGAGGTCTTGGGCCATTACTAGGGCTTCCAGGTGCTATGGTAATATGAATAGTTGAAAAGTGTACAGGCCAGATCTTCAACTGGTGTAAATCAGTATAGCTCCATAGACTTCAGTGACTTATTTCAAGCACTGAAGTCAATGGAGGTGCACCTTTTACACCAGCTGGAGATCTGCCCTTGTATTTTGAGGAAGCTGATTTTTCTCTCATTTCACTTCCAATACTTGAGACGATGTGTGTAGGGAGACATAAAGCGTCGCTGTCAGAGAGCATGACCATCTTTATTCCCCCATTATCTCAGAGAGGGGGAAACACGCCTCCCTGTATCTCTAACAATGCTCTTTGACAGAGGAGTGCTGACCTACTTTGCACTTAAGCCAGCTGTTTACATTTATGAATGCAGATGCATTTCAGTCAGGCTAAGAGAAGAGTTACTTTACAGCTTGTCTATGTGGTCTCTTGGGCTGAGCAGCTGAATTTCATGTGAAACTATAGTTTGTGGTTTATGCAAGAGGCTTTAAAGGCAAAGAAAACATGGGAGAGCATTATACATTTTTAAATGCCATCTCATAGATATAAAAGAAGGGAAATGCAGCTGTAGCTTTTTATAAAAAGCTGCAAACTTATTTCAATGTAAAGATAATAATAGTCACTGACAGCCTGTTCACCAGGTCAAATTTTTACAGTGCTTTAGCTTCATGTCAAAAATCTCATTGTATCAGGCTTTTCTGCTTTCCAGGTAGCAATATAATCGCGAGTCATAAAATAGGACTGGCACTAAGCCACTGTATTGGATTATTTCTCACCAGATACTATCCTAATCACATGAGCCTCATCTATAGTCCAAATGACAAACTGAACCATCTTGGAATTCTAATCCCAAATCTGAGATTTCACTGCTTTGTGGCTCAATTTTTCCATCTGTAGAATGGAGATAATATTTCCTGACTTTGCAAGTAGTTTGAGGATTAGTTAACGTTTTCTCAACGCTTCACGAATCCTACTAATGCTAACACAAAATGGATAACTGCAGAGATTGCTTCTTTTTAGAAGCCTTAAATCTTAAATTAAATTAAAGGCCAGATCTGCAGCTGGTATAAATCAGATTATCTATAGATTCACAGATTCCATCGCCAGGAAGACCTACTGTCATCCCCTAGTCTACCCTCCAGGAGAACACAGACCCTGGAACTTCCCCCAGAATAATTCCTAGAGCGTCTTGTAGAAAGACATCCAATCTGGATTTAAAATTTGCCAGTGATGGAAAATCCACCATGACCCTTTGTAAATTGTTCCAATGGTTCATTACTGTCACTATCAAAAATGTACAGCTAATTTTCGGTTTGAATTTGTTTGGCTCCAACTTCGAGCCACTGGATCGTGTTCTACCCTTTTCTAGGTGAACTCATTATCAAATATTTGTTGCCCATGTAGGTACTTATAGAATAATCAAGTCACCCCAGAGCCTTCTCTGTTAAACGAACTAGACTGAGCACCTTGAGTCTACTGCTATAAAGCATGTTTTCTTTCTTTAATTGTTCTTGTGACTCTTTTCCAAACTCTCTCCAATTTGTTAACATCCTTCCTGAAATGTGGGTACTAGAACTGGACACCGTATTCCAGCAGTGGTCTCACCAGTGCAAAATAGAGGTAAAATTAGCAGACTCTCAAGGAGGAATAGAGAAGTTGTTCATACATCCATGAATCACATTAGTCCTTTTGACCACAGAATCACACTGGGAGCTCATGTTCCTCTGATTATCCACCACAACCCCTGTGGCCCTACCTGGGGTACCCAGTGTTATGAGGCACCTTGCCAAGGCTGCTGGAACAATATTTATAGTGGGGATGCTGAGAGCCATAGAACCAAACTGTAAACCCCTGTATATAGTGGAAATCACTTCAAGTCAGGAAGTGTTGCAGATGCACCTGTAGCTCCAGCACCTATGCCTCCCACCTGATCTTAGCGTGAGGAAATCTTGTCTATAACTGTGGTGGGTCATATCCCCAATTCCATCAGCCACAGGAAACACAAGAACTCTCTTCTAGGCCTCCCAGGCTACAGGTTAATGACAGGCAAACTTCACCTCTTGAGCCTTCCTAACATCTCCTTGGAGCGTCTGGCCTGTGGCCCACTGAACAGTGCAGTATTGACAGATTTGCTGGTTCCAGAGAAACAGTATACTCTAGCTTACCAGTTCTACCTGAGGTCACCACTCCACTTAACACACAGCACTTAAATAAACATACTTAATTTAACTATAAATGTATCTAAAAGCATAGAGATTCAAGTAAAATTATACCTTTCTGTATCATTATTGATAAATCTACCATTTAATAATGGTCCACTACCTTTGTTAGGAATTTTTAAGTATATTAGGAACAGAAAGAATCCTTCTTTTTATCCTTAACCCTGCTAGCCATTTATTTTTCCCTATGTTCCTTTGCTTCCCTTATCAATTTTCTACAATTCCTAGCTGTCATGTTATTGAAATTATCTGGGACCATATAAATCATTGGTGCAACAAGGTCCTGTAGTGGCACCAAATCTTATGTAAAGGGGGTCATATAAGGTGTCTGCGACCAGGTTATGGTCTGCTGATTATGATGATGCTATCTGTATGTGTGTATCAATTTTGTAGTTGAAGTTATGGATATTGACTCTGTACTGTCTGTCTTTCCAAATATTGTGTTATGCTGGTGGAGACATTCCAGAAGACTGGGTGTCAGCTTTGCTTAAGCTGCTTGATGGCCCATTAAGGACTATCAGCTGTACAAGGACTCACTGGGAGCTTGGAATGCTACAATCCACATGAGAAGTCTGGCAAAGACATGCAAAAGAGATGGTGGGCAATGGCTGCCCACCTGTGAATGCTGAATCATGCATGGTCATGTGATATGCTCACATGACTCCAGAACTGATGGGGTTGTACTTTTCACAGCAAGAACAAAGGGGTTCTTCCCCCTGGAAGAAACTATAAATAAACCTACTGCAGCTCCTCCATGAGGTCTCCAATCTCCAGTCTCCAGCCTTGCTGCTACTTCTGGATGGGACTTTGCTACAAATGGGCGCTCCGGCCAAAGGATTGATGACCCATTCCTGCAGGGAATATATTCCAGAGACTTTGATTTGAACCTGCAGTTTATTCTACATCTGATGCAAGAGATTTGCCTTTACTGCATGTATTTGATTTCCTTTAACCATTTCTAACCCTCACCTATATCTTTTTCCTTGTATGATAAACCTTTAGATTTTAAATTCTAAAGGATTGGCAACAGTGTGATTTGTGGGTAAGATCTGATTTGTATATTGACCTTGTTCTGGGGCCTGATTCTTTGGAATTGGGAAGAACCATTTTCTTTTATTTGGGGTATTGGTTTTCATAGCCATTTGTCCCCAGGACACGTGGCTGCTGGTGGTGATACTGGGAAGCTGGAGTGTCTAAGGGAATTGCTTGTGTGACTTGTGGCTAGCCAGTGGGGCAAAACCAAAGTCTTTTCTGTTTGCTGGTTTGGTTTGCCTTAGAAGTGGAAAAGCCCCAGCCTTGGGCTCTAGTTGCCCTTTTGGAAGCAATTTGTCCTGATTTGACACCCTCAGTTGGATCCCACCAGGAACAGCACCGTCACACTAGCTTCTGATTTATGTTTATTACTATCAACTTACCCTTTGTTTTTTGTCTATATCAGCTGAAGATCTGGTCTATGGTAATTTAGTTATAGCCCAAAGTCTGAAATACTATGTCTGAAAATAAAGACATAACTTACCTGAACTTGGTCATTAGAACTCAGCAGAATGCTGTTCAGCTGCCATAGCTCTTGTGCTGTGGACAACTAGCATGTGATAAGTTATTGACTAGATACAGTACATAGAGGTGATTTTCAGGCACAGAGATTCAAGTGATTTATGAAGGCCAGATTCTAATGGGAATCATTTCTTGGTGAGACAGATCTTGCAGGCGTAAAAGAGGCAGGGGTCTAGCTTTTAAGGGTCAAACAGAGAAAAGGGATATTGGGCCAGACTGATGCTGATGAGAACTGTCATAGCTTTGCGCATTTCAAGTGGAGATATACCAATTTACATCAGCAGAGGATCTGCTCCATTATCTTTATACATTAAAAAAACTTTTAGAATTACCCTATGCCTACTTTTTTCAGGTTAAAAAAAAAGGTAATTACTTGGGGTGTCAATAGAGGTGGTGTTGGAACAAACAGAAACATTAAAGAGCAGCAAATCTCTAGGTGTTGCTGATATACACCTGAGACTTCAAAAGGCTTTAAAAATCCTGGAATCTCAGGAAAATTTGATACTGTACTGTAGGTAGTGAAAACGTAACCTTCCAAAAAAGTGCTTGGGTGATTCTAGTAGTTACAGACCAGTAAGTCTTACTTCAGATTCAGGAAGACTGATTAAAGGGAGGAAATGATTCTATAACAGAGATACTAGGAGCTGATTTGGGTTAACCGGCACTGCATCATAAAGGAAATCGTGCCTCTCTAATCTGTTAGATTTATGTGAGCAAATAATGAAAGCAATGGATAAAAGAGAACCAGCTGACATAATATGGACTCTCAGAAAGCCTTTGACAAAGGTTCACAAGAGGCTCATTAGCTGTGGGAGATGAAGTAAAGTACTTCTGTGGATTAGAAGTTAGCTAGGAAACAGAAAACTGAGTAGAAATGAGTGGTCCTACCCAAAGTGGGCAGAGATCATCCTTAGAGCACCCCAAGGTTCCATACTGGAACCAGTGTTATTCAATATATTTATTAATGCTATGGAAGGGCAGGGAGAGCAGTAAAAGGCAACGCTTGGAGAGTACAAGGTTCTATAAAGCCAAATCTAGTCTAACAAACTGCAAGGAAACAGATATAGCCAGCTGAGTGGGCAGCACAATGGCAAATGAAATTCATCATTGACAAATACAAGGCAATTCCTTCCAATGTGCATAGTCTGAACTACTTATGCATACTGATGGGCTACTCTTACAGTGTACCTAAACTCCAAGTCACTGAATTCTCTTTCACTGACTAGAAAGGCCGTGGACATGTGTCACTCTCAGCAGAGAGGCAACCGTCTAACCAACAAGAGATTGAAAGAAGCTTCCTCTACTGGTGGGTGTCACAGCGTCGGAGTAGAATCGAAGAAGAGAGATGCATGTTCATTGGAGGCTCTGGTCCGAGCATAAGTTACCCTCTCAGGGTGCAGTTTTATTGCAGGGATTCTGCTGTCACACAAGTTGACACCCGCCAAGTCTCCAGCTGCACGTTCCCTTTCCATGCAGTTATAGGAGCAGGAGAGATGAAGAGTGCATGGCCCTGCAGGGCCACCTAATCGACCCAGCTTGCCTCCTCTGAAAGCAGCTCTCTTTTACACCGATAAGCCGAAACAATCTCAGCTACTCCCAATTAGCTCCCAGCTGGGAGCATCTCTCTGAGCAGCATCTGAACCCTGTGCAGGAATGAACCCCCACAAACTCCAGGCCATGGCCTGACTCAGCTGCTCCCTGTCCTAGGGACACTATTGGGACCATGCACAGCAGACTGACAAGCTCCCCTCCAGGAGCAGCCAAAGGACCTGCACCTTCGCTCACAGCAGGTGGTCTGGTTTATTACACGTTCCTCTGAAGCTGTTGGTACTAGTCATTGGCCAGGTTAAATGAATCACTGGTCTGAACAGCTCCGGTAAAGCCTAGGTTTCTCCTGGCATCTGGAAGTGAGTCTCCCAGCCCGGCCCACACTAGTGTGTTAAAAACAGCTGTGTAGACATGGCAGCTCAGGCTCTCACATCAAAGCCTACGGCTAGCATGAGCCCCACCAGCACAAGTCCGTGGGCCCGGGCTGGGGGGCTTGCTTCCAGATGCAGTGAGACACACCCTCTGGGGCAAGGGAAGAGAAAATGCCGCTTGGCAGGATTTTCTTCAGTGACAGGGCCTGGCCTCACCAGGCTGCTGTCTCTGCCTCCAGAAGCAACCTCCTCACGGGGCTGAAGTGCTGGCTGTGCCATCCTCCCAGGGAGCAGTCGGGGAGCGGTAATGGTCACTAGGGAGATATGCTGCTTATTGAACTGTGAACATAGAACCACCCTTACAAAGTGATGAAGAAGCAGTAAGCAAGGGGTGTGTGGAATTGTAGTGGGGCACCTGCCCCACTCCTGCAGAAGAGAGGATAAAAGCAGCCCTGGAGAGGACTGCAGCTGGGAAGGAGTGAAAGCACCTGAGTAGCTGACCACAGGTGTGGCCAGCTCAATTAGACCACAGCTGGCTGAGTAAATGGGACTCTGGACTAGGAGCTGGAGGAGTCTCTCTCTAGCTGTGGAGAGAGAAGGATCTGGCTGCCTGGGAGAATAAGGTACCTGAAGCAGAGCAGTGCTGGGGAAAAGGGCAAAGGGAGCTCCAGCCTGGAAACCTCCCAGGCTGCAGGCCTTGTTGAAGCCCAAAAGGTACTGCAGTGAGCAGGGACTAGATGATGACTGGCAGTAGCCACTGAGGCAAGGTGGGATTACAGCAGGGGTGGGCAAACTACCCACAGGCCACATGTGGCCTGCCGGCCCTTTTTACTCGGCCGTGAGCTTGGTCTGGGGTGTCGGGCAAGCGCTGCAAGCCACGCGCTTCCGAGCCGGGATGCTGGGGGCCAGCGGAGTGCCGCCCGTCGCGGGGGCCCGCGTTCCCAAGCCAGGGGGCTCCGGGGCCAGGACGCTGGGAGTACTGCCTGCCTCAGGGCCCCGCGTTCCCGGGCCGGGACGCCGGGGCTGGGCCGAGTACCGCCCGCAGCGGGGCCCCGCACTCCCGAGATGTCAACACCATCTGTATAACCATTGTATAGAAATAGCTCATTTACTGCATGAATATGATTGTGGCCATGTGAGAGTCTCGTTGGCCACTAATCCTGGGGTATTTTACCTATATCAATGGATGTCTCATTTCCTCATTCTGCAGGCCACTTTCTAAGAGATCAACTCATGCACCCAGCTTCCACCCCCTACACACAATTCTAGATCTTTCATTCTTCTGACCATCAGGAATAGTTGCATGCAAGACTACTGCACCACAGGTACTAGGGTGATCAGATGTCCCGATTTTGTAGGGAGAGTCCTGATTTTGGGGGCTTTTTCTTATATAGGCGCCTATTACTTCCCCTCCCCCCACTGCCTGTCCTGATTTTTTACACTTGCTGTCTGGTCACCCTAACAGGTACTAATATGAGAACTCCTGTCTGGTATCCTAGAAATCCCAATGGCTCTTGTTTTTAGTGAAATTTGTTCATATATAAAGAATGGTAAATATCAATGTCTACACATGGTGGAGCTATTGCTCCATGTCTATCAGAAAGTGATTTAATCACACAGTATTAATGAGGCTGTAAAGCAATTAAAGGGTCTAGAGAACCATTCAGTAGAGAGACATCCTTGTCTCTTAAATCTCTGGTTTTGACATTGCAAATGTCAGAGGGAGGAGGATGATTTTATTTGTTTCCATTTAAGTGTTAGAAACTGGCAGATTTCTATCCAAACACTCAAATAATATAGCTTGTGCTACTGTATTTGGTGTGTCAATGCAATGTACAGTTGGCCATGAACTCCTGATTCAACTCCAAGATGTCATTCTACAATGCTGTTTGGGAAGTTTGGAGGTGGATTGCAAAGATCATAGTGATGAATTTAATTGTTCAGCTTTGGCTCGTTGCACAGATAAATTAAAGCTGCAAATCTGAGTGCAAACCCATACCCAAAGTTTTGGTTCAGGCTCAACCACCTCTAGCAGAAAGAGGAAAATACATCTGATCCCCTTAAATTTAAGGCCAACATTTTTCAAAGTGACCTGGAGTGCCTCAGTTTTTGGTTACCCACCTTCTAGTGGCCTGATTTTCAGAAAGTGCTGAGCACCCATTCTCTGAAAATCAGACCCCTTTTAAGGTGTCAAATTGGAGCACCCAAATTCACAGTCACTTCTAACAGTCTTGACCTAATTCATTAAATGAGTATTTGATTTTGCAGCATGATCTAGAAATAGAAACAAAGGACTGGGAGCCAGTGAGTTCCTGACTCACTGTGTGATCTGGAGGAAAGGCATTTAACCTTGCTGTGTTTCAGCTCCTCCATCTGTAAATGTGGAACAATAGTATTTATATAACTAGTTAATCCTTGCAAACATCACTGATTATTATGATTATGTTGCGTGGTGCTGGATTGGTGAGAAATTGCTGCCCAGTGCTTTGAACACATGAGGTGCTGCGAGCACTTATGCTCTATTTCTTATTCGTACTGCAGAGAGTGGAGTGAACCCCCTGCCCTGAATTCCCAACTAATCAGAAATTGATATTTCCACATTTGTTTTCATTGAGAATTGGGACTAAACGTTAGGAAAAAAATGTTCCTGGAATGAAAAATTCCAAAACATGATGAACAGTTCAACTTTTCAATTGCATAGGCGAAGCTGGGCCCTTGTATCAACTTTAAGCTCCTGATCCAAAGCCCACGGACAACAGCGGCAAGACTCCCATTGATTTCAATGGGAGTGTGATCAACGCCTAAAGAAGGCAGGCTGATACTCCAGGGGAAGGGAGATTGCAGTGGATGGGGGTTCAAAACCTGGGAGTCCAGTTAGGAGTTGTAGGGGAAAGGAGAAGTCTCCCTGTGGGTTGTTTGATTATGGGCTTTTCTGTGGTGCTTATGTGAGCACCTCACATATGGGATATTCATGATGTGTTTCCTTACACACACCCATGTGAAGGAGGGAACCATCACACGTTCAGTTTTTACAGATGGGAAACAGAGTCATGGAGCAATTAAGAAGAGGACTATACTAGAAAATATGCTTAGGGAGCAACATTTAAAACAGCCAAACCCACCTAGAACAGATGCTGTTATGTTTGCATGACAGTCCTTATACTGGTATAGTTTTGGGCAGTGTGGGAAGCAGAATAAGCTATACTGATGTAAGGCAGTCACACTAGTATAACTTACTCTATGCTAGGGCTTTTACTGGCATAGCTAGGGCAGCAAAATAAATAAACCCTTTCCCTACTGATCTAGCAGTGCCAACCAAACTGTTTCAGGGCAGATTAGGCCCCAGTAACTTCCCCAGGTCTGAACCTCTGAGCCCAGGTAGACAGACTTGTGATGGTGGGGCTCAAGCTAGCTCAAGGAAAATAGCAGTGTGAATGTTGTAACTCAGGAAGCAGCTCAGGTTCTCAAGCCCACCTGACCCCCTTACCCAGGCTTGAGAATCTGAGGGCCAGTCCAAGTCACAGCATCCACACTGCTATTTTTTTGTGCACTAACGTGACTGTCTCTACCCGGGTTGGGAGATTTCCTTGCAGCTGCAATGCAGACATATCCTTCAAGGTCACAGAGGAAATCCAGGTAGACCTGGGAACAGATGTCAGGAACCTGGAGTCCTAGTTCACACAAGACTGTCCTTCTTTAAACCCTCACCCACTCCCCTGATTGTCTGAAGTCTCCCTGACCCCACTCTCATCTGCCAAGGGAACTCATGGAAAGAACACTTCCAACCCACATCCCCAACCCAGCTGCCATGCACTCCCACGCCGAATCCGTTCTTTCTTTGTATAAGGGGTCATCCTCCCTCTAATGGTGGGTTTGGCTACGTTGCAAGATTTGTTTGGCCTCTGGCTCTATCAGTGCTGGATATGTCTGATATAGCGAGCTGAGACAAGCCAGGAAATTCATTAAAAGGAAACATACCAGTCTTCATTTTGAGACTGAACCCCTTCTTCCTCCCTTTTGGTTCTCTGCGTTGGCTTAGGAATGTCACCCTTAAATTTCCTTAACTTTGCTGCTTTTCATCAGGCCCATTAATATTTTAATACTTGCAGAACATTCTGGCTGAATGATGGTTTCTACAGCAAGAGAAGTCCTTAAGTGTTTTACATACGTTGCCATTGTTCCAAACCATCTCTAAAGCAGCGGTGTCCAATGGAAATTCGATGCTAGCCACAGTTGTGGTTTTGAATTTTCTTATTCTTCACATTATAAGAAAGGATTAAAAAACATATTACGAACATATGACATACTACTGCCATAACCCTGAAATCTGCTCTATAATTCATACTGACCGCACCTCTTAACTCAGCCTCCAGAATTTACTTGGATTTTATAAAATTTACTGCAGAAAAAGTGGATTCACAGACCCCCACATTGCTCATGCATTAGCCACCATTCAGTAACCTATTCATCACATGTGGCTAGTGCCAAACGTATTGGACACTGCTGTCCGAAAGTGCTGCATAGACATAAATCAGTCAGTACTGCATAAACGTAAATCAATGAAAGAACCTTCCCAGCCAGCTAGAGCTGCAAGGAACCAGACATTCTATTTTGTGGGAAATTCAACAATTTCAGAGTTTTTTTACCATTCTGAAATGGAATGAACGTCAATGCCAATTTGAAATTTCCTGCTCAATGAAATTCCTGAAATAGCTTTGCTTCATTTCAATAAAACTGAAACATTTTGATCTCATTTCAACCTTTTAAAAATGACTCCATATTAACCAAAAAAACCAATAAATTTTATTACCAGAAGTCATTTCAAAACTAAAAAGTTCCATTTTAGAAATGTCAGAATGATTAAGTTCCGATGTTCCAAAATGCTTTGTTTTGGGATTTCCCCCTAAATAAATTTAATCAAACATGTTTGTCAAAACTGAAACATTTAGAAAAAAACAGCATTTTTAAAATAAGTTGTTTAGACAAAAAAAATTCTGATGAGCTCTACACCTAACAAATAGTAGTTACATGCATTGTAAGGATCCATTCTAAGTCCTGTACTCATTGCCTTACTCAGTGTATACTTCCTGGATTAGAAGCAGTACATATACGTAAAATATTGAATGAGTGACTTAATAAATAAGGTCCCACCATAGAAATCATAGAACTGGAAGGGACCTATAGAGGTCATCTAATCCAGTCCCTTGCACTCATGGCAGGCCTAAGTGTTATCCTGACCATTCCTGCTCTTTAAAAAATCTCCTAGTGATGGAGATTCCACAACCTTCCTAGGCAATTTATTCCAGTGCTTAACTATCCTGACAGTTAGGAATTTTTTTATAGTGTCCACCCTAAACCTCTCTTGCTGCAATTTAAGCCGAATGCTTCTTGTTCTATCCTCAGACGTTAAGGACAATTCTTCTCCCTCCTCCTTGTAACAACCTTTTATGCACTTCAAAATTATTATTGTGTTCCCTCTCAGTCTTCTCTTTTCCAGACTAAACAAAAACAATTTTTTCAATCTTTCCTCATAGGTCATGTTTTCTAGACCTTTAACAATGCTTGTTGCTCTTCTCTGGACTTTCTCCAACTCTTTCCTGAAATGTAGTGCCCAGAAATGGACACAATACTCCAGTTGAGGTCTGATCAGCATGGGATAGAGTGGAAGAACTACTTCTTGTATCTTACAACACTCCTGCTAATACATCCTAGAATGATGTTTGCTTTTTTTGCAAAGGTGTTACACTATTGATTCAATTTTAGTGTGTGATCCACGATGACTTCCAGATCCCTTTCTGCAGTACTCCTTCCTAGGCAGTCGTCTTCCATTTTGCATGTGTGCAACTTACTATTCCTTCCTAAATGGAGCACTTTGCATTTGTCCTTATTGAATTTCATCCTATTTACTTCAGACCATTTCTCCAGTTTGTCCAGATCATTTTGAACTATAATCCTAGCCTCCAAAGCACTTGCAATCCTTCCCAGCTTGGTATTGTCCACAAAGCTTTATAAGTGTACTCTGGATACCATTATCTAAATTATTGATGAAGATATTGAATAGAACTGGACCCAGAACTGATCCCTGTAGGACCCTACTTATTATGCCCTTCCAGCTCGACTGTGAATCACTGATAACTAACTACTCTCTGGGAATGGTTTTCAAACCAATGTTGCACCCACCTTATAGTAGATCCATCTAGGTTGCATTTCCCCAGTTTGTTTATGAGAAGGTCATGCAAGACGGTATGAAAAACTTTACTAAAGTCAAGATATACCACGTCTATCGCTTTCCCCCTTATCCACAAGGCTTGTTACCCTGTCAAAGAACACTATCAGGTTGGTTTGACACAATTTGTTCTTGACAAATCCATGCTGACTGTCACGTATCACCTTATTATCTTCTAGATGTTTGCAAATTGATTGCTTAATTATTTACTCCACTATCTTTCCAGGTACAGAAGTTAAGTGACTGCTCTGTAATTCCCTGGGTTGTCCGTATTTTCCTTTTTATAGATGGGCAAATATAGTATCATTTTCCAGTCTTCTGGAATCTCTCCCATCTTCCATGACTTTTCATCCACTAGTCTAATTAATAGCATAGATTTCGCTAAATAAATCAGCTTATTTTTCATTATTAATATAGTGTTAGATGTGCATTGGGAACTTTACAGACAAGAAAAGATGACTAAGTTCTTGTCTTGAAGATCTCATTAAAATCCCCTCCCAGTGGCTATTGGAATCAATGGACAATGATGCACAGACAAGAGGTGAAAGATGGAATGTAACAAAAGGGCAATCATGTGACTTATTTGTGCCACAGTCTCCTCCCCCTCATCTACTTCTTATTGGGTGTTTGGCTTTGCCTACACTAGGAAAAGTGATCCAGTTTAGGTTGGGCTTAGTTAACATATGCTGGTTACGCTTAACCTAAGCTTGATCTTATTCTTAGTGTAGGTGCAAGGTACAATTGCACCTCAATTTCAGTTCAGTTTTGCAGTTCAATTTTATATGGTTAAGTTGTAGCCTAGGCTATAGCTCAACCTGCTACAAAGGTAAACTAAAAGTGTTACCCTGCATCCACTTACTAGGAAAAGAGGCATGTGATAGCTCAATCTGACCTATGCTAGACCTCTTTTCCTAGTCTAGAGAAAGCCTGTGGGCTGGGATAGCATTTCAGGCCTTTTAATACTAGCTTAGAGACGTCAAAGCATTGACTGGAACATTGGTCAAGGACTCTCAGATTCCAGACTCCTCTGCATGACCAGGGCATTTCTTCTCAGGCGTAAGTGCACTTGCCATCCTGAAGCCACTGCCACCACTTGTAATACTCGCTTGTAAAATCAAAGGATGTATTGGATCACTGCAAACAACTCCAGCACGCACAGGCAGGACTTAACTTCTTCCGACCACCGCAGCCAAGGCAACACATAACAGCCAAACGACTGAATACTAAGATAAAGATACAGCGCTATTGACTGATGGAGGTACTGTCTGCACCGATACCTATAATATGGTGTAAAGATGAAAGGTTGAAGATGTACCACGGCACCCCTGGGGGTGTTGTTGGCAGCCAGGGCTGAACATGGGACCTCTGAGTCTCTAGTGCTTGAGCTAAAACCCCCATCTCTATTAGATAATGCTGTAGCAAGCTCAACCGCACTAGCGTGGGACGGGACACCACACTGAACCAGTGCAGGTTACACACTCCCTTTGAATGTGGATGTTTGTCTGCTGCTTCAGAGGACCACTCAGCTCAGTTTCCTGTAAGGGCACCCGGGTGTGCGGCTCAGGCTGTGAAGGAGGGAATTCCAAGCATAGGTGGCTGCATGGAAGATAGTTCAGAAATAAGAGTGGGAGAAACAGGTCTGGCTCCACCGGAGCAACAAATATTAGCTAAACTAAATGGATGTTTCAAGTGTCACTTATGGCGGAGTGGTCATGTCACCATGCTGGTCCTGATTCTGCATTCACTGCCATGGGTCCATTGTCTTAGGCAGGGCATTTTTACTAATCAAGGCAGTGGAATTTTTGGATGAAAATGAATCTTACTTTATCATCAAAGGACTGAGCCTTCAAGCAGATCACTCGAAAATTACCCACACTGAGTGTCTTTAGACAGAGCGTAATGTCTGTCTTAGTCTGTGTAAAGAGTGCATCACTGCCACTTATCTATGCTGCAACTTGATTTTAAAAACAGGTTTCGTCGATTCTAGAGTAATAGGCTATTGCCCCATAGACTCTGATTCAGCAAAGCACTTATGCACATGTTTAACTCTCATTGATTTCCCATTACTTATGCCCCATCAAAGTCATCCAGGTTTAGGCTGGTGTTTAAATGCTTTGCTGAATTGGGACCATAAGTCAGATCCTCAATGGTAGTTAGGTGCCTGAAAACCACTGAGGATCTGGGCCATAGTCATTATTTACCTTGACATCACTCTAAAGCAGTAGAGCCCAAACCAGTTTGAGACTCATTCCCTGATGGAAGCACTGAGATAACTATTGTTCTATTCATTACATTGATCTCAAATGAAATGACTATAGGCCATCAGACATGAGTTGTTCCATACTAGCACACATGGTCAATAAACAAATAATTTTGTAATATTAATAATGGCCAGCAGCTGAGAACATATGTTAATGGAAAAGGTAGAAAAGCCCAGATAAACCCTCCAGACCCCAGCACTTTCAAATTTTGGACCTTTGTATGAATATTGCAGATTGTCCAATAAAAGATACCACCCAAACACCTCAGTTTATAGAGTAAGATTTCATGCCTCGAAGTCCTGCACTAGGTAAATTGCCTGGAGCCTGAAAGCTTGTGGATAAACATATCAATGAACTTTAGATCCAGATTCTTAATATTTTGTACCTAGTAAGGCAGTAATATCCTAAAGCCAATTACATGAGCATACATCCCACTAAGAGTGGATGTAAAGAGAAGCACAAAGTAAACCAGTTGCAGGGCACAACAAAAAGTTTTGTTGGTCCTACAAAACCCAGAAACTATGCAGCTTTAGTCTTAAGCATCAGCTATTACTTATCTTTCAACTAATTATTTAAAGATACACAGATCTGTTTTATAGAGCACTCCTGGAATTCAGAAACCCACAAGGGAGTTCTCAGAGTCAAGAAGGAGGGACCTGTGTTCTGTTTAATTTAACCCTTTTCAAATGTGTCTGTTTTAAAAGTGTTTCGTATTTATAATGTTACATAGTTATACATACATATTTATGATGAACATTTTCTAGCTAGAAGTGACAAAGAGTCCTGTGGCACCTTAAAGACTAACGAGTCTTTAAGGTGTCACAGGACTCTTTGGCACTTCTGGAATTCCAGACTAACACGGCTACCCCTCTGATTCTATTTTCTAGCTAAGCTTTTAAAATATTCCCGCTCCTGATGAAATGTCTTGAACCAGATATAATTTCTATTTCCCTTTAAAAGGCCAAGAATTACCTTCAAATATATTGATGGAAAAAGGCAATGCTCTAATAAAAATATAGTCTCAAAAAAATCTAAATTTACTATCTTTGAAATGTGATATATCAGATAAAAGTCAAAAAGCTCAATCCAGCTCTTATTTAAATAAATGGAAAGGTGGCCACAATGTTCAGTTACCATCCATGGAAGCTAGTGGTACTGGGCCTGATTCTGATGTAAAATTGCACCACTGCAAAGGAATGACTCTACTGAAATCCAAGGAGTTATGTCAGTATAAAACTAGCATGAGAGGAGAGACAAGTCCATTATTTTGCCACCAGAGGGCACATATCTGGGTTCTACTAATGCAAAAGAAATATATTAAGAATAACCTGAAGAAACTGACTATAAGGGAGAATTATTTATAGGTAAGCATAAATGTGCTCCCTCATTCATATCAAGATCTCTCTGAATGCAAAAAAATTTAAGCCAATATTTGTATGTCTCTCTCACTGATTCTACAAAAACCAAAGAGTGATGGTGATTAATTAGCGGTTTTCAAAATCAGTTTGAGGATGAGAAACACTAAGTATTATCATTGTGAAGAGCAAGGACATTTCCACGTTTTGTCTGCCAGTTTCTACCTAAAGTGAGCATCTAAAAAACCTTGCCATTGTGGGTACAGATGGGCCCTGTGGTGGGGCAGCTGCCCCACCCCTGTGAAAGAGTGGACTAAAGCAGGCCAGAGCAGCTACGCATGGTGGCAGCCACTCAGAGAAGGGTTTACTGGGAGCCAGTCAGGGCCGAGGAGAGAGCCAGCCAATAAGGGCTTGGCTAGGCCCTATAAGAAGGCTGCCCAGAGAGAGAAGCAGGCAGTGTGTTCCAGACCTTCATAGGGGAAGGTCTGTCTCTGCTCAGGACTGGAGACCAGCACCTTGGACAGAGCAGGGCTGGGCAGGCTCGGGGGAGCAAAGGTGAGCGCTTCAGCCTGACTCCTGCCAGACTGTGGGTCCTGACAGAAAGGGCCTAGAGGGAGCAAAGGGCCAGAGGTGAAGTGACCTAGGGAAAGGAAGGCAAGCAGAGAGAAGGAGGGAAGAGAGGCTGCTGTTGGAGGGTTCCTGGGTCGGGACCTAGAGTACCGGGCGGGCCTGGGTCCCCCCCTTTGTGCTGCACAGGACCATGGAGCAGCAGCTAAAGCAGGCTGCAACCTGGCTCCTGATCTAAGGGACTAGACCTGGGGGTTCTGGCAGGCCACTGAGGCCACTGCAAGGACTGCTGATATCCCCTCCCCCGGAAGGGGGTGAGAGTGGATTTTGGGAGCACTGCCAGAGGGCAGTGTCCTGAAGAGGACACCTCTGAGCCAGAAGAGGAGCAACACTGGTTCAGATGCCAGCAGAGGGCAAGCGATGGATGGGACACCACCACCAGAGGGTGCTCGGGGACTGTGTTAGAGCTAGTTCCCAGACTGAACAGCAGGAGGTGCTGTGATGGTGAGTCGTACCCCCTAACAGGCCCCCATCTCAATCCCTGATCCAGATCTGGGCTCTGATCCAAATTCACTATTTATGCTTACAACATTTCTAGGTGGGTCAAAAATCAAATTCTGATCCACATTTTTAACACTGAGGTCTGGGGGTGTGTAGATCAGTGATTTTATCCCCTTATGGAGCCAGAATGGCCTGACTCTCCTCAAAACATGGACAGTTGCATTGGAGTATTGAGATTTTTCCCCTTAAAGTAAATCTCAGTGCATCAACTCCTCCCCACTCCCGAACTATTAACTTTCTTTCCCAATGTCTGACCTGCTTCAGAGAACATTTTTCTTAAAAAGATTTCAGCAGAGAAATAACTAAAACATTATTAAACTACCTTTTGTATGAAGACCACCATATAGGTTTGGGGTAAAATTTTCAGATGTCCCATTTTCTAAGGAGATTTAGGCACATAGGAGCCTAAGTCAATGACGTTTAGGTGCTTAAGTGCCAAAGTCACTGTTGAAATTGGATGTAGACATTTGAAAATGTTACTTGATTTATATTTATTCTGATTAATCCAGTTCCCCATCACAACCTATCAAGGTACACTAACAAATATAAAAATATACTACTTCAGTACTAAAGTGGTAAAACCTCAGTGTTGCCTGGCAAACAAAGACTCCCTTTTCCATGTAATGTCTGACATCCAAATTACTTATTCCCCTCCCCTCTGATTAGTAAAACCCTCAGTTAAGAGAGAGACATGGCACTGTACCCTTATGAGCAAGAGATTCGGGGTCTGTCAGAGGAAGAGAGGAAGCAAGTTACAGAGTCAAGTCTCCTTCTGCTGAAATGATTTCCTTCTGTAAGGCCTAGTCTGGCTCCCATTGAAGTTAGAGGGAAAACTGCCACATGAAGTGGTTTATGATCAGACCATGAGGGTTGAGCTTGCCCTCTGACCCTAGTTGTCGGGAAAGTGGTCATGTGGAATGAAGTGAAACAGTGACTAAGTGAAATTACCTCATGCAAGATAAGGGTCTAACTGTCTTTAATGGATCCTATGTAGGCTACTAATGTGTAAGTAATATAAAAGCAATACAAATGTTGGCCTAATTTAGCATGGTCAATAGCACCTCCAAATAACCCTTTTAGGCTTTGTTTGCACTTCTTCCTTCTTGGCATACTAAATATCCTCTTATTCAGTTTTTGGACTGTCACCAACTCCGATATAGGTCCGTGAAAAAGTCATCATGACCTGCCAAACAGTCAGACAAAACAAGGGAAGTTCATGTCTTGTATAAGATCAATAGTTTTGTTATTATTAAAAAGTAACTAGACATTATATAATCTAGTAGGCAATGCAGAATTACATATTTGGTCATAAATATTTGTTAATTAGTATGATATAATGAACCAGAGGAAAGAGTGTTAATAAAAGTAGGTGTCGTCTTGGCTATAAAAGTGTACTAAGACTTAAGCCTTGGCCTTTTTTGTGTACAGACTTCATTTGTCTTCATTTGTGTACATTTAGCCAATTCATTGGCCTGTTGATCACTAGACTGTGGCGTTCTCTACCTGTGCTAAAAAAGATCTGTTCCTTGAATTAAAGCTCAACATTAGCAGTGGGTTTTTGTCTGCTACAGCAAGCAGTTGTCTGCTTTGCTGGGTGTGCAAGGTAAACTGTGGGGCTGGTTAGTGTTCCTAAAATATCCTTACACCATATTCAGAGGCACTGTGGCAGTCAGACCCCCTTATTTTAACTTCTTTCCACTCAGCTAGACCCTCAGAGCGAAATCCAAGGGTCATTGAAGTCAATGAGAGCTTTGTGATTGACTTCAATGGGGCCAAGATTTCAACCCCAGGATCAAACACCTCACTGCTGTGTCTCCAGTGAGGTCTGTGGGAGTTACTCTTGATTCCCAAACTCATTGTTGTGTATCTAAGTGAAAGGGTTTGGACTCCTAATCCTTAGAGCTGAGTTTGGACAAAGGAATCAGCAGTGTGTTTTTAAAGATCAGATTAGTAAGGTGAGGAAATGCAAGAAATATAGCCGGAAAGTTGACAGGTTTGTTTGGCTTGACAAAGGGGCATTCTGTTGGGAAATGGGAATGTTAACAGATATGGAGATGGACCAGATAGGTCCATCTGTGTAGTTTGATATTAGCTATGTCTAATATTTAAGATTCTAGATTTCTGTGGGACAAACCAACTGCATCTGAGAAGGGGTCAGAATAGGAAGCTTGGTGCGGCTCCCATATCCAATTCTTCAAGAAGTGACAATCTTTTCCAGAGCTCTAGGGACTCAGGACCTAAGCCCTTGTCTACACTACAGAATTACTCTAATATCACTAAATCACACAGGAGTGTAAATTATCCACCCCTCCAGGACAACATGGTTATATCAGCCTAAGTGCTGATGTAGACAGCGCTTTGGTGGCCGGAGAGCTTCTCCTGTTGACTTAGCTACCGCTGCTTGCAGAGGTGGAGTTACTAAGCTACCGGGAGAGCTCTCTCCCTGTGGCTTAGACTGTCTTCACCAGAAGCACTGCAGTGGTGCAGCAAGCTTGGAGTGTGGACCTGCCCTAAACCAGCAATGCTCTGAGCTCCTCCTACAAAATACTAAATGCCCTTCCCTACCCTTGGACCCACTGGGAGTGGAGGATGCTCATGACTTTGGACAGGGAGCTCAGCAACCTACTCACATTGAGATCCCTACCAATTCAATCCTCACTGTTTTGTCTCCCATTATAGTTAAGAAGGAAAGAAGTTCACCCAACACAGCCATCAGAGCTGTCAGAAGGGATCCCTTTGTTTTGCCACCCATCACAATGGGTGTGTTTCTACTCTCCACCCTGTTATTGGGTCTAATCAGCTCCTGGCTGCATGAGGATAGTTGGGGGCCGGTTTTGGCCCTCAGTTGTTATGCAGAAGGATTTGGCTGGCTGGCCAGAGACTGCAAGAGACTCACAGAAGCAACAGTTCTTCTCAGAAGCGCTTTCAGTGTTTACAGCCGCGCTTCATATCCTGTCAGCATTTCAGGTGCAACCATTGCTGCCACCACTCAGAAAATGTTCACACGTGTTTGGAAGTGGGAATGAAAATAAATTCTCTTTGGCAACTTCATATGTTTGTCTTTCCAGTCAGAGCCCTTTAGAAAAATCCTGTACAATACCAATATACCACGAGGCTGTGGGCCAGCTTCTCAGTTACTCCATTCCCAGGATTGGCGGGTAAGCAAAGTTAGCTTTCAGTCACTTTTGCCCTCCTAATTCTGAGGTTATGCAGGGACTTGTCCAGCCATCAGGGTGGCTCTAATTCATCCTGTTCTTTCTATGACCCCCTATGAGTCCTGGTAGTAGCCATGCAGGGCACTTTGACCCCACCCTCTATGTTGCAGGCCACAACCACAGCTCTCCACTGGCCAGGGAGACCCTCTGCACAAGGGATATTACCAGGAGGCTGTTTCCATCCACTTTAAGGCTCTTTTCTGCTGCCTCTTTGTACAAGGGAGCCTTAGTGAAACAGAATTGGAGCCTGGTTCTTCTCCTTTTAAAAATCATAATGGCATCTGCTGTGCACCAAGCCTTGGGTACCTCTTTCCCCAGCCCTCCTGCATCCTGCAGTGGAAGATGGGAGAAGGGCTCTTCTCTCCCGCTCACTGAGTGCCATTGAAGATCTCGCTATGGAGTTTTGCAAAGCAGCTTTCCTCTGACCTTTGTGGCTATTTGGATGCTAATTATTTTCATTTCACAAGCCACCTTTGGGTCCTGGCAATAATCTGGAAGCATCTGCTCCAAATCATCTTGGATTACAGGAATTAAAGGCCCCAATTAGAGGCCTGGGGTCCTGGCAGTGTAAATCTGTTTAACCTTAATCCACTGGGGGAAGGGGCTCTTCCTCCTTTCCAAAGGGCACAAGGGTAGTCTCCCCTGGCTGTTTTCTTCTGTACCTGCACCATTTCATCATCTCACTTCCAGTGATTTACAGATTCCACAGGCTGGGTAATGCAAATGAGATAGGAAACTCCAATGGTGTGTGTGTAGGTGTCTGGGGCTCACACCAGCCCCCTGGACACGGGAGGGTTGGGCCTACCTTTAAACCCTATACAATGGCTGTCCATAGAAAATGAGAGGAATGGCGGGAAAGTGAAATTCATTGATTCAAACTACCACAGGCCTGAAATCTAGAGAAGAAAATAATCTGAATGACTAAAGAAGAGTGGGGGAGGAATAGAATGATGGATGTCTCATTGTTATTGCTAAGTGGCTGTAGTATAATGGAATACAGTAGGTAATACAAAGGGAATTGCTCATTACCAAGGTGTGGTAGACCATTGTGTTTAAACTGAGACAGCTGCCATCGTGGGTGACACCCGGGATCCCCAGAGCTAAAAACACAAGAAGCTACAGCTTGAGCTGAAGAACTGGGCCATCATAACAGAATGGGGGTTGTAATGAGGCAGCCGGGTGTGGAGGATTGATATGGAGGTGGGAGGGGAGTTTGCATGACCCACATGTACAAGGTATATGAGGGTGGCTTTACTTCCTTTTGTCATCAGATCTGGCCATCACCCCAATTTTCTTCTCTCAGACTAAACCAAAGACCCCTAAACCTCCATGCCTGCTGGGGTATCAACCCACAATACAGTGATCCTCCAAACTACAATGGTCAGTTCACTCCCAGCTCTTTCGTCTTGGAGCTGTTTGGGAAAAACACCCAGAAACAGTCTAAAGCAGAAAGCTACCTTCTAAGTCTCCCCTGAAGCACCCAGCTCCCTGCTAGAGGACAGTGTCAAAGTCCCTGTCACAGGGTGCACCACTCACCACTTGTCTGGCACCTTCTCCTGGTCACTCTGGGGATTAGCTCTCAAGATGGACACCCCTTCCCATGATTTCACACCGTCTCTCTCTTGGGTCTGCAGCTCCTCTCTCATCCCAAGAACCTCAGCATCCCCTTCGTGACTCAGCCCTTCCAGCTAGGTCACTCGGCATTCCCCACTTCCAGGGTACAGTTCTTCAATTTTCCATCACCCCCACAGTGACTCAGATAGTCTTCCTGTTCACTGCCCTGCCAGTCTATGTCACACCCTCAGTGCTGGTAGGGGAACCCAGGCCCTCCCACTGCTCTGGATTCCAGTCCTTGGATCCTACACCCCAGCAGTTCTGGGCTTTTCCTCTCCCAGCCCTCATTCTTCCTTCCCTGGACTGCTTCTTACCACTCCTGGTTCCCCTCCTCTCTCTGTGTGTACCAGCTTCAAACCCTTCTCCCTCTGCCCAGGGAAAGACTGTCCTTTCCCCTCAGCAGTCCCTGTCTGTTGCAAGCTTCCTGGCTTTGTAGGCCCCCCTTATTCTTGCCCAGATGAACCTGCTTGCAGTCAACTCCCTGGCTTTTCCTCCAGATGCAGCCTGTGGAGTTAAAACGCCTACCTGGCCACCTTAACCCCTTCCATTCTGTGGGGGCTTTGGATCAGGCCTTATGTGCATTCAAACATCCTTATTTTACTTTGAAAACTTAGAGACAAAAATAATTTGAGGTTTTAAAAATTTAAATAAATAAAAAGCACTTAGTGTCAGTATCACTTCTGCACTGCAGAAGGCCAGAAAAAAAGCCTGATTTTTACTGGATCTCATGGAAGAAGCTGAAACAATGCAGATTCCTCTTCAGTAGATTTTCTATAACAGTTTTATATGGTATCTCTAGAAAAAGGGCTGCTCCATTTGCTGTTGCTAGCAATTGAGATACTGTCCAAGTTGTCCCATTCATCAGTATGTGAACTCTGAAAGCACTTCATCAGTGCCAGCTCTGTGCATTTCAGCTTGAAGAGCCATAGTAGGTAATGTAATGATGATGAATCTACATTTTCAACAGCGAGACTTTATTATCATTTAAAGTGCAATGCAACTATTTTTAGTGGCCTCTCCAGCTGAGATAATGTAGCAAGCTAGTTAAAAGTTGACATCCATCTTACATGAACTGATTCTTACCGTTTGCAAACCAAGGTGAACTGCAGAAGGTTAATGTTTTTTGCTCCAAGGGGAGAGATTTCTGCTATAGAAATGGATGTATACTGTACATGCAAAGAAACAGCCCATTAAATATCTAATGTGTATGCGTAGGTTTTGTTCTTCAAACGTGTTTATTTCTGTAATAGACATTTAGTTCACTCAGTTGCGCTGTGTGTGTGTGTGTGTGTGTGTGTGTGTGTGTGTGTGTGTGTGTGT
>ML677332.1:84565123-84579741 GCA_007922305.1 Dermatemys mawii
TGTGTGTGTGTGTGTGTGTGTGTGTGTGTGTGTGTGTGTGTGTGTGTGTAAGCAATGGCTCTGATGCAAGAAGGTGAGTACTTTCAAACTACCAAGCAAGGCATCATAACTACACTGTTTTATGTAGTGTTGAGAGGAGTGTATCAAGGCATTTTAAGTGCCTGCTTTTAAAATGTGAAGACTCAAAGATTTTTAAAATGGTTAGTCCTCTCCCTCCTCCACCCCAAAAATGTAAGAACTTAGGCCAAAGTTTTCAAATCTAGGTGCCTAAAGTTGGGCACCTAATTCCATATTTGGACAACTTAATAAGGAAGCTGCACCTGCAGCTCTCATTAACTACAACAGAAATAGGAGTGGGTACAGATTTGTGAAGCCAGGCAAATATACAGCATTAGGAGCTGTGCAGTAAGCACATATGCCTCGTGGCAGAATTGCCACCCCAACACACCCCCTCATGGCTGCCTGTGGTACTGCAGCAAATTTTATCTTAATATCATCAACTGTCTTTCAGCCTACTCCAGCCATAAGAGTGTTCTGGCCCCCCAGCATAGCGTGACCAGATGTCCCGATTTTATGGAGACAGTCCCAATTTTGGGGTCTCTTTCTTATATAGGCTCCTATTACCGCCCCCCCCCCCGTCCTGATTTTTCACAGTTGCTTTCTGGTCACCCTACCCCAGCAAGACCATTCTGTAGAGTCCTGCGCCTTCTGGGACCACAGTCTTTTACCAAAGTCCTAAAGTAATTTATACAAAAACCAGACCTTTAGCCTGGCTGGCCAACACCTCATAACAGGCAAGTCTCTATTGCTTTAGAGCATCCTTCTGTGTCTCAATCCACCCTTCCCCCCAATCTTGGGGCTATCCCATTCCTATCCTTACTCAGAGGGGGTCAGGCAGGCTTCACTTAGGCTCCCATGGTGAGCTACAGGCCAGTCTGGTCTTTCCTCCTTTTCCCTCCTTAGCTTAGCTTCAAGTGACTGGAAACTGGTCCCCTCCTCTCCTCTGTTTCCTCTGTCTAACTAGGATCATCCAGCTCTTTATAACAAAACCCCTGCTCTTCCCCAGCTGGGCTTTATTTCTAATGAGGCTTGGCCTGCCCTTCCAGTGTGGGGGCAGATTAACTGGCCCCTCTGGACCATATTCACCCTTTCATGGCATGTGTCGCGTTTCCCCATCATACTCTTCAAAACTCATTTCTTTCAGAAGGACTTCCACCAAAACTGTCCAGCCCTGCTCTTGTGCCCCGCCTCAGAATCCGCTAGTTTAATTGAAATTACAATGAACAAAATAAAAATGAATACCTTGGATCTAACAAAGTGATGGACAGAACGGCACATTCACTTTGTTCTCAGGCTGCATTCCGCACCCCATATACCTGTACTTTTCCCATTTGAACTTTTATCCTGAAAACACTTAAGCATGAGCACAATCTTGCTAATTGAAGTAGTTCTATTGAAGTCAATGGTTGGTGAGTTGTGTGCTGGACCGAGGCCTTAGAATGTAGGCTCTCTGGGACAGGAAACAATGTCTACAAAGTGCATTGCTCACCAGTGGCGTTACCCTAATGAAGATTTTTAAGTGGTTCCAGCTGATTCTGTTTGGTAGCTAGGTTTTGGAACAGAGATATAGGTCTACTGGTATACTGGCTCCTGGGGATGTTGGTCTTGCTTCCAACAGAAGCAATAGCAAACAAACAGTAGAAAACGACCGAGACAAACCAAAATATTCCAATGTTGCCTACTGGAATTTTTATTAGATGTGCATAATTAAAAAGTATAGTAGGAAATGCATAGCTAAGATGATTCCTTTCCTATTTCATTTGATGGGCCTAGACATACAAGAGAACAGATTTGCTAAGGAGTCTTGAACCATGCTGAACCATACCAGCATAAGACTGAAAGCTGTTATTACACACACAAACCTCATTTTCTTCAATGGCTAGAGTGCATGGGAAAGGACTTTGGAATCGGGGCTATAACGAGTTCTTACCACTAAGTGTCAAGTGGGTATTATGAAAGGAGGCCTCTGAATGGGTGGTGAATACTGCCGGGGTTCAGGCTTCCACTATAACAGTTCAGTGTGACTTTGGGCTCTACTCTGCAGTCTTTATTCAGGAAAACCTCCCAAAGATTTTCAGTGGATGAAAAATCAGGCACAACGTTACTGCAGTAAATAGGCATGTAGCTCTGGACAAAGCAATAGCCAGGAGCTAATTAATGAGAAAATGAGCATGGATAATGATAATTTCGAAGAACTAGTTGACAGGCATTCAAAAAGACTTAAAACAACTAAAAACAGAGCTGAATACCAATCTGCAGTGTAGAGATGAGTGTGTTGGGATGGTGATGTTTACTAGAATATATTTTATTTTATAAAAACCTTATTATAAAGCAACAGTTCAGTTCCTGAAGCACAGCTATGATCGATGTCCCTACATTTATTGAAGTGGCTGAAATAATTTGGCCTGTATAACTTTACACCTTACTGGGAATTATGGCTTATAGATAATAAGAGGGGAGTTCTAATTTACATCCTCGAAGCTTGGGAGATTCAGAAGGAACGCTTGTACTGTGGTATTGCAGCTAATATGATTTGAAAAGTGTTCTGAGGTCCACGCCGAAGAAGTCTGTGAGCTTCAGTGCTTTGGCACAAGAGGGTGAGTGAAGGACGTCATGGCAATCTTCCCTTTTTAAATTGAGCAACAGTGGAGAACTACAGTCTCATGGATTAAAGTGATCAAGTGGGATAAGATGAAAGAGGCTGCAGAAGTTTCCCAGTAGAAGAAGACAATCTCAATTCAGTGGACCATTTTCCAGCCATCTCTCTGCAGAGCTTCCCATTGAAATCCACAAGTCTTTAAAAAAGTTGAATGGCTGGTAGAATATAACACTCATAAGGCACATCCTAGTAAAGCCTACACAAAAGCATCCAGTAGATATGACGTTGAGGATTACTATGGAACGTTGAGTAAAGAGCAAAGGACAACAAAGATCTTTTTCTCCCAGTCAGTGTGTGTGTTTGTGGTTCAATCTCCACCATAATTGAGTAGCTTCCAGTCGTTCTCTTGTGAAATCTACATTCAATCCACATATTAAGATTAAGATTTCAATGGAACAGAACTAATAAATTCAAACTGGACTCTTCAAGCAAAATTGTTTTCCCTCCAGCTAGTGTGTGTGTGCATGTCCCTACATGATGATAGTCTGGTTCATTCGTATTGTTTCTCCTAGGTCAAACTGCTCATACTTTCTTAAACAAGGGGAATGTTATAGAAACAAAAGTAATGCACCAAGTATGTTGAATTTTTCAAAGCATTCTAAGGGATTTAGACACAACTCTTTCATTCAAATTAATAAAAAGGAAGAGATCTTTGTCTAAATCCCGGAAACATTTTTGAAAATCTCAAATGATTATTTCATTGTGGCATAATAGGGTCCTGGACTGTGACTGGGACTCCTAGGCACGATAGTAATGAACAAACAAAGAAACAATTAATAAGGGGCTAATAGAGCCCCATCCGTTTTGAATCAGGCATCTCCACTGAAATCAGTGGCGAGCCCTGCTTGAAAATGAATGCCTTGATGTGACCCAAGATTCCCAAATATAAATGTATGTAATGTGACCTGTTTACAAGGCCATCCTGGCTATTTGAGAATGAGCATGGGGTAGATGCAGTCACTTACGTTTCTCCAGAGAAATTCTAAAGTAGCATGTAGCAAACTCTAGAACCAAAGGCATTTTTAATCATGATCATTGTCCGCTTGTTTGGCTTGGTCTGCTCCTCTTGGAGGATGGATGGAGAGAGCTTTTTTGGAGAGCAAATTCATAGTCTTGTTCTTTTATTCCAGTCCATCACCCTCTCCTTTGGTAACCGTTCATCTTGTAGTTTTTACAGCAACCCGGATACCTTTCCACAGTCCCCCCACACCACCCAAACATCTTCTCAGAGATCACTTCAAACAAGTCTGTATCCTCCACCCCAGCTTTGCCTCCCCCTTCCCCAAAAGGAGAGAGGCTCCAATACAGGCTGAATTCTATAAATAAAAGAGCACAGTTCCAATGAGCCTCCTCACCTGCCTAGACTGCTGCAGGCTAGTGCACAGTATAGAGCTAGCCTCAGTCCCTGAGCTGCACAGACAGGTTCCTACACCATGTTTAACTCTTCACCAGCTCCCAATCACTCTTTTTTAAGGGGCCCTTTGTACTCAAGTTGCTGCTCAGCATAAGAAAAATTGTGATGCAGGGATTTCACTGTTACAGGGAGCAGGGGGATGAATGGGAACAATGAAATGCTCCTCTAAGGGAATAATATACATCATTTTATAACCTTAAATAGAATTACCCAGGCAGTTTAACTGAAACACTGGATTAGATACAACAATAAAGCAAGTTTATTAACTGCAAGAGAGATTTTAAGTGAGTACAAGCAACGAGGCATAAAAGTAAAAAATGGTTACAAGAAAAATTAAAGATAAAACACTTTCCAGTGCCTAATGTAACAAAATGTGTTAGATTTACAGCAAAGTTTGGACCACATACTTCCAACAGTATTACTGACCAGCCTCTAGGTCAGGACCCCTCCTTTGCACCCAATGGCTGCTTCTTTTGTCTTATCAGGTGCAAAGAGTGAGATACACGGGGAGGGAAAAGGGAGGACTTTTGCGGGGTTTGACTCCCCCTCTTGAAAAGCATTTCCAGCTGAGAACTGGGAGAGAGAGAGTCTGTGTCATCAAAAACAATGGGAAGTCCCTGTGGCAGCTCAGAGACTAACAAATTTATTTGGGCATAAGCTTTCATGGGCTAGAACCCACTTCATCAGATGCATGGAGTGGAAAATACAGTAGCAGGTATAAATACACAGCACATGAAAAATGGGAGTTGCCTTACCAAGTGTGAGGTCTGTCTAACAATACAATTCAATTAATAGTAGGATACCAAGGGAGGAAAAATCACCTTTGTAGCCATAATGATAGTGGCCCATTTCAAACAGTTGACAAGAAGGTGTGAGTAACAGTTGGGGGAAATTAGTATGGGGGAAATTAGATTTAGGTTTTGTAATGACCCAGTCACTCCCAGTCTTTATTTGGGCCTAATGTGATGGTGTCCAGTTTGCAAATTAATTCCAGTTCTGCAGTTTCACATTGGAGTCTGTTTTTGAAGATTTTTGTTGAAGAATTGCCACTTTTAGAGCTGTATACCTGCTGGATTTTTTTCACCTGTGTGAGCTTCCTCTGTTGCTCCCTTCCCCCTTTCTGCCTGATGACTCTGTTTACCAATAAATGTAAATTAAGACAAGAATACACTCCTTTGTTCAAGACAGGTCTATTTGACCAGTTTGGTGCTACCTGAGTCCAAACATGTATTTTTAATACATGGGGAAATATATAATTTTACACAAAATGCAGCTGTGCATATTTTACCATGATATTACTGATTAGTAAGTTATGAGTTTTCGAATGAAACCTCACTAGGCATAATTTGTACAAAGATTATTACAATCTTGTGTAAGGTGCGAATACAGGAGTGCATTCTGTCACACACACACTAATCTGTGAAAGCCTCAGTTAGTGTATGTATAGCTAAAATGGACATGAATGTTTTTTTCCCTTCATAAGTTCTCTTCTATTACTTTATTAAGTTTTCGATGCGTTTTCTTTTAAATTGCAGATTTTTTCTTTGCACTGATTTTATTACTCAATAAAATTCTATTATTTGGAAAATTCATTAATCTTCATTCATTCACAGCATAGACTGCAGAGTGCCTAAGCAGTTCTGAAAGCAATCAATTTGTTACTGTGTGACACAACTCATACACTCAGTGACAAATAAGTACATTCCTAACAGGCCCCAAAACAGCAGGGCCAGGTAGAGCACAGTACACTATAACTCATTACTTTGACTCACTGTTAAAATGTTCCTTCAAAGCCTCCCTGATCAGTATAGCTCTGCATTGAGCTCTTTTAGTTGCCCTTGTGTCTGGCTATTCAAACTCAGCAGACAGCTGCTCCACCTCCACCCTGCACCCCAGTAGCTACTTTTGCCCCATCGCTTCACAGATACTATTCAGGACAGAGCAGGCAGCTATAACTATTGGGATATTTTTCTCAGTGAGATCCAATTTTGTGAGTAGACAACACCAGCGTCCCTTCAGTCTACCAGAAGCACATTCAAGTATCATTTTGCACTTGCTGAATCGATAGCTGACTCTCTCCTTGGTGCTGTTGAGGTGGCAGGTGTATGCATTCATAAGCCGGGAGAGCAGCAGGTAGTCTGGGTCCCCCAGGATCACTACTGACATTTCAACAGTGCTAACCCGCTGGTCAGGAAAGATCATCCCTGCTTGTAGCTTTCTGAAAAATCCTGTGTTCTTAAAGGTGTGAATGTCATGCACCTTCCCTGAGGAGCCAACATTGATGCAAATGAGGCATCCCTGGTGATCCACCAGTGCTTGCATAACCTCAGAAAAGTAGCCCTTTGAGTTGGTGTGCTCAATGGCAAGGTGGTCTGATGCCGAAAAAGGAATATGGGTGCTGTCTATTGCTTCATCACAATTTGGGAACCCCAGTGCTGCATATCCATCCACAATGTCCTGCACATTGCTGAGATTCACAGTCCTGCGTAGCTGGAGGTGATTAATGGTCCTGCAAACTTGCATGACAATGGCTCCCACCGTGGATTTTCCAACTCCAAAATGATGTCCCACTGACAGGTAGAAATCTGGCATTGCAGGTTTCCACAATGTGATCGCCACTCACTTCTCCACTGTCAGTGCAGCTCTCGTTCTGGTGACCCCGAGCTGAGGATGAGCTCAGCACACGGATCCAGGAATGTGGCCTTAGGCATCCGAAAGTTCTGCAGCCACTGCTCATCGTTCCAAGCCTGCATGATGAAGCAATGCTCACTTCTCGGGCGCAGAAGCAGTACTTCGCCATCTGCAGCTTCTCCATGGATGCCACCAACCTTGAACTGGTTCTTGCTGTGTTCTGCAGCAATCTGTCCTCCAAGGAACCATGTTCCCTACTGATGTGGTTCTTCTTATGGCTCTGTATCTTGCATCCTGTGCTTGCAATGCTCATGACAACAGTGCAGAGCTGTGCAGGCTCCTTGCTTCTGTCAGAGATGATGGACAGTAAGGAAGGCCATGCAGGTTTGTGGGATTTCAAAAAATGTGGGGAAATGATGGGATGTAGATGACATTATGGGATGGAGACAATTGTACATGGGGAAGCTGACCCCTTGCTCGCAGCACCTCTGCACAATTCGTTTCTGCCCCACTGCGCATTGACAAAACTTTCCAGTTCTAGAATTAAAAATAATATGTATCGAAACCAAACTGCCTACCCACAAAGGTGAAGGTGACCAGACAGTAAATGTTAAAAAATTAGGATGGGGGTAGAGGAAAATAGGAGCCTATATAAGAAAAAGACCCAAAAATTGGAACTGTCCCTATAAAATTGGGACATCTGGTCACACTATATAATGCAGCAGTGGCAACAATTTTACTTTTCATCATAAAAGGGCCTTCTACGCAATATCACAGAGTCCTGCGTTAGATTATTTTTTTCCTACACAAAGCCCTATTAAAAGCCCAGGAGAGCGCACTCTATATATTTCATTAGGTCTTTGAGCAATACAAATACGACGTTAATGAAAGGTAAAATACTACAGCTCAGCAAACAATATTTTTAATGCAGGGCAGACAAATTACTGTTATCTAATTCTATTGTGTATTATTCAAGAATATAGTATGGGGAAAGCATCAGTTGATTAATTTTAACTGGATTTTGCTTATTAAAAATAGTAGGAAACAAGAGCCCTAGCTTGATAATCTACCTACTGACTCAAGTGCCTCTATTAGCCCGCACAATAGGATCTTACCTTAATGTTTAATAAATAATAGAGTAAAATATCAAATCAAATGCTTGTGATTATTATTCTAATATAAATACCTTTCTAGCATCCATTGATTGTAACATCCGTTGTAATATTAGTGATTACCAGTAAGAAAGAAGATAAATCATTTTAATCTCTAGGCTTTGACGCAAGATAAAATAATATTTTCTCCCCCCACTAAAACAGTTCTTTAGGGGGCAGTAGAAGGAAGAGTCAACGAGACCCAAGTGATCAGTCTGGACTTCAGGAAGGACCCCGATGTGATCTGAAACAGCTTAGCTGGCACCGGACATTGAATGCAGCAAGGGGGACAGAATCAGGAGACTGCTGCCTGTAGTTAATAACTCACAAGTTTCTTAACATAAATTCCCATCAAAATAACAAAGGGCACCAAAGAGCTGAGGGTTAGAAAATAAATTAAAACCAGATAAATAAAGGAACCGCTCAGCGCCTCTCCCCAGCTTGCAAACTGGGAAACACGTCACTGGTTTGCAGTTAAAACACGGTGCTTCCACGACACAATTTCAGAGCCAAGCAATCCCAAGGGCTCCGGGGCTGCACGGAGGGGTGCCCTGCAAAGCCCTGCTGAGCCGTGCATGCGCGTCAGGGGCCGGAACCGCTTCCACGGGTATTTTACAGCCTTTTGTTAAATTATAGAGGCATCGCCTCCCCCATTAAGAGACTGGAACGGATCGTTTTATGTAACCAGTGAGGCTGAGATGGAGTTTTCCCTCCTTGGATGTGAAGTAGAGTGACCCCAGGCCCCGATTTTATAGGGACAGTCCCGATTTTGGGGTCTTTGTCTTATTTAGGCTCCTGTTATCTCCCATCCCCATCCTCCCTGCAGGGGGAGCTGCTACTAGCCAGGCCGTTAGCTTGGGGTGGCGGTGGGGACACGGGCCAGTGGGGCTCATTCCCACACAAAGGCACGGAGCAGGGGGAGAAGCCCCTGGGAATCTGCATATTTGTTATCACACGCGCCCCCCTTATCACAGCCATCTCCAACGCTGACCAGATTTAAACGTCCCGTTCGCCTTCCCTTCTCTCTCCCAGGCGTCCAAACGCATGGACCCGGTTTTCAAGGGGGCTCCCCCACCACCGGGCCGGACCAGGTCTCTGGGGAGGCAGGCTCCGTAGGTGGGTACCGCTGCTCCATCCATGGGGCGGCTGGGTCCCGGCGCTCCTAAAACCACCGTTTGGCTTGAAGGCGGGTAAGAGCCGCGGGAAGGGGCGGTGATCAGCGCCTGTGTGGACGGGGCCAGGGAGCGAGTCTGAGCGTTGGATGCGGGAAAGGTCCCGAATGCAAAGCCGGGGCGAGGGATGGGCCCTAAACCACACTCGTCTCCTTTGTAGGGTCTTAGTGGGGTGTTGTCCGTCTGTCCTAGGCCAGGGCAGTAGCTCATGGGCCGAGTCTGGTTTCTAATCTCTCACCACAAGGAAGCACATTGAATTCCCAGGCCAACAAGCCGCTTTCTTTGTACCAGAGCAGCCCTCTCGGCGCAGGGTGGGGAGGTCCATTGATTTCCAACCCCCCTTTCGTCTGCCATGATAACGCGTTAGGAGGAGGCGATCCGCAAAAGGCGGTTACAGAACAATTAACAAAACAATTGCGCGTTTTTGCGGGGTCAGCCCGTGGGACAGTCCGGAGCGGCCTCCTCCTGCTCCAGGGGTGTGCAAGCGGGAGGGAGGGATTCGCCGGCGTGTGTATTCTCCATCTGCACACGCGTGTGTCCGGCCTGGACACGGGCGATCTGGACCAGCGTGTTCTGGCTTTCTCCAGGCGCATTCCTGGCCGTATTGTGGTCACCCGCCCTGCTCTCCAGGGCCTGGCTTTGCCCGGGACAATGCAGTCCCCTGGGAAGTGGGCCTTCTGTCCCCAGCTGCACCGGGACAAGACTCGCCCCAACCTGCAAGCCTCGCTTTTCTTTGCACTTGCAAAATCAATTGGTTGACAGCTAACTCGTCCTCCCCCGGCCCTGAAAACTTATTAGCTATTCAGCCTCTGCGAGCCCTCGAAGCCCCCTTTTGTCCCAGGGAGGACTCGAGACCCCATCATTAGCGCTTATTACTCTGAGCAGTTTGACAGCCTCATAGACCGCTTACAAGACTTTTCCATTCATCCCTGCCCAGGACTGCCCTGCTGCTCAAAAGAAACGGAAATATTCAAACTCCCCCCACCCCCCGCCCAGCTGAATAGAGAAAAAACTGTTTCTCTTCGCCTCCCTCCCCGTTCTCGTTACTTTTGATACAATATTTTCTTCTTTGTTCCGCTAAACAGGGAGAGGTCAAGGCAGACTTTTAGCGAGCTTTTTTCTCGCGCTTTGTTTAATGTAAATACAGTTTTCATTTTTTTTTAAAGCAAACAAAGTGGGAGGGAAAAAAATACATGAAGTGCCTGCTGGTGATTTTTGAGAAGAGAATGTCAGGGCATCTCCTGCGTGTGAGAAAGAGATTCCTGCCTTGATGGTTCTTACAAGAATAACAACATCAACATGCAGGGAGGCTGAGAAGTGAGGGGACCTGCTGAAGTGCTTACCAGCCTTTGCAGCAAACTATAAGACGAGCAGTGGAACATTATATCTTCGGCTACACGTTCCATTGCTAAAATCTCTCTGGGTCTCACGTCCAGCTGCACACACATCCGCAGTGTTGGGTGTTTTAAATGAGTCTATATACGAACGAGGATGGTCTACATGAATCTATATACTATAGTTTGCAATGATCTTTATGAATCTATATACTATGAAGATATAATATGGCTCCGATGATTTTATATTTTGCTATAGTGCGCAGTTAAGGTCACCAAACGTTCAATTTTTTCATCTCTCAAAATTCTCTGTATACTAATGTTATTCATTTAAAATCCATAAATCTATAGTCTATCCTATTGTATCCTCATAGTACTCCTATCTGGATATAAATATAGATAATTGTATATAGTTATATACATCACAAGGACATAAAACCAAGAAAATCTTCGTTAGCTAGATACGATGAAGATAAAAAGCAAAGAAAATCCTACAAACCGACAGCATGTCTGTATATGTGTAATATTTAGATGGTTAACTAGATATGAAAATCTATCTATCTATCTATCTATCTATCTATCTATCTATCTATCTATCTAGAATATCTAATGATAGATCTATATGTATATATTTCTCTATACATATATATTGATATATAGAAACATATGCATATAGATTTATAATATATATATATAGGATATCGAAATATAGATCTATATGTATATATTTCTAGATAGATAGATAGATAGATAGAATCAGAATAAATGTAAGATACGATACATTGTAATGTAAGATACGATGTAAGTTCCTATCCTATAAAAATTAATGGCAAAACTCAAAGACTTCCGTAGGTACTTGGATGGAAATAAAATATTTTACTCAATTCTAGCAGATTCACTCCACAGTTCGGAAGAAAATCTTTAGGAGATAACAACTAATTTTTTGAAAGTGCTGACTGCCAAGAAAATGTAGCGCTTAAAACGTAAAAAGAAGCCACGAAACTATTTGTAAATGTGTTTAAATCACAGGCAAAACCGTTTCGTTTAAACAACCTTGTAAATCACGTTCTCGTTTTTAATCTGGACGGTGTGTCCGATTCTAAAGAGATGTATTTTATGGAGTTAAAGTTATAACTTCTTATTGTCATACAAAAAGAAAATTTGATTTTGAAAAGCAGGTACCCGACCTTCAAGAAAATTCTCGGCCTCCTCTTTTAACATAAGTGATGTGATTGCACTGAGCCACGGGATTTTAATTAGGAATGATTACTTGAAAAGGTAGGAAGTCTGGTAATACAGCAAAGCCAATATATTAATCCGGGCAACTTTCTATTTGTAGGTATCATCTTTGATCAGACTCAGTAGATCTGCGGCTTTGGTGGGAAAACACCACGTCTCCTGTCCGTTTTTTAAAGCGTCTTCTGATAACATTTTTTAAAGGTAACCTAAAGCTCTAAAGCGATTTCGCCTGGTCATGTTTTTAAATGAAAGTAGATACTTGATTTGTTTTACAGGCACATATTCACAATGCATATTTCTAATCCGCGGATCGGTTAGTTTCTCTGCTATTAAAATAAGAAATAATTTGCTTCCAAACGGACTTAGAAATTAGTTAGTAAAACCAGCCTCTGCGTATTCGGCCCATCAGTGCGGTGCACTGGAAGAAAAACCGAGGATTTAGTGTGACCATAAGGAAATAAAAACGCAGATTCAGTGCCGCTGTTCCACCGATTAAAACACAAATTTAGGACCAGCTAAAATCCCAGCGCTAGGTGGGAATCTGCTTTCCGCAACTGGGGAGCAAATATCAAGTGACTCTATCAATGCAGTTGACTGACAACAGCTCTCCTCCCCACCCCCACCCCTTTTAAGAGCGGTTTCCAGTAGAGATGGGGGGCTGATTTGAAGGTTTCTTTCGATTTCTGGAGCTGAAACGGGACCTGTCTCCTTTAGAAACCCAGTGAGGATATTCGCGGCCCCAGGATTCCTCCAGTTGTCTGGGAAGCGCCCTGTCCGTCTCCCCTTTGCTCCCCCAGTGTACAACGCCTCTCCTGCTGAAACAAGCCGAGCAATCCGCTTATTCGGGGAGGCGCGTTTCTGAGGCCAGGGATGCAAATGTAACGAGCCCGAGCAGACAGAAAAAGCACAGCTCAAGCGACTTAAAGATCAGTGTCAGGATGTATCATAGAAAAGCCTTTTGCTGGGGAAATGCTTAGCCCGCGCCTTGGATGGCGTCGGCTTGCTCGGAGCAAAAACAGTCTTAAAAACAAACCAGGCAGACAAATGCACGTGAACGACCCGTAGCCACCGTACGGGGCTTTCCCCGTGTCTGATCTCTAATGGTGCTCTGGGCTGGAGGGTTAGTTAATTTATGAATCTCTATTTTATTGGCCAGGTAAAGGGAGCTGCAGCTGCTGTTCCACGGGAGGGGGATTTATAGCCCTGCGTACCGGCTTCCTCCCTCCCCCAGTCATCATTCACTGTCGATACAGCGCGAAATCTCGGCCTGGGGAGCCAGATACAGGCAGACAGCAAGATCTCGCTCTCCGCCCGGTCTGCCCCCTTCCTTCACACGGGACTGACTAGATCAGCGAGCCACAAGCATTCCTCTTTCCCAGCAATGGTGCTCTCAGTAAAATGCAGCTTTCCCAACGCTGCCCATTCGGCCCCGTTAACGCCTGGGAACTAGATTCGACCTGGAGTTGCAGCTGGCCTGTGTAATAAACCCCGCGTGGGGAAGTCACGCAGAATCCAGCGCGCTTCATCGCCTGGGTGGCAACTGGGTGGAAGGAACCAGGCAAGTCTCTGGTGAGATTTCAATGGTCAGGGAACCAGCTCCGTCAGCCCACGGGCTCTACGCATTGGCTCCGACCTCAAGAATTGAAAAACAGACCCTTTAAGTAGGAAAAGTTGCTCACCAAATAGTTTATTATTGTTTTAGGCTGCTTCATACAGTACTGACCCGGCACATGCTCTACAAGTCACCTGTGAACATAGACAACAAGCCAAAATAATAATAATAATAATAATTAATAATAGAAAAATCTACCATAGCGATCCCTTAAATAAGTAAATAAACATTATATATAAAAACCCTTTAAAGTAAAGCAAAAAAAGAGAAAACAGTAATCAAATAATAATAATAATAATTAATAATAATCACAGCGTCTTTTCAACATGAAATACCCACGCGGGATATAGGGCAGGCGCTCAAACATTTTGCAACTTGGCGTTTTTGTTTTTGAGGCATCGTTTCAGCAGATCCCTTTAAGTAAAGGCGACAAACATTTCCGTGAAGAGTCTCCGAGGGGTCTCAGGCGGAGCGCGCCGCTGTGTAAGCGGGGAGGGCAGGCTCATGGATCAGGGCGCCCCGGCAATTTGGCAGCCTCGGGTAGGCTCCGAGCGGGGGCGCGAGGCAGGGTGTCGCGGCGGCGGGCAGGCACTGTGTTTAGCTCCATCGCTCTCCCCCGGTCGGTCTTGGCTGTCGGGTCAGATGTCACATTCACTGTCGCTGGATGTGATGGAAATGGCAGAGGTGGCCGCTTTGCTGGACAGGCTGGCTGCGGGACTGGAGGCGGCGCCCAGCGGCTCCCCGGCGCTCTCCTCCTCGGCCTGCAGCGAGCGCACCGAGCCTTGGGATAGGACCTGCTGCTGTAGCCTGCAAGGAACCAGGAGACATTACACCATCACAGCGCAGCAACAGCCGCGAATCCCACCCCGGTCACCTATCCCAGGCAACAGCTCCCACACCCCGTCACCTACCCCAGGCAACAGCCAACAGCTCCCGCACCCGGTCACCTATCCCAGGAAACAGCTCCCACACCCCGTCACCTATCCCAGGCAACAGCCAACAGCTCCCACACCCCGTCACCTACCCCAGGCAACAGCCAACAGCCCCCGCACCTCGTCACCTACCCCAGGCAAAAGCCAACAGCTCCCACATCCCCTCACCTACCCCAGGCAACAGCTCCCACACCCGGTCACCTACCTCATCCAACAGCCAACAACTCCCCCACCGTTATCTATCCCAGCCAAGAGCTCCCCTACCCCCTCACCTACCTAATCCATCAGCTCCCCCACCGTTATCTATCCCAGCCAACAGCCAACTGCTCCTCTACAACAGCCATCTATCCCAGCCAACAGCTCCCCTACCCCAGTCACCTATCCCAGCCAACAGCTCCCACACCCCATCACCTA
>ML677332.1:84596066-84693468 GCA_007922305.1 Dermatemys mawii
GGGGGAGGGGCTGGGTATTTAGCCCTGTGATCCCCCCATCTCTTCCTCACCGTGTCCCGAGCGGGGGAGGGACTGGGTATTTACCCCTGTGACCCCCCATCTCTTCCTCACCATGCCCTGAGGGGAGAGGGGCTGAGTATTTACCCCTGTGAGCCCCCATTTCTTCCTCACCATGCCCTGAGAGGAGAGGGGCTGGGTATTTACCCCTGTGACCCCCCCAATCTCTTCCTCACCATGCTCTGAGGGGGGAGGGGCTGGGGTATTTACCCTTGTGATCCCAGCTGACTCCCCATAGCGCCCTGAGAAGGAAAGTGGCTGCGGCAGGCATGGGTATTTAACCTGCTTCTCTGGCTTGTTAGTATGCTGGAGGATGGATTTTTATTGTATTTTATTTTTATTCTCATGGAAGTTGGGATTTTCTATAGCATCCACCATTGTATCACCACTCCTGGGTCTCTTGTCAGTGCACCTTGGGTGAGGGGGCTCCCTATAGGTTTATTTTTTAAGGTCATTACTCTCTTTTAGTATCACTCTTCATTAAGGCCCAGAACCCCCATTGTCGGCCCAGAACCCCCATTGTCTCCCCAGGGCTGGACTCTATTCATGGGTCTCTGAGGAACAGTATTGTGGAGTCACCAGGTAAAAGTGAGGCTTCTAGTTGCCAGAGGTGGCAGATTGTATCTATACATTATCTTCCTCCCTGGTCTTGCTGACAGGAAGACTGGGATAATGGGTGTGTTGAGGAGTCTCCCCTAGGTGCCAAACATTTATGTTGCTTCTGCCTAAAGGTAACCCACAGATGGTGTTTGCTGCTTATGAGCAGTTTTTTGTTCCATCATCTCTTCTGTCTTGCCCCTGAAATTCATTCAGAGCCTGTAAAGTTCTTTAGTGGTCCATGTCCTGCTAATTTTTCAACACAGGGCCTGATAAGTGCTCCCCAAAAGTATATACTGTCTTAGCAGTTGCACCTGCAAAAATCCACGTGTAAAATGTGTGTATGGATGCCAGTTGCAGGCACAACATTTTTGGGAGTGCATCTTTTCAATCTTGCTTTGAGAATTTTGCATATAATGATTAGTATTTTAGTGCTTATCCACAACCAACACAATGACCTGCAAGATTTTCTTTCTAATGCTTTACAGAGAGTAGACTCAGTTTTCAGTCCTGGGAAACTTCTTCATCAAAATCCTTCTATTGGCATGTTTCAGCAGGAACCGAGCATGTCAGTTAAGTGATCATTCTGATTATGTGAGGATTTTAGGGATATGTTGTGCTGGCAGATATTAATGAAGACATTGCACATGAATGTGAAGAAAACGTTTGTTAAAGAAATACTCTGTTTGAAAATATAAACATTAAAAGTTGGGAAGTTCATAAATCAAGGTATCCCATAGTAATGGTTGCTCTGCCACATTATAATTATGAGTCCTCATATAAATACTATGAGGACTATCATTAACTGTAATTAATTGTAATCCATCGGCAAAAGGACCTATATGACTCTATGGACAGCTCAGTGAAAACATTTGTTTAAGGCATAGCAGAGATAAAAAAATCCCTGCAAGATTCTAGGTTTATTAAGACAGAGACAGAGAATAATACTGAAAGTATAATGCAGTTACATAAATAGATGGCGTGGTTGTTACCTTGAATATTGTGTTCAGTCTTATCTCAGAAAGTATATGGAAGAAATAGAAAAGGGTTGGAGAATGGCAACAAAAATTATTAGACATATGAAAATAAATTGAAAAAAGATTAGAACTACTAAATTTAGAGAGATGTACAAGAGAAGATATAAAAGAATCAATAATTAATAGCATAGAATAGGTGATGGAGTGGGTGATGCTACTATCTCATAATATACAAGGGGAGTTCCAATGAAATTTAAAGCCAGCACAGTTAAATTGATAAAAATAAACACTTTTCATCGCACATAACAATCAGTGGAATTCACTACCACAAGATATTACTGAGGCAAATATTGTAGTGGGATTTAAAAGAGTAGAGCATCATATGAATACTATGAGGACTATCCATAGCTACAAATATTTATCCTAGCTAGAGTATCAGATGTTATTCCTTATGCTTCAGGTCATAAACCAACCACTAACTGCTAAAGATTAAGAAGAAACTTGTCCCATAGCCATGCTATCTACTATAGGCATTTTCCACCTTTATCTGAAGCATCTAATATTGTACTGTGCTAGTAGACAGTATATAGGGCTACGCTATTCATATTTAGTATTAGTATTATGGTGGTGCCTAGAGACCCCAGTCATACTAGGTGCTATATAAACATCCTGTTGGTCTGATCCATTATGCCATTTCCTAAGTATACATTGCAAGTATCTGGTCTTTTTATTACTGCTTATCCTGCTAACTGGGACCTTAACTATGCTGCAGCTGCTCCAGGAGGTATGTACAAAGCAGGGAGTAGCCTCTTCCATGTTGGGATGACCTTTGACAGAATGGCTAAATGGAGGCGTGAACAGTGGCTGCAGCTTTTGTACGAGGTTTAACAAGGGGCACCATTCCCTGCACTGCCTTAGGCCTCTGAAGTAAATATGTGTTTTAGAAGTATAATTCCTCCAGATAGCTTTGCTCAGGTGGTGCACCTCCTTCTCTCCTCAACGTGGCTCAGAGTCATAATGGAGTCCATTACCATTTGAATTAAATACATGTGAGAGTTCTATCAAAACCGATTGACAGTTTATTTACAGTTTTTAAATATTTATTGTCTTTTTATCTTAAATATCTGTTATTTTCTTGTCTTGTTCATTCTATTAATATGAGCTTTTGAATTTCTTTCTGTAAGTCCTTGTATTGCTTTTCTCTTTTGCTATAGTCCACACAATGAATGACACTCTCTTAAGCAACTTAGACAAACTTCTGCTAGAGCTTGGTAGGTCACTATATATTATATTGAGAGTTCTGCAATTAAGTGATATTTTATGTAAGGACTGATTTCTAATGAAGATTTCAGCTTTAAACAGTCATTCTGCATTTAAGTAATCAGTTTTTATTTTTGTCTTTATTTTATTCCGTGTATGGGGTTTTGTTGGAGGTTAGTGCTAGGAGTTAGTTAATAACTGGGCTATTTGTAGGGTGAGATAATGACCATAGGTAGTTCTTGTTAAGAGATAATATTTTAAAAGATCAGGTTGTGTTGTGAAACGTTAATTGTTTAATCACTCAATTTCTGTTTAGAAAATGATAGTAAATAAAAAATGAATATTTTTATTTCAGTTTTCCAGCTTGAGCAAACTTCTTATGCTAAGGAACATGTGAAGCACCAGATAAATTGTGAGTAGTCTTACATTACAAGAGTTTTTTCAGACATTTGAACACATTGCATTTAACCCATTAGTCCTACTATATCAGGGCTGTTTTGAGCTCAAAGGGTTAACAAATTAATAATGAAAGCTGCCTGCAGCTACTTTTATTCTTTCTCCTCCAGCAGCCTTTCCTTTCTCCTTTCACTATTATCTAGTGGTGCTCATTTTTTTCTGTACATCCAGTGGCGTGCTGCTCAAGCACCTGCCCTGTTGGTTGGCTCCTCACATCTGGTTGGCACTCCTTCAACTCAGCTTCCAATGTCTCCCCTACCTGTCTCTCTTGTTTTCTCCAGCCTCTTTCTAGAGCTGGTGAGGATTTTTTTATTTGGTTGGCTGGAAAATGCTGTTTTGTCAAAATCAAAACTTTTGAAATGTGTCAGTTTAGACATAACTTTTGTCAGGAATGTTTCTCCAGAACGGAACTTCTGGTCAAAACCAGAACAGCCAATAGTCTGGTTAGGGTGCGCACTTGGGATATGGGAGACTCAGATTCAAGTCTCTGTTTTGAATCAGTGAAGGTAGAGACTTGTACTTGGGAGAGAGAGTGCGTGTGTCTGTCCTTGTCCCTTCCCTGCTCCCCAACCCTAAATATTTCTGCACACATGTTAGGGTAGCTCTCTCTTGCATGTGAAAAAAGTTCATCCTGATATAGAATGGGAAAGTTGTTGAAATATCAGAATTTTTTTTAGAACAGGAAAATTATTTCTCCCCCAGCTCTAGTTCTTGCCATGTTTGTAACTCTGTCTTCCTGTTCCTTCTACCCTTACTTTCTGCGTCAGATGTTTCTTTGGTGTTAGTTCAACTAGAATCAAATTTGGAGACGTAACAAACACTGTAAAAAACAGAACCAAACTGGAAGTGATCTGAAATACTAGAGCAGTTGTTCTGAAACATCCATACTAGGCCCTCCCCAAGACTGCTTTCCTATCTAGTCAAGACCCACTCCCTTTAGCAATTTGGGAAGGGCAGAGGGTTGTGATTGCCTGATGCCTGTTTGTGACCCAGTGCACTCAGTGTAGGGAGTGTAGATAAGGTATGATTTTGTAGCCTTCGTTTGGCTATCCAGGGAACAAGGATAGCCTGATGCCTGTTTGTGACCCAGTGCACTCAGAGTAGGGACTGTAGATAAGGTATGATTTTGTAGCCTTTGTTTGGCTATCCAGGGAACAAGGACCTGCACATCCTAAGGCTGATATACCTGCCTTCCAGCACTCTCCTATATCCTTCTGGTCTGACTCCGTCACATTACATTAAGATGTTTATTATGGAAACATGGCAGCATTGAGGCTTCTAGTGCCTCCAAATGCCTCCCTATTTGCAGACTCATTATTATAGAATATTTGAATATTCTGTATTTCTTAATTCCTATCTTTTAATCAGTATCCGAGCTTCCCACTCAGTACCTAACTTGTTCTTCAAGTAAATTCCCTTTTTGTTTGGATTTCCTCTGTTGCTGGCTTCTCACTCAGACTTTCTTAAGTATCCTTAGCAGATTTTACATTTCCTCCTTCCTATACCCAGCTTCCTTAATCAACACAATTGTACAGCTGGCATTAAGTAGAAGAAAGCGAGTGGTCACTTGGAGCCTACAGCCCAGGCAAGCTCTGTAGTTTGTAACCCAGTCCAGTCTGCCTATTTGCAGATATCATCTAATTGGATAGCAATTTACAATTGATTTACCTCTGCCCCACTTCTAGTAGCATGAAGCGTTATGCTTGCATGTGATTCTGCAAAATCATAGGTCAGCTCTGTAAAATTACTCCCCCCCGCACACCCATAAACAGTCAATCTAGTTTAATAGGCTGAGGTTCGGGTGGATTTAGGAACAGCACAAATTAGTATTTTCATATTCTTTGTTTCATACTCATTGCTCTGACAGCATTACATAAAAATTAAAGTATTCACCACTCAACTCAAACTTCTTAACTGTTGGGACTCTGTTGCTGCTTTGCTTAGTGGCAGGCCCTCTGCTCAGCTGGTGTTGCTGAGCTCAAGTGTGCTGGAAGAAATTTTGAATCCTCCAGAACTTAGGCCTTTCCGCTTTATATGGACATGATGATAATGCTTGTGCACACAGCTCACTGGCTCCAAGGCTTAAGGAGCTTTTGAGCGCATGGCCTATTATGAAGAATGGAAAATCCCATTCCAGGATTTTTATCCAATGTTTCTCAGAGAACAGACTGTAGAAGAATATTATTCTTTCAAAGAAAAGTCAAAGATTCTTGATATGATATCAAGTAGTACTTTAATTCATAATGGCTCTCTTCATTTATTGTCTACCCTTTAAGGGGATCAGAATTTTTAGATTCCTTGCAAGCCGCAGCTTCAGGTGCAGAAAAGAGCCTATTCACTGCAATATATAATCATTTATCCAACCTATCTACAAATATATCAGGTTATTTCTCCACAGCTATATTTATCAGTAAACTGTGCAAAAAAAGTACTGTATTTTGCAGAAAATCATAACAATACAGATTAAAAATGACAGAATAGACAAAAGGAAAAACAATGGAAATATTATTACGATATGAAGCCTCTCTTAAGGAGCTTCCTTGTGTCTTAGAAGACTTCTTTCAGGAACCCCTAATGCCTATAGGGGCAAATCCTCAGCCGTGGTAAATTGATATAGCTCCTTTGCTCTCAGTGGAGCTACATCAGTGACTTCAGCTGACGAGTACAATTTTCCTGCACCTTTATTGCACCTCCATTAAGTAAGTTGTTCCTGTCAGTATGTTGAGATAGGTTTTGCTGTACTATGAATTATGTGACAGCAACTTAAGCTACACCTCAGCTTAAATTTCACACTTTTTCTGAACATGTTTACTTGCTGTTACAAGAAACACTTAAGACTGCTATAACTAACAGATTAGAGTAAAATATTTTACTAATATTTTTCTCTATTTTTTGTTTGTTTGCTTTGTTCATTATTCTTTATAATCAATGTCACTGTTTCCCCTGTACAAACAGAGAGTATGTCTTCACTGCCTGCTTGATCGGCGGGTAGTGGTCGATCTTTTGGCGATTGATTTATCACGTCTCATCAAGACGCGATAAATCGATCCCAAAAGGCATTCCTGTTGACTCCGTAACTCCAGCTAGCAGAGAGGCGCAAGTTGGAGTCGATGGGGGAGCCTGCTGCCAACTGCTGCCGCTGTGATGATGGCAGGTAAGTTGGCCAAAGATGCGCCAACTTTAGCTACGTTATTCACGTCGCTGAAGTTTCGTATCTTTGGTCGACCCCCACCCCTAGTGTAGACTAGCCCAGAAAGTCACAGTCCCCTCATGTGGGTCATTCACACAGCAACAGGAGAGAGAAAAACATTTTAAAAGAGAGAGAAATGTGAATGGAAACCCACAAATACTGACATGAGGATTCAGAGGGAACTGTAATATGTGAAACTATTTTTTATTTACTTTTAAAAACTGACTGGAGTTTAAGTTTATGTAATCCATTTAAATTCTCTGCCAATGTATGTAACCACAGAATAATGGGAATTCTTTATTCATATTACAGTAGCACCTGGATACTACAGTCAGGATTGGGGCCTGATTGTGCTAAGATGATTCCTACCCTAAGAGTTGATTTTTATAATTAAATCTTGTGTATGTAACATTCAGAAATACTGCAGCTGGCAAAACTTCAGTTTAAATGTTATTGGTCTCCCCCCAAATAAGGGAAGAACAGAAAAAGTAAAAAAATGGGAAAGGTAAGGAAGGAAGGGGAGAAGAGCAACAGTTTGGTTTCCACCCGCTAGGAATTAATCAAAGGTCTCTAAAAGGTTAGACCAGATCTTTTCAGATTTGTCTGTTGTCCCTCTTCTTCAAGACTTTACCAATCTTTAGCTGCCAGGTCAGCCAGGTCTTGGTGCCAAGCTTCTGTCTTTGAAGGCATTCTGCCCTTCCATCTAAGCCATATGAGTCTTTTGGCTAGATGCACTGCTCTAGAGAACCAACTAGGAGAGTTTCCAAGATGATGGACTATATTCCAAAATACTGTTTTGGGATGTAATTTTTAAGGAGATATCCATTATCATATTAATTCTCCTATCTACTTCTAGCCAAAAGGATTGTATCCTGGGACATTCTCAAAACCTATAAGCCAGTGTAACTCTGGGAGCCTCACCTCTCCAGGAGCAATCTGTGGCCAATGCACCGTTATCTGTGTGGGGACCAGTGTGAATGAAATATAATTTTCAGCTAGATCAGCCTAACCTCAAATACTTCATTGTAATTGTTGGTAATGCCAGTTAGTATAACCTACTGTTTCTTCTTTGAGTAGTGTCCCTGTAGGTGCTCCATTTCAGGTATGCATGTGCCCCTGTGCCTTACATAGGAGATTTTCGGTAGCAGTGCCCATTCAACCTGTGCATAAATTCTACACGTACTTATGCGCTGTACCTAGGATGTATAGTGCTGTACGGGCGAATCACCCTTCGCAACCACCTTCAGTCTGAGATGGAACATCTTGGGTACCCACTTGAATTTTACATAGCATAGTTTGGATGGATGGTTTGGTTTAGTTTAGCTTAGTTTTAGTTTCTATAGATGGTGGTTTGTTGCTGTTTTTTATCTTTGTTTGCTCTTTCCTCATTTGAGGGGTTGTTCTGGACTTTTCATTATCTGGTGTGTCCTGGGTTAACTGGGCTTTAAACATTGTTTTTTCTGCTGGGAGGTGCTCCCAGTGAATGATGGATGTTCCTGCTGTCTCCGGTGTTTGGACACACATACACTGGTTATATGTAGTTAAGAGGAAGATAAAGTTGAAGCTCTTGATGATGGACCAAGCCCTATGATTGGCTTCTGATCTAGGCTCAGAGAACCCCCTTATACACCAGCCTTCAGGCATATTTAGTTTCATGTCTACCTCTGGATCCTGGTCACAGAGAGTCTCAATGGACACCATGGCTGGTACCCCATGCACTTCTGGGTCTTGGTCACCAAAAGCCTTGGAGGATGCAGTATCATCTGTGCCACAGTACAAAAAGCCCCACATAAATATGTGGATACTGACAAGAGGAGCTGGAGTGTTAGATCTCCTAATAAATCTTAGTCACCAACTCTGAAGAAGGCTCCAGAGATCTCAGGTTCCAAAGGGAGTAATATTGAAGCTCTGAATTATTCCTCTACTGGGAAGACATCCATCTAAGGCTACCTCTAAGAACCAGGCCCCTACCAAACAAGATTCAGTACCGAAGACCTCTTCTGCTTTGGTTGCTTGTCCCCATATTAATATGAACTTTGCTTTAAAGTAGTCTGCACTATCAGACACCTCGGTATCTATGCTGGTGCTGTAGACTTCTGCACAGGCATGGCTTGAATTTGAGTCTGGATGGAAGCATTTGTTGTCCGTAACATTAACACACTCCAGATAGGTACATACCTCACAACTGAAGTCAGCCTCCACAGGATCATATTCAGCTCCTTCTTGTGTACCATTGGCACCACAGGAGTTTAGGTATTTAAAAGATCTTCTGGTCTTGAAGAAGCTGTAGTCTCCATTACTTACTGCTACAAGACAGCTCTCTGAATTGAGGTTTTCTGGGATACCAACTCCACACTAAGACCACAAATGTCTGTGTTTTGAATGAAAGTGACTTTAGACAAATCCAAGAGCTGATGAAGCACATCACTGATAAGTTTGACATCCCTCTGGAAGAGGTCCAGGACTCTCATAAATTTTGGAACATTTTAGACACTTCAGCTACTGCATGTGTGGCTCTCCCTGTAAATGAGGCTTTACTAGAGGTTGCAAAAAAAATATTATGTTCTGGCCAAGGACTTGGAGTTTTTATTTTCACACCCAGAACCCAGTTCCCTGATGGTGGAAGCAGTAAATGAGCATAGGACCAGAAATGACTCAATCTTTTTGAACACAAGGGTTACTGCTCTTCAACATTGTATTTCAGAATAGCAAACCACCAAGCACTCATGTAAAATATTACTATCTGAATTACAGTAAATTCCACACCTTTATTGGTCAGAGAAACACCATGAACAATTTAAGACCATCATAAATGAAGGTCAACTCTTAGCTGGGACATCATTACAGGCCTCCTTTGATGCAGCCGATAGTGCAGCCTGGTCCATTTCCACTGCAATTGTGATGAAATGAGCATCTTGGCTCCAGTTGCCCAGCTTCCCTATGGAGGTACAGAGTACTATTGAGGACCTTCCCTTTGACAGCCACATGTTTTTTTCATTGTCTATAGTTGATTTGGTTTGCACCTTGAAGAATTTGAGGGCCATGCTTGGATCCTTCAGATTGTATACACCTGAAAATAAAAGAAAATTTAGCAGGTGTCAAACAGCCCAGAGATCTCACCTAGTTCACTCCTATAGTTTCCATAGACCCTCTGAACCACTTGCCAAAGAGACCTAGGTATTCAAAAAGGAAATCATTTGCCACAGCTACTTCATCACAGCCATCCACTTCCAAATGACAGTTTTGATCACTTGGTCTAGAGTCCAGACCATCAAGAATCTACTGTTGTGCTGTTTCTTTCTCCTTCCCCCCGTGTGGATACTGTCTTTTCCATTTCCAACCTGCATGGGAAAGACTAACAACCCAACCATGGGTTATGGAGGTCATAACTGATTATTCAATCCATTTCATCTCCCTCTCCCTCTCCTTACTCATGCCCTGTCAGGGAGCCATGTCATGATCAATTGCTGAGACAGGAAGACATCTTTTTTATACTCAGGGACCATAGAACCAGTTCCAGTCCAGCACAGGGAAAAGAGTTTCTATGCCAAGTATTTCTGGTCCCCAGAAAGAATGGGTGATGGAGACTAATATTAGATCTTATGTAAAACAACAGAAATTCAGAGTGGTGACTCTTATAGCTATAATTCCTTCATTAGATTCGAGGGTTTGGTTTGCAACTCTCAGCCTCCAAGATGTGTTTTGTCATATCACAATTCACACCTCTCACAGAGGTTTCTTCATTTTACAGTAAACCATGATTACTTTCAGTGCTACTTTCTTCCTTCTGACCTCTCCTCTGCCCCAAGGGTATTCTCAAAGATCATGGAAGTCATAGCTGTCCACCTATGTCTATTTAGGATAATTGTCTTCCCTTATCTTGATGACTGACTGCTCAGGGATTGATATTAAGTAGAGGTTTGGTTGGCAGTAAAAATGACAGGGTATCTGTTCCACAGTTTAGGCTTACAACTCAATCTCAGAAAGACCACTTTGACACCAGTACAGTGGATAGATTTCACAGGAGAGTCTTTGGATGGCATGGCAGCCAGGGACCTAAAGCCAGGTTTGCATCCCTAAAAATAAAATCTCTTTTCAAGGATTCAGGTAAATCCTCAAACCTCAGCAAGAAATTGCCTCCAGCTGTTGGTCATATGGCAGCTTGTGCCTTCATAATCCAGTATGCCATATTCCATCTTTGGTGCTTCCAGGGATTGTTGACGACAATTTATAAACTGAACAAGCACAAGAAGAAGAAGCAGGGATCTGTTCCCCATTGAGTTCTGGACTCAGCTGGAGGGATGAACAGAATATCTAGTGTCTCATGTCATCCAGGTCAACGGACTTCCCAAGAGTGTCATCTTACATCAATCTTTTAGAATTGAGAGCAGTCTGAAATGCTTGCATTCATTTCCTTCCACTGATCAGAGTCAAGTCTGTCAAGCTCATGACAGACGTTGGCTGCATGTTCTACATCAAACTCAGGGTGACGCTTGCTCCCCCTTGCTTTGTGGTAATCAGAAAAACTCTGAAATTGATGCATAGCTAACCAGACTGTCATCTCAGCTTCCTAATTCCTTATTGCACAAAGCACCACAGCTGTCGACCTCAGCAGACATTGCTCCTAGTGAATGGGATTTAGATTCATGGATCCTCAGCAACATGTTTCTAGCATGGGGGTTTCCAAAAGCAAACCTCTTTGCCTCCACTATTAACATAAAGTTCAAGCAGTTTTTCTTCAGAGGGGCACTAGACCCTCAATAACTAGAGGTTGCCCTCATCATTTCACGGGAAAGGGATCTTCATTACACATAGAATCTTAAAAGTACTGAACAAGATCAAGTAGGACAAGGGCAGGGTCATTTTAATTGCACCAAGGTGGCCGAGACAAGTTTGCTATCCTTATCTCATTCAACTTGCTAGTCATCCACTGACGAAACTTCCAGTCAGTTGCCATCTGTTGTCTCAACATGCCGGTCAGACACTTCACTCCAGTCTGGAAGTTGTGCAATTCAAGGCATGGCTCCTAGATGGTTCTTGGGGATAGAGACTTCCTGTTCAACAAATCTGTAACAGGTGTTGTTAAACAGAAGAAAAGCATCTACCTGACACGATTACCTTCAGAAGTGAGGATGTGTATGCATTGAAAAGTTTCTCTTGTTTGTTCTGCTCTTCCCACCATCTAGATTATCTGTTGAAATTAAAAAAATCAGGTCTTACAATGAGTTCCTTCAACGTTCATGTGGTGACTATAACAGCCATTCATTCATCCATTGATGATATTTTGTTTTTTTCCTCACCCTACAATGTCAAGATTCCTTAGAGGGCTAATCTTTTTATTCCAATATGTGACTTAAACGTTCTTCTTAATTGCCATGTGAAACATCCTTTCGAGCCATTAATTATGTGTTCATTGCTGTGCCTATTCACGAAAACAGATTTCTTGGTGCCACCACTTTTTGGATTTTAGGGTCAGAGAACTGAGGACTTTAATGGCAGATCCCCCATTTACAATGTTCCTCAAGGAAAAGGTGCCATTATGACCACATTCTAAGCTTCTAAGTGTCCTCCAAGTCTTGTATTATCCAGACTATTCATTTCTCCCTTTTATTTTTTTTTCCCTGAAACCACATCAGACTGGGCAGGAGATTGCCTTCCATACCTTGGGTGTCATACGGTTTTAGCCTTCTATCCAGACAGATCAAACCATTCAGAGAGTCTTCCAAACTGTTTCAATTGCAGACAGATGCAAAATACCCATAGTCTTTACCCCAAGATTCTCAAAGTGGATTTCTGGGTGTATTATCTCATGTTAGGAGTCTGTCAGCATTCAGCCTCCTTCTAGAGTATTAGCCTATTCTACAAGGCCTCAGTCTACTTCTTTGGCATTACTCAAGCATGTTCAAGTCTCTGAAACTTGCAGAGCTACAACATGGACCTCAGTACATACTTTCCCTAAACACTATGCTTTGGATTATGCATCTAAATCAAATGCTATAGCTTTGTCTTCAGTATTAGATTGTGTGCCAAAGTTCCTTTCTGCCTGTGGGGATAATGCTTGGGAGTCACTTCCAGTTCAGCACTCATAAGGACACTACTTGAAGAAGGAGAGGTTATTCAACTTGTAGTAACTGGAGTTCTTACAGATTTGTGTCCCTGTGGGTGCTCCACCAACTGTCCTCCTTCCTCTGTGCTTCAGAGCTTTCTTTGAGGGGCTTTGCGGTAGAGAAGCAACTAAAGGCAGTTCACCTGTGCAATCCTATATATCCTTGGTAGGGTCACAAAGATGCATAGGTTGCATGTGCGATCCAAAAGGGCTGTCTGTGCTATTGAAAATCTTTGATGAAAGGTGCAGGGTACCTGCACATTTGAAGTGAAGCATCCATAGAAACACAAATCTCAAAGAACTCCAGATACTGCACAAGGCCAGGTCCTAGTACTATGTAAATCCAGTCTATTATTTTGTGTCTGTTGTGGATGATATATTGTAAATAAAATAAATATATTCTTTATTTCAGTATATACTGCAAGTATTGTGGAAAGAAAGAATGAAATCTGTAGATTACATGAAAATATAAACAACAATAATGATGCAATTGTTTATTTGCACAAGCATAACAAGAATAGTAAGGACACTTGCATTGTGTAAGTATGATATAAGCTGAAGTTTTTAATTAGAGATGGTTGTAATCATTGAACCATAGGGTTAGAAGGGAGTGGATGAGTCAATGAGTCTAATGCAGCAGGAAGCTTTACCAAACAGTTGTTTAAAAGTGTGTGTGTGAGAGAGCATGGAGAGTAGGTATTAAAGGAATCCAATACAGGTGGATGATCTATTTCTTTGGTATAGAGTGCATAATAGAAAGTTTAATAGTTTTTTGTCTGTAGTTTTTTCCTGAACTTATTTTTAAGATGTAGAATATAATTGGTCCATCATGTAGCAGTGGTAAAATAAAACATAGAAACGCAAATGACATGGGAAGTTTTCTGTCAGATATATTTGTTAGGGCTTTATTAGAATCAGTAATCATATGTAGAGTTCACAGATGCCATCTTTGCAGCATGGTCATTTTATTCAGTCGGTTAGATAACCTGTGAACATCATTGTCTTAATTTTACATGTGTCTGAGCCATGGATAGTTTACTGGGAAAAGAGAGTTCAGACATATTTTGAGGGATCTATGTGCCAGTTTCTTTAGTTATTTTAAATAGTCTTTTTCTGTGGAAGACATTTTTATATGGGAAGGAACATTATTCTAGCCTAAAACTTGATTACCTACCATAGCCATCAAATTTTTACAGAGCTAGATGGCTCAGTTTCCAAAGCAGTGGTTTAAAATGTAAGCTTGGTTTATATAGTGCTAAGAATATTGTCTGTGCTTAATAAATTAGATAGATAGATAACAATAAGGCTCCAATATTTGTGTAATCCACACACCTGCTGGGTGTGGTGCTCTGTCCCCTCTAGTGGGACAGAGACCACTTAGAGATTAATGAATCTGCTCTACCGCATTAGCTAAGAGATGTATGGCTTTTAGCTCATGCAGTATAGGCTCATGCACTAAGCTCCATGGATCCCAGGTTCGATCCCGAAAACTGGGGTCTGTCGGTGTTATATTTGTTTTATTTTTAATACTGAATTTAGTTGCCTGCAGTTGGTGAATCTTCCTCTTTCTGGGAAAGGGTCTTTTGCCCACCATTCCTTCTCATTTAACTGTTCTCATATTGTCTTTTAATTTGTCAAATAGCTGAATACAAACATATAGACACATATATATGCAGCCAGATTCTGGTGTCATTTACTCCACTGATTTTAAAGTTGCTATTCTGAATTTAAACTGGTGTAATTGTAATCAGATTTTTTTCTGAAGGAGCAGAGTCTGCTTAGAGACTTGAGAGGGATCTCATCATTGAATAAACTCACTGGAGTCCTCCAAGGACTTAGTATTGGACCAATTAACCTCCATGACAGGAGGGTAAGACAGATCTATAAAATCCACATCACTGGATAAGGTGCAAGTAGGAAGGTCATGGTTACCAACAGTTTCTTTTTATGGCCACAGAAACAAGCTTCGGTTGCTCTCAGATTGAAAGCTTCCAAAATTTTGCAGGCTAAATATATGATTAAATTTCATGGGTCTATTGGGACTGGATTCCATAGATATCTGCACACAGAATTTCCTATTAAGTTAATGGGAATTTTAAATGCAGATCAGTGTCAGGTTTGAGTATCTAGAAATTGGTGAGAAATATCTGAAAGCAAATATTTGAATGTATTCCTCCAGACAGGATTTAAATTCCCAGGTCCACTACTGGACACAGGAATAGAGACAAAAGTAAAGGAGGAACTAAGAACCTGACTTAAAATCTGTTGATCTTCAATGGGCTTTGGCTCAGGTCCTAAAAAAAAAGAATAAACCTTGACATTAATTCAGGATGATTGGTTGAAAATTAAAAGTGACTTGTTAGTGGCGATAGCATCCATACAAGGAAAATGTATTCAGAAAACTGAAGAATATTGTGTTTAAAATTGATGATGACATTCAAGAATGTAGTGAAAAGTATAATGAAGTCTTTGCCATTTATTCAGACAATAAAAATAAAATGAAAGATATAAGAGATCTGCTCAGTTAGAATTCCCCTAAACTTCTGAAATGTGGTCAGCACACTATTTAAAGATAATTGAGAAAGTAGGAACACCCTGGCCTCCTATGTCCTGCTATACAGAGTGTAAGTTCATCAAGATCATCCTTGTTGTTGGTTGATATAAAGAGGAGCATTAATGTACTAGCTTGTAAATAACACTCAGAGGAACTGTCAAGAAGATAGTCTCTCTATTTGTATCCACATACCATAAGCAGTGCTTAATTTGTAATGAAAGAGGTGCCAGGGCTCAAGCAATTTTTTTTTTTAACTTTGATAACTGATGTGGCAAGCCCAGAGGAGCTGGGGCTATAAATTTCAGAGCCTAGAGGTGCCAGGACTCAGCTCTGGCACAAATTAAGCATTGATCAAAAGCATATTGAAATTTGCATTGAGTATGAGAAGACTTTGAATGCAACACTAGATTCATTTTACACAATGTAGTCTACAGAAGAGGAGGTCTCTGAGAGCTTTGACAGATTCCAGGTTGAAGATACCTATTGTTTTATCATCTTTGTGGAAATCTATCTTGATCTAATTAACAGGAAAGAACTGGAATCAGGACAAAACTGAAAAATGATTTAGAAAAACTTAGGGAACTTTTCCATTACCTAGCCACCATGACTGATCACAAATACAAAGGTTGAGTCCAGAACCTAAAGAAAAGGATGAAACATGACTGATAGAATCTAATCCTGATCTTCCTCCTCCTCTTCTAGCATTTACATTTGAAAAGCCAGATATTCATCCCAATTTTTTGTTTGAGAAAGAGACTATGTCATAGTGTATTGCATCATTATGGTGGGAACTTGCGGAAGTAAAATCACAGAAGACAAGACAGATGACTCCAGAATTTCATCAGTTTTTAAAAATCTCTATTCTCAGCCTGCTGGCTAACTACCAATCGAATGTATTTTTAGCACATTTGGACTGGTTTAGTTGAAACTTTATAGTAGGCTGAGTGATGACAAAACAAATAAATGTGGTAACAGCATAGTACTATAGTATTTAAGGGTGGATATGAAAGTGATAAGCCTAACTTGTTAGACTAATGTCTTGAATATTGCATACCCGAGTTTTACTTCAAAATTGCAAACTCTTCACTTTGAACAGTGTGCCTTTTTTAATACCTGAGGAATAAGTATGCTTGCATAGTAAATTTCATAATACACACTTTGTGTTTCCTTTAATAAAAGCTCCTTATTTTTTTTTCAATGTTAGTTTGCTTTCTCTATAAGAAAAGCAGGGTTTTTGTTTTTTGAATTGAGGAAAGTCACTGCAATGCCTGTGTGTCAGTGAGTTTTTTTGTGTGCACTATCAGTCTCTGCTGTTTAAAAACTTTCCCTTTTTAAACGTGGCTTTTTGCCCAGTTTGCAATACATGTGGTGAATTAGAATTTTGTAATTACATTTTTAGTCATAAATAGCATCACACATTTATGACAGTAGTATTAAGTTGTCTGGATGGATATTACATTTTTCATTCACTTTTTATTTGCAAAATTAATGTTGTGGTAAATGTTGATTATATCTTCTTGTGTCTTCTCAGCACCTGAAATATATTATGTCTTATTCAAGATTTTTGCAATCCAGTTCAGCAAATTAAATGTCAGGTCTTTGTTATTTAGATATTTGTCCTCTTGCTAGCAATTACACTAAATCAGCCATTATTGAAGACACTATTTTGGTAACAGTCATGAAACCAACTATTTTTCAGGTTTTGGCTATATCCTCCATTTTTAACATTATTTATATAGTACTGTATGTATATATGAGAATGTACAGTAAGTGAGTTTCTGAGAAGTAACAGGATCATTGGGAAGATTCTTTGAATAGATGGATATTATTGTGTTTTGAAAGAGAGGCAGGGATCTTGATATATGTATATTATTCAGAATAAAATAATTTAATTTACTGATTATATTCCTTAATCTAATATTTTTATAATTAGAAAACGATTAGCACAGGAAAAAGATGAAGCCATCCAAAATATTTTAAAAGAATTTATTTGTGATTTTACAGACTATCAACAGGGATAAGTTCACTCTGCTGTTCTGGAACCACAGAATTTGCTGTAGAATCTACTCCTGCTGCAGAATTGTGTAGCAGAATATTTGCTTTCATTTAAAAAAAAAGTTTCTAACTTTCTGATTGTGAAGACCATTTTCTTTATGGGAATATAAACTGATGCTATTTTCCTTTGTCCGCAAACAGAGCGTGAAACAATACCTATTTGTGATGTGAAGTGCCCTATTTATGTCACTAAGGTGTTACCTCTGAAATCTAATTATGATGACATAATTTCCCACAGTGTTAACTACTTCATGATGACTGTTTTAGTTGCAACATCAAACTGATATGCTTATCTCACAATTCCAAACCAATCCCTATGTCTTTCTAAGTGCCAAAAGCCACAAAAACTTCCTACTAGATTTCCAAAACATCCAGATTTCTCTCTGAGTACTTTCACAATGCAGTTGTACATTTTCAGTACAAAATTCTGCATTACATTTAAAACTGAAGATTTTGGGGCAGTGTAAAAATATTAATATTGAAATAAATAGCAATAAATAATTTAATGATAGGATAATAAACTATACAAGTAATCCTAACCAAAGGTGCCCATATATTCATTTAATCTTGATTATCACTACAAAAGTGTTTTTTCTCTTGCTGATAATAGCCTGATTAAATAGCCTCTTAGAGTTGGTATGGCAACTTCCACCTTTTCATGTTCTTGGTATGTGTATATATATATATCTTCCTGCTATATGTTCCATTCTATGCATCTGATAAAGTAGGCTGTAGCCTATGAAAGCTTATGCTTAAATAAATTTGTTAGTCTCTGTGGTTCCACAAGTACTCCTGTTGTTTTTGCGGATACAGACTAACACAGCTGCTACTCTGAAACATACATTAATTTATCAGTCTTAGACCTCTTAATAAATGACAGCGCCCACATCTCAAAAATCAGCATTACAGTTGGTGCCCTTGTTTCTAGCCTTAAGAGAAGCCAGAGATTCAGTGGGTATATGGATGGAGTTCTCTGCTGTTGTAGTTCATCCCTGTTGTAGCCTCTGTCCATCATGCCCTTGGAGACTTTGGCATATGTATTGGCATTTTGTCTTTTTAAATGGAGTTCTGCCAGTACGGATTCGTCTCCCCATACAGCGATCAGATTCAGTACCTCCCGTGCAGTCTATGCAGGAGCTCTTTTGCGATTCTGGGACTGAATGGTCTCCTGTGCTGATGAGCTCTGCATGGTGACCTGTACAGGTGAGCTCGCCACGCTGGCCAAACAGGAAATGAAATTCAAAAGTTCCCAGGGCTTTTCCTGTCTACCTGGCCAGTGCATCCAAGCTGAGAGTGCTGTCCAGAGTGGTCACAATGGAGCACTCTGGGATAGCTCCCAGAGGCCAATACCGTCAAATTGCATCCTCACTAACCAAAGTTCGACCTGGAGATGTCGATTTCAGCGCTAATCCCATTGTCGAGGAGGAGTAAAGAAATCGATTTTAAGAGCACTTTAAATCGACAAAAATGGCTTTGTCATGAAGACCTGTGCAGGGTTAAATTGATTTAATGCTACTAAATTCGACCTAAACTCATACTGTAGACCAGGGCTTAGGTGCCTAACTTTCCCCATGTGTTGCATGGGAAGCCTGGATGCCTAACTCAGAGCTGTGAATTCCACTGAATAGCAGGCTTCTAGGAGTTAGCATTGCAATGCCTATATCCCCTTTCTGAATGTAGCCTTAGGTTCTCTTAAAGTGAGACTCATCAAACAGTAATCAATGGCAGGTTTTCTAAATCATATATGCTTTTGGACTCACAGCTGTAAAAGCTTTGGGAAAACAAATTTCTACATATGAAAACCTTTTCTCTACAGAAAAAATCCTCGCTTGATTTTCAGATAATAAGATGAATAATTCGTATGAATTAGCCCCAGTTAAACTGATTGATTTTATTAATCTTCTTGATGTGTTTAATTCTGAAATGATTTTAATTAATAAAAAATCATTAATACACTTTTTAACTTGTGCCATAGCTGGAAACCAACATATGTAGTTCTTAGCAAGCATGAAGAATATTTGAATAACCAACTCAAAAACTGCCAAGAAATTACAGAAAATGACAAGTAAGTATGAGAATTTGACATTGTTTTATGTTAAGAACACTTTCAAGCAATGATAATAAGCACTCTAGCTACTAAGTGTAGACATCTGCAAACAGCATTGGAAGGTAGCTATCATTTTTTATTCTATACTTTTAATTTTCAGGACAATAACAAATGTCTTCATAATTTAAAGAATATTTATTAGAGATATATGAGTACATGCATATTCAGAATGTTCAGGCTTATATTAATTTTGGGACATATTTTATCCTTATGCTTGTGCAGCACTGCAGTTGATGTAAACACACAAAAATTAAGGGTCAAATGTGGCCCTTCATTAGAAATTACTCCAAATCCTCACTGATTCCCAATACATATTGGAATTTTTCAAACCCTTGCCCTATGCAGAAGAAAAATGCTACTTTTAATCATCTTAATTTAAATGAAACAAGCACAGAAACCATTTTTTTTACCTTGTCAAATCTTTTTTTTTTAATTTCTCTTTATTTTTTACTTGTTTACGTTTAATGGTACTGTAATGGACAGCATTTGATTTATTTATTTTTTTGTCTCTGCTGCCTGATTGCATACTTCTGGTTCCAAATAAGGTGTGTAATTGACTGGTCAGTTCATAAGCCTGGTGTTCATAACTCTGAGGTTCTACTGTAGTGAAGTAGTTCAAGTAGTCTTTTTAAAAAAGCATTCATTTTTCATATTTTTAATGAGATACATCACTTGAACAAAGCCAGTAAAGTGGGGCACTATATTCAGAAAATGATAATTACAAGTACTAAAATAATTTTCTGCTTCACTTTAGTGTGACTATTTAAATGGGATCATTATATTGCATAGTCAAACCAACTGTTGTATACTTTGGCTTTGTATTTTTCAGAGTGTCCAAACAGCATGCCATATTGAAAATTGTGTCCTGAAGATTAGGGGATGTAGGTCAGGAAGGCCATTTCTGATGCCACTTTAAAGTTTGCTGGGGATGAGTTTCTGATTAGTTGTAACTATGTGTACTCTTGAATTAGTAGTGTTCCACATAGGTTTCACTTTTACTTAACAGAGAGGAGAAGAAAAGAATTGTGTAGCTGCATAAAACAACTTCCATGCGATCAAGGACTTCTTTAAGTGGGGCTTAAGATTCTTGCCAAAATTTACAAACCTGAGTGCCCAGAATATAAACTCCTGAATCTATATTTGGGTATTTAGGCTTCATCTACACTACAGAGTTAAGTCAATGCAAATTATGCCGATGATTACAATCTGTTATAATTATATCACTTGTGCATGTTCACACAACACTTCTTGTGCCAGCAGAGTGCGTCCACAGTTGACACTCTAGCATCGTCAATGAGAGCAGTGCACTGTGGGTAATTATCCCACTGTGTAACACACCACCCTTCTGCAGCTAGGAGTTGTGGGGAGGTGGAGTAGATAACAGTGCATCCTGGGTGCAGGCTTAATATCCCAAGATGCATTTTTCTGTCCCATCATTCCATGGCTTCCAGCTACATTTTTCAGCAGTCTCTATATATTGCATGCCTGCAATCTTTGTCTGATAGCATGGATCCTGCACTGCTCTCTGGTCTTGTGGTCAGTGTTATGAACACAACATGGCTGATTATGAAGTATTTCATGAGCTTCAAAATCTGTGGTACCTACCTTGCTGTGTGTCATAGAAAGAAACAATTCCAGACTACTTTTAGAATTCATGAAGCAGCTGCTCATGGTGGACCATCGCTTTTGGGCTCAGGAAACAAGCACTACGTGGTGGGATTGATCATTATGCAGGTCTGGAATGATGAGCAGCGACTGCAGAACTTTTGACAAGCCACCTGCCTGGAACTGTGTGTGGAGCTTGCCTCTGCCCTACCCCAAAATGAGAGCCTCCCTCTGGGTGGAGAAGCATGTGGTGATCGCTGTGTGGAAGCTGGCAACTCTGGACTGCTACCGGTCAGTTGCAAATCACTTTGCAGTCAGGAAGTCCACCATGGGAATTGTGTTCATGGAAGTGCGCAGGGCCATTAATCTCATCATCCTATGAAGAACTGTGACTTTTGGAAATGTGCGTGAAATAATGGATGGCTTTGTGGCAATGGATTCCTTAACTGTGGCGGGGCGATAGATGATACGCATATCCCAGTTTTGGCCCCGGACCATCTTGAAACGGAGTACATCAATAGAAAGGAGTACTTCTCTATGGTATTGCAGGCACTTGTTGATCACCGACATCATTTCACTGGTATCAGCGTGGGGTGATCAGGAAAGGTATATGACTCATGCATTTTTAGGAACACAGGCCTGTACAGAAAGCTGCAAGCAGGGACTTTCTTTCCAGACCAGAAGATTCCAATGGGGGATGTTGAAATGCCCATAGTGATCCTGGGAGACTCCGTGTATCTCTTACTCCCATGGCTCATGAAGCCTTACACGGGAAACCTGGACAGCAGCAAGAAGTGCTTCAGTAATAGGCTGAGCAGGTGCAGAATGACACTTTTGGCAGATTAAAAGCTTGGTGCTGCTGCTGCCTTTATGACAGGTCAGACCTCAGTGAGGAAAATATTCCCATGGTCATAAAAACCTGTTGTGTGCTGCATAATATTTGTGAGGCACAGGGTGAAAAGTTTCCCCAGAGGTGGCACATGGAGGCAGATCATCTAGCTGCTGATTTTGAGCAGCCAGATACCAGGGCTATTACAGGGGCACAATGGGGTGCTATTCAAATCAGAGAGGCTTTGAGGCATCATTTTGACAATGCGCACCAGTAATGTGTCTGCCAAAATTCTGATGAGTGCTTCCTGACTGTGATTTTTAGTCTGCAAATGTGCCAGTTACCACTGTGTATTAATTCCAGCAGCAACCATCATGTCTAGGAAACAAATAAAGATTGATTATTTTTCAGAGAGTATTTTTTATTAAACAACAATAACCAACACACAAAAAACGTTTTCTTGAAAGAGACATAGCACTGAGAGGAGCACTTTCCTGATAGAGGGTCTCATTGCTACATGTAACTTCAGTTATCATTTGGGAAACTGTCTGAAGGGATGGAGTGAATGGGGTACTGCGATGCACTGGGAAGAAGCAAGGAATGTATGGCAGGAGTTTGGGGAGGGCATAGCAATCAGTTCTATACAGGCTGCAGGAGTGGTGGGCGAGGGGAGCACAAGTGTTCTGCCTGCAGCGCAAGTAGGGACTTCAACATCTACTTTTGAGCCTCCATCACTTTTAGCATCTGCTCCTAGCCATCTAAAATTCACTCCTGGCCCTGTTTCCTCTCCTGGCTAGCTTTTTTAAATTTTTCATTAATTGTCACAATCCACGCCCTGTGTTCTTGGTCTGCAGCATCTGAGGATTGGAGCACCTCCCAAAATATGTCCTCCTTGCTCCTTCTGGGTTGGTTCCTTATCTGGTGGAGCTGCTCTGCCATTGTGTAGAGGGTTCTCCTCAAGGGCACATATGCAGAAGCACAATAAATAGAGGCATCATTGTTAGTGCACTCACAGCAGTAAATCATAATAAAAAAATACACCTCTTTCTTACTGCCCCTTGGAAAGCACATAACTTGGTGAATGCCCTAAACATGGTGAGTTTGGCCTGGGTGGGGCACATTCAAGATGGGGCAAAGGGTCTAGGTCAGTGGTGGGCAATCTGTGGCCTATCAGGGTAATCCACTGGATGGCTGCAAGACAGTTTGCTTACATTGACCATCCACAGGCATGGTTGCCCACAGCTCCCAGTGGCTGTGGTTCTCCGTTCCCGGCCAATGGGAGCTGCAGGAAGTGATGCGGGGTTGAGTCAGCTGGCAGCTGTCTCCAGACCCCCCAAAGTATCCAGGGGGCTCGTGGCAATGGAGGTGGAGTTGCCACCAAAGGTGGCGTCCAATTCCTTATAGAAATGGCAGGTCTTCAGTGCAGCACCAGAGCAATGGTTTGTCTCCCTTGCCTTCTGGTACACCTGCCTCAGCATCTTGATCTTTGCACATCACTGATGCCTCTCCCACTTGTAGCCCTTATCCAACATGCCACAACAAATCTTCACATAGGTATCAAAATTCCTACTGCTGGAGCACAGCTGGGACTGGCCAGCCTTCCCTCCCCACCAAGCCAGTAGATCGAACAACTCCGGTATTCTCCAAGCAGGAGATCATTTAGTGCATGGAGCCACCATGGTCAGTTGGAAAGGTGTGATATGAGCTTCCCACAGAGGAATTTCAAAAATTCCCGGACCTTTAAAGGGGGAGAGGTGGATGCCTCTGTACCTGGGTGCAGGGCAGCAGAGTTTGAACTGCTGAGCAGAGCAATCAGGATGGGCATTGTGAGACACTTTCTAGGGGCCATTTACAGTGACATAACCAAGCACAATGTCTACACCAGGGGTTGGCAACCTTTGAGAAATGGTGTGCCACGTCTTCATTTATTCACTCTCATTTAAGGTTTCGCATGCCAGTAATGCATTTTAAGGTTTTTAGAAGGTCTCTTTCTACAAGTCTATAATATATAGCTAAAGTATTATATGTAAAGTAAATAAGATTTTAAAAATGTTTAGGAAGCTTCATTTAAAATTAAATTAAAATGCAGAGTCCCCCAGACCAGCAGTCAGGACCCGGGCAGTGTGAGTGCCACTGAAAATCAGCTCTCATGCCGCCTTTGGCACATGTGTCATAGGTTGCCTACGCCCTGTCTAAACTGACATTGTGTCAATCTAACTTTGCTGCAAAACACACTATGCCTCTCGCTGAGGTGGTTTTATTTTGTTGGCCTAGCAAGAGAGTTAAATCGGTGGGAGGAGCATTGTAGGTTTTGTCAACAAAACCTCCACTGTTTTGTTGACAAAACTGTATAATGTAGACAAGACCTTAAGTAGACTGGGCTTCTTTTTCAAGGTGCTTACTACCTGTAGTTCCCTTGAGTATCAGCGGGAGCTAAGGTTGCTTAGCAATCCAGAAATAAAGGTCAGATCTATTTACTGCCTAAATACCGATTTAAGAACCTAGGTTTAGATCAGGGATCAGCAACCTTGGCACGCGACACCGCAGGGTAAGCATCCCGCCGGTTTGTTTACTTGCCGGTTCGCCGATCGTGGTTCCCACTGGCCGCGGTTCGCCATCCCGGTCCAATGGGAGCTGCGGGAAGCTGCACTGCACTGCTTACTCTGCGGTGCCGCATGCCAAGGTTGCCGATCCCTGATTTAGATACTCAAGTTTAAAATTTTTGGCCTCAATTCTTGTTGTAATTGTGCTTTTTGCCAACAGCCTATGATTACCGAAATAACATGATGTGCCCGATAGCCTTTAGTTAACTCGGCTAGTAGTTTGTCTTGTTACTCTTCAGAACTGTGTATTTGGTGAAAAACAAGTCCAAATAGGCTTTCGGTAAGTTTTTGATTAAGCCATTCTAGCTTTCACTAATTTAAGATGACAAGCCAGAGAAGCATTACTTTTAAATTGCTTGTTTAGTTGATTAGTTTCAATTCTAATATAAAAGTGTTTGATTTAATTTATTTTTCTGCATGAAATTGTAAGGATTGTGACTACATGTAAATTATAAAATAAATGTAATGGATTTAATAAGTATTTAAAAGCTGTCAGCAATTTTAAAAAAGATCCATTTATAGCTGTATGTGATGAGTGATTCAGCGCAGCAAGATGGGCATTCAGCAAATTTTAAGTATAAAACTTCTAAAGAAAAATAAGCACATTTAAAACTTAACGTGTTGAATGCCCTACTTAGCCTGGCTGTTGGAGGCATTCAGCTCATATTTGTATAGTTGGAAGAATTTTTTTAAAAATGATGGCTAGCTCAAGTTGCATTTTCAGTTATTACAAAGTGAACATTTAATTAGTCTTGTAATATGAAGGCTCTCCATTCTAAAAATGTTGCATTCTAAGAGAGTATCTCTAATAGTGTTATTGTTATATGTACAAGTAATTTTGGAATTGAGGGGATTAGCTCAGAGCACTCGGAACCCGGCACCCAGCACTTGGAACTTGTCCACACTAGTACTTTAAAGCACTTAGACTTGCTACACTCACAGGGGCGATTTTTCACCCCCCTGAGCCAGCAAGTTAGAACACTATGAAATATAAGTGTAGCCAAGCCCTTAGTCTCTCAATGCATGACCTTGCACTCTGCACTCTTAAATTTCATCCCATTTCTTTGACTCCAGTTTAAAAGGTTATCCAGATCATATTGTATGATATTCCAGTCCTCTTCTGTATTGGCAATATCTCCCATCCTTGACTTTCATGACCTCCGTAACAATATCGTAACCTTATTCATAATTTTCAAATAAAGATGGAAATGTGGAAGCATTGTTAACTCTGCATCTATATATGCACTGCTTTTAATTATCTAGCCTATAAATAACTTTAAGGATGAAGAAACAGACCAAAGTTAGTCATTTGCAACATGGTTTACCTGTATTGATTTAACACAGGATGATTACCTTTCTATGCAATGCTGCTTTTCTTTCCCGTGTTTTCCAAAGATGATATTGATCACTTTAGCCCTTTTTGTGCTGAATTGCTTCCAATGACTTTTTTTCTATATTGTGTTTATTTTCAGGTTTTTTTCTGTTTGTAGTAATGCCTACAAAATAATTCCTAAACATTGCTGGTTTAAATTTAGAGAATGAAATAATTTTTTAATGTGGCCTTTTTTACTGATGCTATGTATTTTTTTTAATTGTGGGGATATGTAGTCAGGTGATTTCACTGGATTTATACCAGCATAAAATTGATTTCGGGGGCAGTCCTGCCAGCTGGTGAGTGTTGTGGCCTTATCCAGCAAAATGTTTAAGAAATGTGAATAGTTCCATTTAGTGGGACTAATTTGTGTACTTACAGAGTGCTCAGTACCTCCTAAGAGAAAGCCCTTAAACCAGTTATGAATTAGGCCCCTGTTTGTTAACACAGAAAGCTGAGAAGCACTTAAGGAAACTGGGCCATAAATTGGTTCAGCTCCATTGAAATCAGTAGAACTGTGTCAATTTATGTCAGCAGTAGGGTGACCAGATGTCCCGATTTTATAGGGACAGTCCCAATTTTTTGGTCTTTTTCATATATAGGATTCTATTCCACCCTTCCCGCCCGTCCTGATTTTTCACACTTGCTGTCTGGCCACCCTAGTCAGCAAAGAATTTGGCCTGTTGTGTGTTTATGTTAAGCCATATAAAAATGAAACCAGCTGAATTCTGCAAAGCTGTCTTTGAACATGTATAGTCTGCATCACTTTCGGAACAATGAGAACCAATTTTCATTTCACAGCTGTGTACTTCTGTTTTGTACTGTATTCCATGAAAGGGAATAATTACAGCCAAATAAGGTTGTGCTAATCATAACCTGACCTTTTTCAACAGAGTAACAGATCTAATTGAGTTTACTTTTTTTACATAATCAACTTCTTTCTTAAGCTAAATGACTTGCAATACATTAATGCAAGAAATATTCTGAATCAAAACATTATTCCACTTTGTTGTTTTAACAGGAAAATATATCAGGATCACATGAATCAGTATAAAGAGACTTTGAAACAGCACAAAGCAAAATATTCAGAAAATGCTCTTGCTCAGGAATACTATATGAAAAAAAAAGAGATTGAAGAAATCCAGAACAGAGTTCTGAAACATTCTGAACAATTTAAATGGAAGGAAGCTACCCTTTTGGATATTTTAGGTACTAGTATTGCCATATTAATACCAATAGGGTCCAATCTAAATAATAATAATTTATAGTGCATTGCAAATTCAAAGCATTGTACAAACATTAACCAATTAATCTTCATAGTTAAGAATTATTTTCTCCAATATACAGATGAAGTCAGTGGCAAAATTGGGATTTCAACACAGGGCTATCTGAGTGCTCATCCCTTCCGGCTTTATGTCCTTTGGCTTGTGGTAACAGGGCCTTAAAGCATTACATTGCATTGGAGGGTTCATTTACTATTTTGAAATTAATTTTCAAACATTTATTTTATGCTCTTCCTAGTATTGCTGTATTCTACATGTCTGTATTATATTGCTCTTTCTGTACAGCACTTTAGCACAAACGCAAAGTGTTTCCCCAACCAATTAATATTATATCTTAATTGTCTTTGCAAAGAATATGATATTAGTGAAAAAACAACCTAAAATGCAACTTTATTTTTTCAGAACCTGCTCCTTTTAGGTCACTTTCTGATTGGGCGTTACAGATGTATCCAGGACACATTCTCTATATTTAACTGGCTGGTGGGTAGGAAAGTTTATGTTTGGCTTTTTCACTATCTTTATTGCTTTGAATATGATAATAGCCACAGGAAATTACTGTCATTAAATTACAACTTTATGCTTAGACATTATTTCTGCAGGAGTTTTGCCTGAGGGAAAATTCAGGGCCAAATAATAGCCTCCATGAGTGGGGCCCTGGAGGAAGAAAACTGAAGTTCCTTTCATGAAGTTTCTATCAAAATGTTCCATTAGAGAAGGGTTGGGCTTTGCTACAGCATGGAAGAACAAGAAGATTTAGTCTCCAAACCTTGACTCAAGAGTCTGCTAGGCTATCTGCCCATATAGCATGTGCCTCTGCAGTGGCTCAAAGGTCCCCTGAAGCAACCCTGCTGCCTCCCAACTGCATAACAACATTGTAGCTGCATTACAAGGTAACCTCCAGAGTAGCTTGCGGGAGGAAATGCTTTTCTCCAATCCACAAGGGTTCTGCTGAACTTCACTCTCTCTCCAGTGTGGATCTGGAACCTGAAAGGGCTCTGAGACATAGGGGTGTGTGCACACACATGTAGAAAACAGTACTGGGTAGCTGGCTGGACCCCTCTTCCCACTTATTGATCAAATACTGTCATTTCTTACTCGTTTGCACCCCATTTTAGTTACAATGGCAGTTACATGCACACAATTAAGGAAACATCTTACCCTTAGAAATTACTCATACAAAACTCTCATTGGCGTTAAAGAAAGTGTGCTTAAGGACTGAGAAAAACTCTGGGCCAGATCCTTACCTCAGAGGGGTTGCTCTTTCATGAATCTTCCCATTTCTGCACATTATGGAAGATCAGCCAACTCTTCAGCACCCCCACTACCGTCGGGGTGTGGCAGAACTCTTTCTATATATCCAGTGTCTGCACCTATGGGGTAAGGGTGTGATTGGGTGGTCTGGGACTCCATGGACCTTATCTGGAAAAGGGAATACAGTTCTAGAGTACTTCTAGTGCACAGTCCCTTACTGTGACCAGCAGGGAGTCCCTATTAAATGCAGCTCCGGTGGATTCAACACTAATGTGGAGGCACTTAGCCTGCACTGATGACCCTGGTCTTGATTCTGCAAGCTTGTCCTTGGCCCTTGCACTCTTTTTTGTGAGAGGGCACACTCCACTCCCCTGACAGACAATGTAGCAAAATTTCCAAATACAAATCCTCACTAAGATTTCCTCTCACAAATCTTCCTACAGCAGGTTTTAACAGTGCAGGGGACATTCAGGCCCTGAGTATAGGACTTCAGCATATGACCCAATGGGAATTTTGCCCCTTATAGGGATTGTATAGGTGTAATTAATAGACTGTGTAGATAGAAACTTTTTCAGTATAATATACATACAGATTTAATAGTTTAATATCTGTATTCTGACACGACTGTATGTCATACATACTATACTCACTGATTCTTTAACATAAAAGTGCTTATCTGAGGCAAAAAACACAAGATGTCTTCAAGCATGCTGCAGTTTTTACCCAGAAATCTTTGGAACTGGAAAAAGAAGCAGATGAAGTAAAAATGAAAATTAATTATTTCAAACAGGTAACTGTGTATTACTATATAATTTAATTATATACAATTGTATTTTACAGTTGTATATGCATGGATATACACTGGTATGTCACTGTGTCTTTCTGTAGTGATAACAGTATATAGTGTGTCCTGGTATACAGGATGACTCCAGAATTAGTAATTACTGTATTGTTTCTGTAGCATTGTAAGTGTTCTATTTAGGAAAGGGGGAAATGTGAGTCCATGAATTTATGGACTCTTGAGGATTGCTTTATATTGATCTCATCTTACACCATCATTTCCCTCAAGGCACCGTGTCATGGTCATCTCCCTTCCAGCTCAAGAAGGCTAAACCTATCAGTGCCATTCCTAAATGAGCTACTGTGCTCCCAGCTCCTGCTGGCATTTAAGATGTTGAAAGTTAACCTTATGAATATGAATACATTTTACCTAAATATGGAGTTCATTGTCAGAATGGCGTACATTCCTGTTCTCTTTTGAATACATGTAATGCTAGATAATTCTTTGTCTCAGATGATCCTCATCTCCACAGTTTGTGCCTTTGCACTAGAGCTAAACATAGTCCTATTGGGTAGCAGAAGTACTGCTCCCAGCTAGGACCACCTTCCTAACAAAGTGTGTGTAAGGACAGAGCCATGGCCTCACACTCCTAACACACTGCCCAACTGAGTTGGCTTGGTGTGGATGAAGGCACACTGTATACCTGTCAGTAGATGCTGAAGCTGTAACTCCAGCATGCACTGCCTAGGAGGCATTTTGGCTAACTTAACCAAAATTCCTTCTGGTGCCTTGTAGCCCCTTTGCACTCTGAGAGTATGGGCAGTGGCAGTAAGGCACAGTATTGTCCATAATATTCAGGTTAGCTCACTGTCAGTAGCATTTCAACTAGAATATTTTTAGCCTAATAAGATGCTGTATGGGAATTTGGAGTTCCTTAAATGCTTGGGAAATTTTCTCCAGTCCAGGACCTCTTGGTGATGTCTTCCTGAACAATTTATCCTGAGTTCTTCCTGAAGACTCCCAAAACTTTAGAAGCTGGGGAATTAGTCTCCAACCTGAGTATAGCATTGTGTAGTTGATGCTGTGTTGGAATTATTGTAATACATTTATGCATGTTAATCAAATAAGAATTAAATGTTAATGAATTTTTAATTCATACTCTTATAGTTCCATTATGAAAGAGTTTTCTCTAGGACATTGTTAAAATGATTTTTAGGAACTTACATAACAACTTCCCACGCTGAATTTCTGTGATACTTTAGGTCACATTCTAGAATGTGAACTGGCAGGTGCCTACAACAAATTATTGGAGAGAGGCATTTGGACGTTGACTACATCCACTCTAGATTGGGCTTCTAGCTTGGTGAACTTTTAGAAGAAGTGGATATCTGGAAAGTCAAAGTCAAAACTGCAGAGTCAATCCCTACCTTAGCATTATTTATTTATTTATGTGCATTACCATAATGCCTAAGGATCCCAGTCAGAGAAGGTCCCACAAGGCAAGGCTCTATATAAACACTTAATAAAATGGCTTAGGGACAGTAATGTTATAATAATTAAAGAGACGATCTAAAGTGCTCCTATCTATGAATGGATTTAGCAGTATCAGCTGACATCTGTGGCAGGCAGTTAATATTTTTCAACTTTTGACATTTATTTTATTCATTAATTTTTAAGCAGTTTGAAAGGAATACAGAAGATCAAAATCGTTCTAAAATTATAGAAGGAAAAAGAAAACAAAATCTAGAGAAAGGGAAGGAGTTTAAAGAAAGGTAATCTTTTAAACTCAGTTCTCCAGTCTGTGGATAAGTGTGATGGGGCAAAGCCTGGAGCCCTGTGTAAAGCCTGAGCTCTCTATGGCACTAGAATTTTCCCTCAGTCCTGTGCAGAGAACCAGTTCAACTTTTCCACAGTGGGTTCACCAGCCCACTGATATATTTTGACTTCTATATTTGGGGGGGACAGCTCCTGTCAGGCAAACAGGGCCATGCATAGTGCGGAGGGGGTGGAATTCTGTGCCTGCCATAGGCTTGCAGTTTGCGAGGGACAACACACCTCCTGCTCCCCAAACTGTATCCATGCTTGTGGCTATGACTGTTGCACCTCTCATCCCAACACAAAGGGATTTAATTATTTAATAAAATTCCACGTAGCTTGGGTTTTTGTAAAAGCTGTGGAAAACTTGATTTTAAAAAGCTGAATGTGTCTGAAGACATTTTATTCAAATCTGTTAAGTGTTGGTCTTTGATTCACAACACCACTGCTTAGATTTATGTATACATCTTGCAGCTGTTGAATATTGCTGCAGTTATTGTGAAATCAGAAGTAACATCACCTTTACTACACGAAAAGAGTTGTAACCTAACAATGGTTTTATAGGCTTTCAAATGTCATCTGTGATCAGTTCATTTTTTGAGCCACTTATGAAATCTAAACCCTAATTTAATTCTTAAAAAACAAGCATGATTGAAATCTGTATAGACAGGATTAATGGATTAGTAAATTAGTCAGTGGTCATTTACAACTGAGCCTTAGTTTAATTCCAGCTCATTTACAACTGACTGAAAATCATTGTCAGGGCCAGCCTGAGTTTATATTGGACCTTTGGTGAGTACTAAAATGGGGTCCTAACACGCTATGCAAAATTGCAAAACTATTTTAAGCTCCAAGTATGTCGTAATGACTTGGCCTGATGGTTGTGCACTAAATTGTCTTGCATTATGATCTTGTAGAATGAACATGATATATTTTTTAAGCTTTTAAATTAGTGTTTATTAGGCTAAAAATGGAAGCATTTGTCATTTTACTATCATTGAAATCTCTTCCAGAAATTCCCACTCATTGAAGTCTCTGTTTATGTCCTCTCACAGACTTAGGATGTGTTCAAATGTTTGATTTCGGATGATTTGGACATGTATATCAGTTACACCTGCATAAATATGTTAGCGTGCATCCTGGTCTCCTTTTTTTCCCCTTTTGTTGATAAGACTTCAGAAATAAAGGGAAGCAAAAAAGATTAACAGAAGTCAAGACTAAATAAGAACAAACTGAAACTCTTCAGGTGGGATTTCCAAAAAACTTAAGTTCCAGATCCTCCAAAGTATTTCTCTCATTCAATTAAGTGTGAATTAGGTACTTAAATACCTTTGAGGACCTAGGCCTAAGTAATTAGGAGCACAGATTCCTTTGATTTTTCAAAGGGACTTATGCTCCCAAGTGACTCAGTCTCTTTGAAAAATCCCACCCTCTGTTCATCAGTTATAGATAATGTGCTATTGCTCAGAAAGGTTAAAGTCTTAAAAATGACACTTAGGCCTGGGCTACACTAGCGGGGGTAGGGTGGAGGTTTCAAACTAAGGTACGCAACTTCAACTATGCTATTTGTGTAGCTGAAGTCGAAGTACCTTAGTTCAACTTACCTGGCCGTCCCCACGGCAGCAGGTCGACTGTGGCAGCTCCCCCATTGACTTCACTTACTCCTCTTGCAGAGCTGGAGTTCTGGAGTCGACGGGAGCTCTTTCGAGGATCAGTTGATTACATCTAGGTGAGACGTGATAAATTGATCCCCGATACATCAAACATTACCCACCGATCCAGCGGGTAGTGTAGCCCCACCCTGATATATGTAGTGTTCATGCTCTAGGTTTTCCAAAAGTGTTTTTGAGAGACAAAGTGCACAATTGTTTCTCAGTTTGACTAGAGATTTTAATTCTCCCTCTGAGTATCTAAAATATTTGTTTCCAAAATAAGAGATTTTTGCCAAAGCTGTCTGGAAAGCCTATTCCATGGACTGTAATTGTAATTCTTTCAGCTTCTCTAGATCACGACTGGTTAGATTTTATTTACTAAAGGAAAAAGTTCATAATATGTTTGAGAATAAAAATAATCATAAGGGGCTTGTCTGTACTACGAAATTTAGAACATGACCTTGAAGAGTCAGTGCCAACTATGAAAGCACTGGCGCTGTAGGTAAGGATAAGTCATATTCAGCATCATGTCAGCTAGACATGGTTAAAAATATTCAGCATTACTTGTCTTTGTCTATGCTGACTGCAAAGTCACCGTGAGCATTGTGTTAATGAGGCACTTCAATGTTGTATTCTAACACAATAAATATTATAGTGAAGGCAAGGCCATGTTCACTGATGTCTCACACTTCATCAAACTAGGATACAGAAATTATTGCTATGGACAGGAGATTTTATTTTGGCTTTAGAGCCTCTGCTTTTGCCATTTGAAGTGCACCTTGGCAAAAAACCAAAATAGTTATCTGTTTTGCAGTTATGATCAAGATAAAGATTTCTTATCTACTCAGATGACTAATAACAATATAGCTGAAGTAGGTACTGAAGACAAATTATCTTTTTTGTTTGTGCTGCAATTTTGAACATTTTGAGCTTCAGTCTGTAGTTTGATTTTTCTTTTAATGATTATCAATTAAGTCAGAGAGAAGGAAAAACCATATGATTCCTATGGATTTTTTCAACAGCATTTTTAGGGGGGAAATATATAACCACCTTGTATATGTGTTAAGTTTAACTCCAAGCTGATTTAAAGGTCTTTATTCCTAAGACTTCATTTAAATATTTATCTTTGTCATCTTAAGAAATTATGACATGTGACTGAAGTCTTGTTTCAGTAGCTCTGACTGAAAGATGTATTTTCCTGGAATGATAAATAATGTAAAAATACTTTTTCCCCATATGGCCGGATTGCTAAAGGTATTTAAGCATCTAAAGATTTCAAAAGCACCTGGATGCCTAGCTCCCACTGGCTTTTGAACATCCCACTAGACATCCAATTATGTCTTTATGTATCAAAATACCTTTAAAAGTCTGGCCTGTAGTATCAGGTAGTTTTTGCTCATAACCGCCATTATACTACAGCCTTATCCAATTCAGTGCAGAATGAAAGCCTCAACAAAGTGTCCCCAAACAGCCTAGTCCTGAACAAAATGCAACTAAGTAGTCCTAGGAAAAGCTCTCTGTTTATCTCCAACTTTATGTCTGGAGGCTTTTCAGCACTTACCATGCATTGATTTCTATGATATCTTAAAATGATACCATCAGCTTTAATATCACACTTCTTTTGGAAGATTTAGTATCCACTATTGCTAGAAGTAATACCTATGATTACTACAACCGAAAGAGTCTTCTCTTTTTCCTGTTTGTTTATTTTGTGCATTTGACAACACTTGGTATATGGTCACCTGTTTAGTTCATTATGCCTCGGTCCAGAAAAGCGATAAGCATATGCGTAACTTCAAGGCTGTGAGTAGTCCCATTGACTTCACTGAAATTATACACTTGCCTAAAGTAAACACTTGCTTTCATGTGCTTAACTACACTGATAGATCAAGTCAGTTTCCTCTTTTATATGTGTGTTGCTGTGTTATGTGGATCTTTCAGACAGCAACAGGGAAAGATAATTTTTTTTATTTAGGAAATTTTGATTTCAAAATTATAAAATAATGCAAAGGGGACCAGAGGGCAGGTACTTGAAACTGCTTTTTTTTTTCTTTTATAAGGACAGACTTCCAAATTGACTGTGTCCCTTCAGTTATGATCAACCCATTGCCACTTTCAGCTTCTGCTGTCTTCAAGACCTCTTTATGCTTGGTTTGCAAGCTTTAAGGAAAGTTTAAAATTTGATGGATTTCTGGACTAAAAGAGTTTCGATCTTTCTTGAAGTGTGTATCTTGGGAAGAAAACACCTTTGAAAACTTCACTTAGAATAGTCATGATTTACTAAATTTTTTTTTTGAGTTATTGTTAACTCAATTTTTATTTTAGGATATTTGAAGAGATTGGAAATCTACATTTATTAAATGGGAAACAGCAACAGTATAAACCATTACATCTGCCTTGCATTCCTCAGAAATTAGTCCAATCTGTACAGACTTTTAGACTGTCTTCGCAAAGTACAGAAACAGGTGCAGTGTGTGTTTCTAATTATATTCTTTCTTTTATTTTTTGTAGGGGGGCAGAGTTGTGTGGAATTTGGTTCAAAAAGTAATGAAAATATAGAAACCATAGTAACTTATCTAATCAGCAGTTTCTATTATGGCACTTAATTCGGACTTTCAATGGGAGCTGGACGCCTTACTGCTCTTTGTGCTTTGAAAATCTCTCCCTACCTCTGATTCCTTTGTCTTCTCTGCCATAAGGGACATGATAGTATTTTACTCATTTTAGGTAAATCCAGTACACAGCATTGAAATATTTGAAATTTTGCATTGGTGAAATTTTTCAAATACAAATAAAATATAATAACTGCATACATTAGTTTACAGTAAATTGCCTGGTACTTTCATACTGTGCAACACATTTCTCTCAGATCCATATTAAATACCAAGTTGATTGGTTTTATTCACAGGTTCAATTTAATCATGGCACACTGTTTAAATATAATACTGCTAACAAAGTTAAGTAATGTTTATTGAATAATGCAGGTGGAGAAGAAAGAGACAATTCTATGGACCATTCAGGCATTGCTAATATTTCCTTGAGCCAAGTGGACAATGAAACACAGGTATGCAGTTCTCCACTTGAGAAGGACATGATACAGAATGTGTTTTATTTGTTTAAATTAAAAGCACTTAAAATATTTCCAGTGCTACTGTATCTTAAAACTAGGTAACACAAGGAGGTAGATGGCTCAGGATTTGGTAATAGGATAGAGAATCTTTCCCCTTTAGATTGCTATTTCAAATCAAACTGAAGTCACTAGGGACTGAATGCTTTTAGTCTCTGATGGCCATTATGAAATGAGATTGGTGATCATACTAGGCATGCTACCATTGCCCTCTTTTCAAAATGACTATGACTACACCTTACTCACTCATACATGGTGTCCAAGTCTTTTAAATGACATCAGGAGATTCACTTGGGCATGTTTAGCAAGTTCTTGGCATCCTAGAACAGGGGCATGTCCTTGAATCACTGAACAATCATCAGTTGGCTACCCCAATAAAGAATTTAACAAAGAACTGACGCCTGGATGCATTAGACTTTCCGTGGCTGACAGCTCAGTTTTGAAGATCAGACAGGGAAAATAAACCAGGGCCCTATATCTTAAAGGCACAGACAGAGCCTCTCCATACACTGGAACAACCTGTACTTACATTTTGTCTCTTCCTCCTATACCCAGAAAAACAGCTTTTGTGGTATATTGAAATGTATTACAGCTTAAAGCACATCCAGTAACTAATTATATATTAAAATAAATAGCATCAGTAAAATGTACCTAGCATTCAAATTTATATTTAATTGTGTATACAGGCTTTCCATTTGGAAAGCTGCTTATTTTTTGCTGCCCATGAACGTCAAAGTGCTGTTGCAGAATTTAATATTAATAAAACGTAACTGCAACAGATAACACATTGAAGCAATTGTCAAAGGAAAAGGTAGACTTATGGACAGCTAGGTGGGTGGTGAGGGTGGCTTTTTGCATTTTGAGAAAAGTGAAAGAAGAGTATCTTTCAGCACTAGAAAAGTGATGGGGGCTTTCGTTTCCCTCCTGCTTGTGGCAGTTTTCTTACCTGTAATTCTTTCTTCTAGGAGAAAGGAGTATTCCCTGTCCCTCTTTAGAGGGAGAGGTATACATGGCTCTTTTCCCTCCTCCTCTTATCAACCCCAGCATTCTCTATCCATATAGGGGAGTGGGATTTTCTATTGGCTCCTTTTTCAGTACCGTCCCAGAAAGCTCTCATACCACCGGAGTCCACTGTCTCATGGTATATCTGCACTGCAAAAACAGGGTATCTTCTTAATTTGGGTTAAAGTTCATGCTATGAAGACATGGCAACTCGGCTTTTAGCTTGGGTTAGCAGCTTGAGTCAAAGTCTGTAGAGGAGCCTGGTATTAAACTGTTAACCTGAGTTAATAGCCAAGTTGCTGTGTTTTCACTGCTGTTTTAACCTGAATTAGCTAAATTCCAGATAGCTAACCTGACTTAAGAAAGACATTCAAATATATACACGCACATTGATCCTAGTATTTTGAGGTTTTCTTCAAGCTAGTCTATAATTCAGCCCTCAGATCCACCTACTTCCCACCGTGTCATTCCTTCAACGACCATGCAAAGTATTATTCCAAAAACAGTGTTGATTTCTGGATTTCATATATGACTTTACAAAAGAGTGAAAACGGCAAATGCTGAATAATGATTTTTTATTTTCTGTCACTGACAGCAAAGGTTTACACTGAATCAGACCATATACACTATTGTAGCATTATGAAATTGGTACAGATTTTTTTATGTTCAGCAAGTTTTCTCTTCTTCAATTTTCTGTATTTAATGAGTTAAGTTCCATTCCCATTTCTCCAAACATAAGGTAACTGGTGGAATAACTGGAACAATGCAGTTAAACTCGTTCTTTCCTGTGTACAGATTAGTTCCAAATACATACAATATTAATTAGGGCCCTGTTTATGCAGAGGCTTAACATTAAGCCTGTGAATAGTCCTTTTGACAAAGTTGAGCAAATGTAAATGTTTTTGCATGATTGGAGTCTAAGAGGTCTTGGCATAATTTAACACACCACAGTAGAACAAAGGGGGCCACGGAGAGAAAAAGTCCAGTTATTTAGTATAAACACAGTATACTAGTACTTAACACAAGAGGTACTTTGGACTCACTGTTCACTTTAAGTGTAGTACATCAGTTTTGAAAATGTCTCATAATTAAAATATTTCAGATAATGAATCTAGAGATATGCTGAACAACAAGGCTATCTAACCGTGAGTGTATTAGGTATGTTTTGGCCCCACAGCACTTAGCATCCACTAAAGCACTTGGTTCCAGAATTATGAAATTTTTTCTGAAATATTTTAATGATTGGAATATGTAAAAGTCATACATCAGTTGCAGGATAATGCTTCATAGGGCAAAAGATGTAGAGAAACAGGAAACACACAAACTTAGCCATATTCTGCCATCTGTTACACCTGTACAACCTCACTGGTTTGCAAAGTGTTGCCCAGAAGCACCTGATCTTAGAATTTGGCCTATTATCTGTATTCTCTAAAATCCCAAACAGGTGAGATAAGTTAATGAGTATCTTCTATTTGGTGCTCAGTTCAGTTTGGTATGTGCTTTGCAAATAAAAAAAAACCCTTTAAGGGCCTTATAAAGTACAGTGTTTCTGCTCCGTAGGCATTTCATTAGGCTCTTAGTGCCACATTGTGCCATTAAGGCACAGACATGTGCTACTCTCAGCATGTAAGATCACTCCAGGGGAAACTTTGCTGGGTGGTATTAGTTCTGCTTTCTGGAACTCCCCACCACACAGGAACTGCAGGCTCACTGTACCTTAGCTTAGGAGTGTGCACACATCAGCCTTTAGAGATGAAGGCAGGCCTTGGCCCCACTCTTTCCATGGTTGTGAAAGAATAACTATCAAGAAAGATTTGGGTTTGCCAATAGATAAATCAAATGTGGGCATGGAACGTGGTGCTGCCACAAAGACACCAGTGGGGTTTTAAGAGGGAAATTATAGTGTTACTTTAGGGACCAGGAAATATTCCCCTCTATACAACATTGGTGAGGTCATATTGACAAAAGGACATCATTTGAGAATCCCTACTATAGAAAAAATGCTCGTCTGGAGGTAATTCAAAGAAAAGCAGCAAAAACAACAAGGTTTGGATGTTTTGACCTATAAATAAGATTAAGAGAACAGTATTTGCCCAGCCTAAGGAAAATTCAAAATATCATTGCTGAAGTAACAATTTTGTAAATGCCTTCAATTGAAATATTTCCTGTTTTAGAAATTTAAGGAGACTGCAGGGTCTAACAATCTCAAAATTGCCAAAGTTCCATCCATAGCAAGCTTGCAGAACCAAATGCATTTCAGGTAACTTTTTTTAGTAAACTTGTTTTCATTGCTCAAATTATAGATGAAGATAGATTGCATGGAAATAACCCACATTGAGACAAACAGCAGCATTATTTCTGTTTTCTTAGATTGCTAGTTCCACAGAAGCAAACAACTTGCAAGCAATGGTTTGAAAACGAAGCTACAGTAGTAGGTAATGGGCTATTTGAAATTTTTGGATGGAGGATGCTATCAAAATGCAAGCTCTTCTATACCCAGATGAAACATGTGATATAAAAAAAGATGAGGCCAAATTTTCATCCGGTAATTAATTGGGCCTCCATTTTTGCACCTGCAGTTTGGTTACTTAGGCAATTTAGGTTTGTAGATGCAATGAGGTACTGGGACATCCAAGTGACCTGGAAATTGTAGACACAATTTGGATGAATAAAAATGGAAGCCAGTGTCTGAAACAGAGGCTAGAAAGGTGTAAGAAAATGGAAAGGAAAGGGCTGTAAGAAACTAAGTGATTTTGGTGTGAAGAATGGTCAAAGTAAGATCTGATAAATAACTTTTAAAAAGAAGGGAAACAAACACTAAATAAGAGAACAAAAGACATAGGAGGGCAAAGAAGAATCAGGAGAATAGGCACAGTAACTGTAGTTTTCTTGGTAAATTGTAAGGGATTAAGAATTTATTTGTGAGATACATGCAGAACAGGTACAAAATTAGAACAGAAATAAGAGAAGAAAACCAATAATTTTAAAATCACAAGTCTCTGAGTTTGGTTTCAATTGGCTTTCCATTGTATTGTCAGGTTGAATCCTTGTCAGAAGTTGTAGTGCAGTTTGTATACGTGACGATCCTACCTAGACCTTCCAGTACTGCAGTGTGGGATCAGGACCCACAATATGTAGGACATTGCAAATCTCACATTGTAGGTTCTGAAATTTAGGACAAAAAGTCTGATAACATTTCTCATTTCCCTCTGTGTCTTTCATCTTTCCCATCCTGTTTTTCCCTACCCCTAGAGATTCCTCCATCGCTCCTTGTATGGGGGTGCTGTTCATACTCTTCCACATCAGCAGATCTGCTTCTGTTCTTGTGTCTGCTACTAATATTCTCGGAGACCAATAGCATCAGTCAGGAGGAACAGAGCAAAGCAGGCATTATGATAGCAGCCTAAACAGCGCTTCCATAATATTGGAACAAGTGGCAGAATGATGGGAAACTACTTGGAAATGGCCACAAAATGGGATTCCATTCAGATTACAGAACTCTTGTAAAGCATTGTCATGGAATTTGAATTGGTTTGATCATCCTTATCAAATGCTTTGCAGAAACAGTAAGATGAATATACAAATTCAGCAGCTTCAATACAAATGTTACCCAAACTAGTGTAAATGGTGGAGTCTCTGTAACTTGAAGTCTTTGGCTATGTCTTCACTACAGACCTTCCAGCGGCACAGGCTTACTGCTGCATCTGCGCAGCTGTAAGATCTCCCTTGTAGCTGCTCTGTGCCGACAGGAAAGAGTTCTCCTGTTGGTATGATTAAACCACTGCCAACAAGTGGCAGTAGCTATGTCGATGGAAGAGCATCTCCTGCTGACATAGCACTGTCCATATTGGTGCTTTTGTTGGTGAAACTTGTGTCAGTCAGGGATGTGTTGTTTTTCACACCCTGACCAACAAAAGTTTCACTGACAAAAGGGATAGAGTAGACATACCCTTTAAATCATGATTTGAGGACTTAGCAACTCAGCCTGAGGTTAGGGGTCTATTCTAAAAGTGGGTGGGTAAGGTTCTGTAGCCTGCAATATGTAGATCATGGCGGTCCCTTCTGGCCTTAAAGTCTGTGAGTCTATGAATAGCAATGTAAAGTTAGTAAACATTTTCAAATATCCTTTTCCCATATCAAGTTTCTCACTTAGCTACAAGAACTACCTTTTTAAAAATAAATGCTATTTGTTATTTGTGATACAAACAATGCCAACTTTTTGTATAGGAAACAAAGATGCTGAATGTGCAGATAAGGGAGCAGCAAGTAAGTCAAAAGATTCTGCATATATATCTCAAGTAAGTTAAACATTTTTCTTCCTCAACTACTTATTTTATTTAGAATAATCAGATTACTCTGCCTGAAATGAGACTATTGCCAAGAACAAGAAGAGCAGGATTTGGTCCTTGGTTTTTTATAGCCTTCAATACAATCATTTATCTGCATATTAAAGACTTTTTTTCAATTTTAAAATATTTTCCTCCAATATCCTAGTCATCCCTAAAGATAGCTTAAGTTCACTACATATCCTCCAAGATGTGATAATTTTTTAATTAATATACTAATTATACTTGTAAAAAGTAGAGCTTTCTGTCAGGGCAAGAAAATTTTTGGATAGTGGTCAGAACTCTATGAAATACCATGCATTCTTTTGGCACAGTGAGCTTGTTCGTGAATCAAGGATCTCAATAAAATGACTTACTTCTATAGTTTTATCATGGAGGAGAAAACGTGGTTACTATAATGTATGAGTGTCCCTGAATTCTGTTCTGTGGCTGATTGGACAAAGGAGTTGTTGCGGTAGCAAACAAGCTTTAGTGTCTTCTTTTGTTTTGGATTATTAAAGATTAGTCGCCTTGGAAAATTTTTTACTGAAAGACATGTCAGCTGGTAGTGAAAATTGTGCATTTTATATCTATAAGAGCTCTGAACCTCTCTGTTATCAAATCTTTCTTCAGGAGGCATGTGATCTCTATGGGGTTTTTGTTGCACAATGAATTCTGATAGATAACACAGATAGATAGATAGAATGAATTCTGATAGATCAAGTCAGTTTAGGATAATAATAGGATAGAGAATTGTAAATAAACTAGAGTGAAACCCTAACCCTTCCCTGTTCCCACAAAGCTAGAGCAAATAGGCTCTGTTCATCCCATGTGAGTGAGAGTGTGGGGCAGCTTTACAGACCCTGCATAGCCTCTCTATCATTGATTTCAATAGGAGCAGGATCCAGGACCACTTTCTCTTGACCTCATTTGATGCATACCCCTTTGTAGTGTGCTGTGTAGAGGTGGTCAATTCTGCCACATACTGAGATTACAGAGCCCAGTGCACCCCCTTCTCTGATGCAGTGGAACAGTCAGGTGCATGGGGAAATTTCACCCACTCAGAATAATTAATAATTAAGAATCAGAGAGGTAGCCGTGTTAGTCTGGAATTGCAGAAGTGACAAAGAGTCCTGTGTTAGTCTTTAAGGTGCCACAGAACTCTTTGTCACTTAATAATTAAGACATCTTCTACCAAATTAAACTAGAGTGCTAACTCCTCAGTTGCAATGGACAAGGTTGCTATAATGAAAATCAGCCACAGCCTCAATGCCACTAGATATGCTCTAGATCAAATAGGAATTATTTATGGAAGTTATATTGCCTGTGTTATGCAGGTCAGACTTGGTCCCTTCTGGCATTAGAACCTATGAATTTCAGTAGGGTCTCTGGGAAGAGACAGCACTACCTAGAAAAGCAAATAATGCTGACTGTGAAGGAGGTATGGCCAGGTGGTGGAAGGATGTACTGATTCAGTGTTTTGTACACACAGCTGAAAAACAAAAAAAATTGGTTGCTGACCACCAGGACTGCTTATTTCACTGAAATCACCACAGCCAGATAAAGAAATATCCGATATTCAAATATATATGGGCTAACAACCATCCCCCAACCAAGAAATGGTCATCCACAGGTTTCTGAATCCTTAAATTGCCCAATCTAGACAAAGGTGGGGAAAACTGAACTTTAACTGTGTTAAATTACCAAGATTGCACTTTGTAACTTGTCATGTAAAACTCATTGAGTTTTCAGGTCAACGCAATTTTTGCTTGAATAAGAACTGTAGGATTTGGTTCATTAAGAACAGGCAGCAGAAGCCTGTCTATTCATGGGAAAAAAGTTACATAGTAGAGATCAGTTTTGACTAAATAAGCCAAATCCTGGAATCCTTAATCAAGCTGTTGAAACTCAGAGTGTGTTTGTACCTTTTAATTTCATAACCAACGTTCCATACAGTTATCACAGTAGAATTTTTGTAGTTGTTCTGCTTGGCTCTGTCTTCCAAATATTGGATTCCATTTATTGAGGTTCAGAGATTCCAAGGACAGAAGGGACCAAGTCTGACCTCCAGTGTAACTCAGGTCATAGAACTTCCCCAAAATAATTCCTTTTGACTAGACACAGCATTTAAAAAAAAATCCAGTCTCGATTTAAAATTTGCCAGAGATGTAGACTCTACCATGACCGTCAGTAAATTGCTCTAATGCTTAGTTACTCTCACTGTTAAAAGTTTACACCTTATTTTCAGTCTGAATTTGTCTAGTGTCAACTTTCACCCATCAGATCTATGTTTTAAATTCTATTAAAAGCTCTCATTTTGGGTACTGCTTGTGGAGAAGAATCTCCATTACAAAAATATCACCTGTGTCCAGATGGGGAATTCCCGCTCAGAATTCAAGTGTCCATTCTCATCTAACCTTTCCTTTGGGAAGAGAGAGTCTCTCAGTGAACTAAAGTATGTTCTCATGGTGATGTCCCCCTAATTCCACTAGAGAGTACTGAAAGGTCATCTTTTTCCACTGCTATTAAAAGTAATAAATCTCAGTAGTTCCACTGTGAGAAATATAGTGCTCTGTTAGAGATGGGTAAGGTTGAGGTGGCGCTCTCATTCTAAATCCCTATTTTCAGTCTTTTTATAAGTTTCCCAAATTTCTTTTTGTGCTGCAATTTGTAATATATGGTCTTAATCCAGATGTGATTTTTTTTGGAAACCACATAGTTTAATATGCAAAGGTAACTATAGTGTGCATATGTAGTGGTGTTGGTCCCAGGATATTAGAGATACAAAATGAGTGAGGTAATATCTTTTATTGGACCAGCTTCTGTTGGTGACAGTGACAAGCTTTTGAACCGCGTGTAAACTTCAAAGCTTGTCTCTCTCATCAACAGAAGGTAGTCCAATTAAAATAATATATATTAAAATTTTAGCAGTTTATTAAAGTCTTCCCTTATTTTTTATGAATTTTAAAAATTTAACCTAAACAAAGGAGACAAAATACAGTCAATATATTTATTGATAAATGGACTATTGATATTTTTTAAAATTTGTAAATGCCATAAGCATGCTTTTTATTATGTGACATTTCTTTTTAACAGAATGTACACACACAGTGTTTTATTAAATCAAGAGAGGATAATCCTGAAGCAGCAGAAGGAAGTACTGAACATTTTCTGCAAACCCCTGAGATGCCTATATTTATAAGAACACCAGAATCTAATGGGAAGAAAGCCCAGTTCCCTAAAACTCCTCCATTTGAACTGTAGGATTTTAATGTTATTGATCTTTTATGAGCCATGTCATGTTGATGTGCATTTTATAAACATTTTGATTAATTTTGCTATGCAAAACCACATTTTTTTCTTGCAAGATAGTTCTGAACAGTGTTCAGGCTTTATTTAAATTATTATTATAGGAAACAGAATTTTGTTTCAGAGGGACATTCATACTGAATCAGACTTGAAAGAGAACTTTTATACATTCAACAGTGTACTGGGCACTTATTTGTTTTTCTTTTGCTTTATTTGAGGCATTGATGCCTAAATAAGGGCCTTTCCCCCCAGAATCTAGCTTCTTACTCTCCTCGATACTGAAATGAAATCATAATCCTGCATTTATGATCTCACACTCTATTGCCATGGAAATGATTGGGAAGACAGAAATCTGATATTATTTCTTAACTACATAATCTGCAGGAGAAAAAGATCTGCCTGTTTATGTAGCCCAAAATTGCACTGGCTTCTTTTGCTGCAATGTTACATTTGAAATTCATGTCTAATTAGCTCTCCAGCACATAAAATCTTTTTCAGCATTACTGCTTTCCAAATAACTCTCTTGTTGAGAATTTGCATATATGAAATTGTATTTGGTTGGGGTTTTTTTCTGTTTTTTACCTCCAGTTTCTTGCCACACGTTTGTAACAAGTTCGAAAGTTTCCCCTGGTATGAAAGTCCTTCTGTTGTGGGATATTTTCACAGTGTATTATTGATTTTGGTTTTACAGCATTTATCTGTAAATAAGAATCAGTATTTGGTCTTTTGCTCCAACTGGTTACAATAAGCTCACTTTGCTTCTGCTGATGGGGAAAAACTCCATAGACAGGGGTTGTTTATGACTGTGGGAAACATTCAAAGACTGAACATTTTTTTTTAATCTAATGAAAAAGTTGCTAGACTGTGTGGTTTTTCTTTCTTAAACTCTTTGCTTGGGGCATCTGTTTGGAGGAAAAACATGTGACATGCTTAGAGTTGCCCCATCTCAAAAAAAGATATATTGGAATTTGAAAAAGTTCAGAAAAGGTTAACAAAAATTATTAGGGACATGGAACAGCTTCCGTATGAGGAGAGATTAATAAAGGACTTTCCGTATGAGGAGAGATTAGTCGTTTCTTTTCAGCTTGGAAAAGAAATGACTAAGGGGGAATATGATAGAGGTTTATAAAATCATGACTGGTGTGGAGAAAATAAATAAGGAAATGTTATTTATTCCTTCTCATAACACAAAAACTAGGGGTCACCAAATGAAATGAATAGGCAGCAGCTTTAAAACAAACAGAAGGAAGTATTTCTTCACATAATACATAGTCAACCTGTGGAACTCTTTGCCAGAGGATGCGGTGAAGGCCAAGACTATAACAAGGTTCAAAAAAGAACTAGATAAATTCATGGAGGATAGATCCATCAATGGGTCCAAGTCCAGGAATGGTGTCCCTAGCCTCTGTTTGCCAGAACCTGGGAATGGTTGACAGGGGATGGATCACTTGATGATTACCAGTTCTGTTTATTCCCTCTGGGGCACCTTGCATTGGCCACTGCTGGAAGACAGGATACTGGGCTAGATGGACCTTTGGTCTGACCCAGTGTGCCTGTTCTTATGAGTAATACTGTTACCTGCTTTGTGCTACAGGAAGCAAGTGTTGGTGTAAGGGCCAGGAATTAATGACAAATAGAGAAAAGTAGATCAAGAAGCCTGGTTCTGATTTCATATAGGTGTAAATCAGGAAGAATTCTGTTAAAGTCAGTGAAGTTACAGCAGTGTAAAACCATTGTGAGATCAGAATCAAACCTCAGTGTACCTAAAGGTCTTTATTAAATCACAGGGAGGATTCTGTTTATAACTTTCAATTTAAAATGCTTTCTCTCTTTCTTTCATTACAGGAGTCTTAATTTAGGTTGTGAAGAACAAGCACCAAAATCACCAGCTTTTTCTTTTCTTATGCCCTGTACCCAGAAGTCACCTGGCTTTAATTTATTTGACTCATCTGTATTTGGAGCAGAAAATTCATCAGACCAGGTAATATTGAATCTTAAAGATATGATCAGTTGATATTCACAAAGTGAAATATTCTCAGAAAACTTCGTTGATTGTGTAGAACAGGAGGGGGCAAACTTTTTGGCCATAGGGCCACATCAGGGTTGCGAACCTGTATGGAGAGCCGGGTTGGGAAGGTTGTGCCTCCCCAAACAGCCCGCCCCCTGCCCCCTATCCGCACCCTCCCACTCTCCCTGCCCCCGACTGCCCCCCATAGAATTCTGACCTATAATGCCCCCTGCTCCTTGTTCCCTGACTGCTCCCCTCCCAGGACCCTCCGCCCCCTATCAAACTCCCTCCACTCCCTGTCCCCTGACTGCTCCAATCCCTATCCACACCCCTGCCCCGATGGGACTCCCAAGTCTATCCAACCACCTTCAGCCCCTTGTCCATCACCTCCTCCCAGCCCCCTTGCTCATAGACTTTAAGGTCAGAAGGGACCATTATGATCATCTAGTCTGACCTCCTGCACAACGCAGGCTACAGAATCTCACCCACCCAATTCTGCAATAAACCCTTTGCCTATGTCTGAGCTACTGAAGTCCTCAAATCATGGTTTAAAGACTTCATGGTGCAGAGAATCCGCCAGCAAGTGAGTCATGCCTCACACTGCAGACAAAGGCAGAAAACCCCCAGAGCCTCTGTCAATCTGCCCTGGAGGAAAATTCCTTCCTGACCTCAAATATGGTGATTAGTTAAACCCTGAGCATGTGGGCAAGACTCTCACTAGCCAGACACCAGGAAATAATTCTTTTGTAACTCAGATCCCACCCCATCTAACATCTCATCACAGGCCATTGGGCATATTTACCACTACTACCCTAATTTTGGCAGTTAATTGATCTTTGACTATCCTATCATACGATCTCCTCCATAAATTTATCAAGCTTAATCTTGAAAGCAGATATGTCTTTTGCCCCCATTGCTCCCCTTGGAAGGCTGTTCCACAACTTCACTCCTCTGATGGTTTGAAACCATTGTCTGATTTCAAGTCTAAACTTCCTGCTGGCCAGTTTGTATCCAATTGTTCTTGTGTCCACATTGATACTGAGTTTAAATAATTCCTCTCCCTCCCTGGTATTTATCCCTCTGAGATATTTATAAAAAGCAATCATATCTCCCCTCAGCCTTCTTTTGGTTAGGCTAAACAAGCCAATCTCTGCCTTTTGTTTATTGGTACATTTGGTACAATGGAAGGCAGCAGGGTTTGGATTCTCAAAGGTATTTAGTGGCCTAATTCTGATGGGAATGAGGCACTTAAATACCTTTGAGGATCTGGGCCAAGGACCCTTCTGGCTACTGAACAGGGGAAAGAGGGGGTGGTTCCGCTACTCTACCCTTCCCACTGTTGTGTCCCGCTCCCCAGAGCATAGTTCCAGTGCCAGTCTCTACTTAGGTTTACAAAGAGGCAGCAGAAGGAAATTGCTTTGATTCTTATCAGCTTGAAAAACAGCAGTGGAAACTGATAGGACTTTGCAGATACAATCAAACAATGAACTAGTAACACTCAGTTCCAGTTTAGAAGGTTTACTTTGCAACTATACATTATGGTTTTTTTTTTTTTAAAAAAAAAAGGTATTTTAAAGAAAGATTAGCTTCTGCAGAAGGTGATATCGTTTACATGGGGAAGTTTCCTACTCCTGCAAAGCAAATGGATTTTTCAAGCCCTGAATATGAATATGACATCACCCCAAGTTATCTTTTGGTTGAGTTTCTGTTGTGGTATGGCCCCATTGTGTAGTCCAACTGCCACATGTAAGCCTGGTAGAGCTGGCCTGGGGCTAAAAGACACAGAACTCCATGGAGTGCATAGGCTGTTTAAATTGCACTGGGAGCTGAACCAGCTCCCTGCTGCTCCCAGGGATGGGGAGTCACAAATGTAGCATGGAGCCACTTTTGCCTCCCTGTTCCCCATCTTCACACTTCAACTGCACAGAACATCTGAGGATTGATCCCCTCGGGTTGTCTGGTCTATAGAACTTTTCAGAAGCCATGTGGAAAGATTAGTAATTAATCGGAACATCTGTATAAGTTGGCTTACAAGAGTAGTGAGTGCATGTGCTCGAACTTCATTCAGCAGAAGAATCTTAGAATTGTAGGGCTGGAAGGGACCTTGAGACCACCTAGTCCAGTCCTCTGCACTCATGGCATGGAGATCATATTACAATAAGTTTTTACTACAATAGCTCTTTGTAATGTACCATATAGCTTCATACACCAAAGAGTAGTCATATAAAGGCTATCCAATAGAGTGACTTTGTATGCCGTCTTTGTGTGAGTTATTGATTACTTTTTGGAATTAAAGATGGAATATGCTGTCGGAATTAGAAGCTGGTCAAAAGTGGATTTTTTTTGTACTGTTGTTTTACTGGTTACTACTACAGTGGTTGAATCATTTGTACCTTTAAATTTAATATTTAATATTTACTGGAGAGGTAAAATACACTATTTTAATGTCTTTAAATATAACAATTTAGCTAAATTAAAAACTGAAATCATTATGAAATGATGTAAAATTAATCAATACCTATATCAGTATTATAGTTTATACTGTAGTTTTCACATTTGTTAAATATAATGGCTACTATGTTTCAGACTGATGAAAATTATTCTTCAGGAAATGTAAACCCTATTTCCCCACACAAAGATATTGGTAAGCTTGGAAAGTGAAAAGTACTTTTATATACCAGTTTATTCAATTCATATTAATGTAATTGATAATTAAAATACCTGTGCCTTTGTTCAAGAAGAGATCCCTGATTAACAGAAGTGTTGTTCAATAATGTTGCAATGGTAAAACTGTGACCCTGTAATCTGTGGCCCATTGTATATATGTGTATTTGAGACAGCACAAAATATGTCCCTGAATATTACATCAGAGAGCCACAAAGACTGGACAACATTTACATGAAAGAGGAGGCAAGAAGATGGAGGAGGGGAGAGGGAGTTGGTGGAGGGCCAAGGGGAAGTCTGGCATTAAATTTACTTGGAACAAAGCATGAGATAGAACACTAAGATGAAAGGACCCATTCTGAGAGCTTTGTCACTCATTAAAAAGCCTCATTTTTGTCCTATTAAATGTAAAACAGCCATAGCACAGCTTAAATGCCTGTGGGTTACCTCAAAGCTTCCAGTTCATTGTAATTGCACATTGGGTCTGTTAATAACATTTTGGGCTATCAGTATAAGAAGGAGAAGTAGTGTTTCTTTGCGTATCTCTTTCTAAAGTGCAAGTAATGTTTCCATGTTGTTAGTGAAATCCTTGGACCTGACTCTGCTCTCACTTCCTTCTGTCTAAATCAATGTAAAATTGATGTGAATGAGAGGAAACTCAGCCCCTTTGGGCCAGGCCTCAACTGGTGAAAATCAGCATTGCTCCAGAGAAATCAAGGGAGCTATTCTGATTTGTACCCTCTTGTTGATAGCCTGCCCTCGCTGAAGTCAATGTGAGCTTTGTGCCAGGATTTCACCCTCTGTCTCTCTCTAACCTCATAGTGGAAATTATCATCTGTGGGATTTAACCCCTTTTTAAGATTTTTTTTTTTTTTGTATGGGAAAGTGTGTAATTCCATGTTATGAAATTCAAAACTCTGATCCGGGGGGAACTCGCACTGGCCTGTACCCAGACCACATTAAAGTGCTGCCGCAGCAGCGCTTTAAGGACAATCCTTTGCCATGGCAGCGCTTTAATGTTACTGGGCCGCCGATGAGGTTGGAGGGGCACAGCATCATAAAAACGCTGCTGCAGCAAAGAACCTGCAGCACTTTAATGTCCCTGCCCCTTTTGCCCCCCGCCCAGCCACTGACGGGCGGCGGGCAAAGGGAGAAGCTGCCCTGAGGCTGGAGATTTAAAAGCAGCGGCGTCCGGAGCCACAGTCCCTTTAAATCAACATGAGAGCCCCGGGTGGCGCGGGCTGCAGCCTGAAAGGGCTGGCTGGGGGACGCTGACCCCCTTAGCCCTGCCCCTTCTGCCAGAGGCCCTGCCCCTTCCGGGGGCCAGAGCCACCTGGGCCCCATACTGGTAAGTGTCCTGAGTTACTTTCACTCAGGCTCTGATTATTAAATAGTTCTTTTATCTGTAGCAGTGATTCTTTTTCGAGTACTTGTTCATGTCAATTCCAATTAGGTGTGTGCATGCCGCATGCACGACAGTTGGAAGATTTTTTCCTTAGCAGTGTCTTTAGGGTGAGCCTGGGTGCCCCCTGGAGTCACGCCTTCATGGCGCCCAATATAGGGCGCTGCTGCCCCACCCTCTCCCCTAGTTCCTTCTTACCGCTGGTGACGGCTAGCTGGAACAAACTGTTGCTCTTGCTTTGCCAGCACGTTTGGGCAGTGTCCACTCTTCGAGGTTATAGTTCTTAGGAGTTACTAGTGTTAGTTTTAGTGGTAATCCACAAGTTTCCTTTCAGGGGGTTCCCCCTCCCACTAATGCTCTCCTGGTACAGGGGTATGCCCCGGTCCCCAGGGTTCAAGCTCTACAAGGACTGTGGAAAATTTATGTGTAAGAGCGACCCACACCCTTCCTATCTGCGATGTCTCGGGGAAGGCCACCAGAAGGAGAGGTGCAGAATTTGCAAAGGATTCTGCCCTTAAAAGACTTATCTAACTCTTATCGGTCCGCAGTCCTCCAGCACTGATGGTGTGTGAGCCGGTACCAAAGAAGGACCCCAAGGAGTCACGGCACTGCCACAGCTCCACCCATAGACAATCTTCTGTCAGACACCAGTCTCAGTCCCCGGTGCCCCAGAAAAAGAAAAGGCCAGAATGGGGTCGCTCTCCTCACTGCCAAGCCCAAAGCACCTGTGGCAGGGAGACCCAATTCAGGCCACATCACCTTGGCTCCTCCACCTTCTAGGGTCTCATCGACTTCTGCTCCATCCGTGGTCCAGCTGAGTCCGACCCTCACCGCTCTCCAGACTAACATGGTGGGCAGCTTAAGGCCAGAGGCGTTCGAGGTAGCTCAGGACCTTATGTGCCTCACAGTGCCATCCTCCCCACAGAGGAGAGACAAGTCACCAGAGACTGTCCGGCCCCCAATCCCATCAAGAGGCAAGCTCGCAATGATGGTGCACTAATCCCATCTCCAGTGTGTCTCTCCCTTGCACTGTCCGCCCACATGGGGGAGCCTCACCGCACCGATCCTCCAGCACCGCTCGCCGGCATTGGCAGAGTACTGCTCTTCCACAATCCTCCTTGGAGTCAGAGGCAGATTCCTACCACTCCAATAGGACCAGAAACAGAAGGTCCAGGTCCCAGAGTGACTGCCAGTCCTATCTGGAACTGTGGCCACGGCAGTGGCAACCCCCAACGCAGTGGCCCTTCTGGACACACTGGGCTTATCATCAGAACTGGGGACAGAACCAGGGATCGAGGTCCAGGTCCCCTTTGGTATTGTCGGCTTCCTTCATCCCTCCACAGGCACTGTTGGCACCAATGCCCCTCCCCTTGTGTCAGTGCTGGCACCAACACCACTAACCTGGACACCCATGGCATCAGCACCGATGATCTCAGTTCCAGCGGCCTCAGCGCCGCAGGCTATGGACCTGTACAGACCCGGTGCAGCAATACCGGATGCTGCGTGAACCCCTGGGCACCAAAGGAAGTGAGCAGTTCCCATTGCCAGGGCTTTCCTTCTCATCCTCCCCAAACAAGACCGTGGAAGGGACATTGATGGCCCCAGGCTTGGAGGACAACGGAGTCCTACAACAGCTGCTGCGATTGGTGTCCCAGAACTTGGAGAACAGGCAGAGGAGGTGGCAGAGGATGCCAACCCTATGATTGACATCCTTGCCCCCTCCGTGTCCTTTCACATTGCCCTGCTGTTAATTAAGACCATTGCAGAGACCACACAGACCTTGTGGCAGATCCAAGCCTCTTTGCCCCCTACAGCCAAGAGAAATGAAAGACTGTACTTTGTCCCTTCAATAGGATATGAACACTTATATACCCCCCTACTCCCCCTGGTGATTGATGCAGCTAATTTACCTGAACACCAGGGCTACCAGGGGCCCTCCCCTAAAAATAAGGATGCTAAAAAACTAGAGCTATTTGGGAGGAAGGTGTACTCCACCAGGGGGTTGCAGCTCCGCATATCAAACCAGCAGGCCATCGTGAGCAGATATTCACATAACACTTGTGGCACGATGGCCAAGTTTGCGAAGCTGCTGCCGTAGGAGTCTCATGAGGAATTCTCGGCACTCGTGGAGGAAGGGAAACTAATTTCACAAGCTTCCCTACAAGCCACGTTGGACAGGGAAGATGCTACCTCCCACAGAGTGGCCACAGGGGTGGCAATGACAAGGAGTTCTTGGTTGCAGGTCTTGGGTCTCCCCTACGAGGTCCAGCAGACTATTCAGGATCTCTCCTTTGAGGGTTCGGCCCTTTTTTCCAACAAAATGATAAAAGACTCCACAGTCTAAAAGACTCAGGGGCCACACTCCAGTCCTTGGGCTTCCACACTCCTGCCACTCAGAGCAGGTATTTCCGCCCGCAACCTCCCTCGCAGTTCTACCAACTGTAGAACCGGCAGGAAGCTCGGAGGAGGAATAGGAGCGTCAGGAGAAGACTGCACTTGTCCTTGGGCCAGAGCCAGCCCAAGCCACCCTCCGGTCCCAGACCGGCCTTTTGAGGGTGCAAGTGAGGACAGTGCACCAGTACAAGGACTGGATCTATCCTGCCTTACCTTTTCGTCCTGACTGTCCCCTTTCTACTGTGCATGGTCCTGTATCATTTCGGACCACTGGGTGCTCCGCACAGTAGAGCGGGGATACTCCATCCAATTCTGTGCCCTTTCAACACCCTTACCCATCCCTCTTCAGGGATCCTTATAATGAGCAAATTCTTATACAGGAGGTGCACTCGCTCCTTTTGCTAGGGGCAGTGGAAGAGGTTCTTCAGAAGCAAAGGGGCAGAGGTTTCTATTCCCGGTATTTCCTAATACCGAAAGCCAAAGGTAAGCTCAGGCCCATCCTAGACCTATGAGAACTCAACAAGTTTGTGAAGAAGCTCAAGTTCCGCATGGTCTCTTTGGCCTCCATCATCCTTTCATTGGATCCAGTAAACTGGTATGCCGCCCTCGACTTGAAGGATGCACACTTTCACATAGCAATAACTCTGTCCCACAGAAAATACCTCAGGTTTGTAGTGACCAACAATCACTATCAGTTCACAGTTCTCCCTTTTGGCCAGTCAGCAGCACCTTGAGTGTTCACCAAGTGCATGGCAGCTGTGGCCATGTTCCCACTCAAGCAGCAGATACGGGTATTCCTATACTTTGATGATGGCGGATCAAGGGCCGCTCCAGGTCTCAAGTGGAGGCACAGGTTGACTTCATAAGAATGACATTTGATGAACTGGGCCTTCTTCTGAATGAGGGGAAATCAATGCTCAGAGGATAAAGTTCATAGGGGGCAATACTGGATTCAACACAAACCAGGGCATACCTCCCAGAAGCAAGGTTTCGGTCCCTGGGCTACATCATACAAGGTTTCAGGCCGTTCCCCACTACCACAGCAAGGAATTGCCTGAAACTCCTGGGATACATGGTGGCTTGTACCTACATAGTACAGCATGCCAGACTCAGACTTCAACCTCTCCAGTCGTGGCTAGCGTTAATGTATTGGCCAGTCCAGTACAGTTTGGACAGGATTGTAACCCTGCCTCAACCGGTATTCAACTCCGTCCTCTTGTGGCTTGACCCACAGGTAGTATGTGCAGGGGCCCTTTCACCAGCCCTCAGCCATCCCTCTCGTTAGTGATAGATGCATCAGACTTGGGCTGGGGGCACATCTGGGAGACCTCAGAACACAAGGCCTCTGGTCCCAGGTGGATCTTGCTCTACACATCAGTGTCATAGAGCTGAGAGAAGTGTGCCTGGCATGCCAGACTTTCAGAGCCCACCGGGCAGAGAGATGTGTATCAATCCTGACAGACAATACCACAACAATGTTTTCTATCAACAGAGGGGTACACACTCCTCTTCCCTGTGTGAGGAAGCCCTAATTCTGTGAGACTTCTGTACAGAGCACTTGATACACATGCAAACATCATACCTCCCTGGAGTACAGAACAAGTTGGTAGACCATCTCAGCAGGTCGTTCCATGTCCACAAGTGGTCCCTTCATCTGGACGTAGTGAACTCAATCTTCCGTCAGTGGGGCTTTTCATTTTGTGACCACTTGTAAGAAAAGAGATCTTTTAACAGACAACCTCCCCTCTCAACTCCCAATCCCTTTACAGCTTGTCTCAAAATATTTCATTCCATGGGTCACCAGGAAGGGCTCTATAGAACACTATGAAAGGCTCTAATCAATTAGATGCTGCTGTCTTGTTAGCCTTCATTGAATGCAGTGTCTCGGTAATGGGAGGTCCATTTCTAATGCATGAATAAACATGCCATTGTATGCTGATATTCAACAAAATGTTAAAGTACAGTACGTTATTTCAGAAATAGAGTCTGTTGATTGCAATTGTCTTAAAATAAGATTTCATCTAATTTAACAGATTAATTAAAATATGTATTTCCTGTAGGAAGCTTATTTGGGAAATCGGAAAATGAAGATGCCTTTACATTTTCCTTTCCGTCAGAGTCGTCTTCTCATACATATGGAGATGGAAAAGATGACTTCAGTTTTCCATTTGCATTTGGACAGGATCAGAGATCATCACATTCTTCCTCTCTGAAAGGTTTTCACTCTTCATCACAAAATACAAAGCCATTTACACTCTTTTGAATACATTTCTTGACTTCCTTTTGAATATTTTTGCTGCTTAGCCTTGACCCTTGTTTTCAGCAACTTAAGAAAAATTCATAACATTTCACTTCTCTGTCATTTAATGTAAGGTGACATTATTGTACTTGCATCAAGAGCATTTAAATATTCTCCACTAATTATACATACTCTGAGATGTTTTTATTTTTATTTTATCACTTTAAATGATTTAATGTATTGTTTGCATGAAACCTTTTGATAAGCTCTCCTTTAACCTGCACACATTAATATAAACAGCAAAAATGTCAATAGGCTGAATATTAAGTCTCCATGTTGAATAAATTAAATATATGATAGAAAAAAAATGGAGTCTGGTTTTGGTGTCAGTTATAGCAACAGAACACTTCTTGTCAGTGGTAGAAATACTGTTTTGTATGGTTTTAGTTAACTCATTTATTGTAAAAAAAAAAAATTAACCATTTTACTGCAGCATTAAACACTGTTTGAATTTGTTTATTAGGTTAAATACAGCATTCAGAAATTGGTTGATTGTCTCATTTAAAGTAAAAATTTACACATTTTTAAAATAAACTTGTTTATCAATTATATATGGTTTTGTGAGTGTTTTAGTCAACTTTGCAAACTGAAATAATTCTGGAATTAGAATATTTAGCATTTTGGTCTGAATGCATAAAAGGAGATAAGTGCCTAAATCCCAGTTTTAGGACCACTGTGGTGTACAAAACACTCATTTAAACCCCAGAGCAATTCACAAACCCAGGGAAGACAGGCATTCATCCATCTAAGCTGTGTGTGAAACCTGATGATTATTTAAGTATTTATCCAGTGGAACAGTCGTTGGGCCAGAAAGAGAGAGAATGCCAGTGTAGCCCAGGGTTAGGGTGGACACCCAGGGTCCAGTTATCCTCCTCCAAACACACTGTCATTATTTTTTCGCAGTGGAACAGTTCAACAAGAGAGATTGATGCAATTCCCCCTCAGAATATTCCATAGCTCAGTTGTTTGAGCACGCTCATGAGAAGTAGAAGATCGCTGTTCAAATCCTTGCTGCTCCTCTGGTGGGAGGGCAGGGAACTGAACCTTCATTTCCTACATCCCAGTTCAGTGCTTGAACCATTGGGCTATAAGTTGAGTAGCAGCATCACTTCATCTAGTGTTCATATTTTCAATGAGACCTGGTAGGCAGCCTCTCAGCACACCTATGAGAGTGGGCCCAGCACACAAGATAGGCATTTATCTGCCTGCCTTCCTTCAGTTTGTGGATCGCTCTGGAGGTTAGGTAGGAGATAGACATCTAGACAGCTAGAGTTAGGCAGCTGTGTGCATGTCCAGAGACAGTTAGGTGCTGAGGAAATTTTTACCCTGAAAATATAGGCACCAAATGAGTTTTGGTGCATACAGAGTTCAGTGGGAGTTTTGTGGATTGCAGTGGAGCCTAATACTGGAACTTAGTGCCTAAATACCTTTGTGGATTGGGGCCCAAATGGTGTAGGCCTGATCTGTCTCAGAACTCTCTTTCTGACCACCATTCAACCTGTACTTATTGGGAACACTTAAGTTAAGGGTAAGGCTTGAGGGAGCTGGAGCTAAGTCATTGTGCGTAGAAAGCTTTGGAATATGCTACAGCCAGAAAGTCTCCAAAGTCCAATACTGGCCACATTTAGAAAGCCTTGCAAAATGTCTAGTTATTCCATAATTGACTCTTGGTTTCCTCTATCATCTAGTCTGTCAACGTCATCCTTGTCTCTATCCATTTAAAGCTGCATCCGTGGAAGTGGAGGAGAGTGGGGTGGCGTTATAGAGTGTTAGCTGCATACATAGGAATTGTTTTTGCCGCAGTGTACAGTGCTCCTAGACATGAGTATGTCTACACTACAATTAGACATTCACTGCTGGCCTGTGACAGCTGATTTGGGCTTCCAGGGCTCAGGCTGCAGGGTTGTTTAATTGCGGTGTAGACATTCCAGCTCATGCTTCAGACTGAGATCTGGGACCCTCCCACCTCGCAGGATCTTAGAGCCCAGCCCCCAGCCCTCCCCGGACATCTACACTGCAACTGAACAGCCCCTTAATCTGAGCCAGCTGGCGTGGGCCAGCTGTGGGTTTTTAATTGACATACCCTATAATGAAAAGCACCATATAAATGCCTGTAATGCATACTATAGGCCAAATTCTTTGCAGGTGTAAATTGGTATAACTCCATTGACTTCAATGAAGCTGTGCCAATTTACACCCACTGGGGACCTAACTGTATATTTCAGTTGTTTTTTAACTGTTAGTCACTTCCTGAGGTTTTACTCCCTGCCCATCAGCATAAAACCTACGCACTGTTAAATAGTTTCTCTGTTCTAAAGGAAACATTGAATAAAACTAAGCAGCACACATAAATCCAACACAATGTTAGTCAATATCAAGGTAGTTAGCTACATTTCTTGTCTTTGAATCTATTGAATACAGTATGTATATGCTATAGATAAAGTAATATTATCCGGTTACCCACCCGCTGCAGCCAGGAGGAAAACCCTGCAAGCCTCTCAGTCATCTTTCTCACAGAAAAATACCCACAGAAATATGTCAGTCTTCTGGTATTTCAACCAGAAATGCCACAAGAATATTTTCCCATGATGTTTACTTCAAAATGAGTTTTTATTGTCCAGAAGAGGCTTCCTGTCAGTACAAGGATGTTTGTATCCATCATTTTAAAAAAAATTAAGGATAAGAAAGGAGTTAATGGGAAAACCATGCAAAAAATTAACTTTCCCCATCCTCCAGCAATGAGCGAGATGAGCGATTTGTCCACAATAAGCTCTTTAAAATAGGGGTGCCCAAACTTTTCCTTTTGCACTCTCCCTTACCAGTAATGGAATGTGTCCCGTCTGAGCCAAGAGCGGAGTCTCAGCCAGGCTGTGGGCTAGGAGTCAGGAGTGGAACCGCAGCCAGGGAGCGGGGGCTGGGGCCAGTGGTCAAGAGTGGGGGCTGGCAGCTGAGCAGTGGCCAGGGGCTGGGGGGGCCAGGAACAGAGCTGGGGCTGCAACTGCATCTGGAAACTGGGACCAGGGATGGGTCTGGCACAGCATTAGAGGCAGAGTGGGGCTGGTCGTGCTTCCCTTCCGCACTCCCCCTGTGTGGTTGGCCCTGGCTTGCCTTAAAAGGTCCGAAGTTTGTCAAGGGACATCACCTTAAAGTTGGGAAATCATTATTTATTTATATGGTGGCAGTGTCAAGAGGGTCTGATAAGGGGCCAGGGCCCCAGGCAATAAAGAAAGCTAGTTTCTGCCCCGTGGATCTTAGAAACCATATAAACACGAATCAAAGAGGTAGCTGTGTTATAAACAAGATACAACATGTGCATAAAGAAAATAAATGACAGGAGGACAACTTGGATCATAACGGATGAATTTCGAAGACAACAGGGAAGTCTCAGTGGTGCAGTCAAGCAGACACCTCCTTCTATACAGCATTTACTTGCTGTAATGCTGTGATATGATGGTGCACTGCACAGCTGATACAAAAGTGGACACACAAAATTTTCACTCCAAATATAGGTTTCCCAGATAGCAGCCACAGTGCCTCTTCAGTTATTTCATGATTGGTGTTCACACAGTAGAAAAAGTGTTACCTTAATATTCTTCATTACAAAGTTTTTGTGATGATTAAAAAAATGATTACAGATAAATACAGGAGCACCTGGATGTTACATCAGCAAAAACTTTAGCACTGTCACATGAGAACATAGTTTGCTTACTCTCAAATAATAGTGTTAGAATTCACAACTGGTTCATTGCCACATTTATTTTTTTAATTACACTGACAAGTCAATATTTTGAGAAAAATTCTCCCCCTGGATTCATGCTGTGGTTCTCTGTCACATAATTATTCACTCATTTCATGTGTGAAATGCCCATCAACGGGAGATCTGCATTTGGAACAAGTTCAGAGAGTACAAGGGCTACAGCACTGAGCTTTAATCCAAAATGGTGATGGGAGAGAATGTTAATTGTTAGTAGTGGTTTTCATTGCCATTATCTGCTGAGAATATTTTAAAATGCAAAAATATGGCCTGACACGTTATGATATAAATCAGCTAATTAAAAGGCTGTTTTCAGTTTGAGCTATTTAAGGCCTGATCCATTACAATCAATGGAAATTCTGCATGGGCATTGCTGGCAAGATCAGTCCCCTAGCAAAGAGAGCTTTTTGTTCTGGAACTTCTCTCAAGAGGTTGAACATAAGTAAGACTTAGCTACATGTGAGAAGTAAAGTAGGATCTGAACTGAATCCTTCCCAGGCATGACCAAAGCTCCACTATACCTGTCTAGCTTGGGCTGCTGTTTGCATGTCCTAGAGTTGTTAACGCCCATATGTTTTCTTTTGCTCCATGGTGTTCAATGGAGGAATTATTTTGGTTGGCACCTTTTGCATGTGTCTCCAGCAGCACAATGGCATGGCTGATTCTCTGACTTCATTAACACATCCCAAATGTTTCCATTGTCTTTTCAGGATCGCTTTAGAGGTACTGGACTATTGACCTTCTGACAAATCTTGGCATTTGTCATAAATTCATTCCATTTCACATGTGACTCAAGAACCTCTCCATTCCAGCTGGCAAGGCGGGAAGGGGTGCCAAGTGATTACAAGCACCTCATAGGTCAGGTGTGTACATTCTAGTTCACCAAAGTGTGTCATGTGAAGTCTTGAATACAAGCCTGTGTCTTCTGGGAATCAATATCCTTGTGCAATGTATGTACAAATATTATATAAGGAGTTATGAATATATACTGAAAATATGGTCTGAAAGTCTGTAGGGACTAGTGAAAAGCAAGGGTGAAAAACCATGTTTTTCTATCAGATGAGGCATTTTGGACATCTATCTGTTTACATATACATTGAGTATTGGCTCATTCACAGTGGGCTTCCTATTACTATTCTGCCCTGAATGCAATTAAAGGCTTGTCAGAACTTAAGAAAGACTTTAACAGGAAAAGTAAAACAGCAGGTGCAAGAGTCCTATCTGGAGGTGCATGTCAGAGGTTTGCTTAACTATATGGGGAGGAGAGTGAGGAGGGGACGGCATAGAAGACTCCCAGGCACCCAAGAAACGGGTTAACCAGGCTTGGTTGAAAATGCTGAAAAGAACTTTGGCTAAGATAAAACTGCTTTAGACAGAAGATTTAGTTGTTTGGTCTCTAGAAAGTTTTATGTTTTTGTTTTATATGCAACCATTTGTTTCCAGTATTCTGACCACTCTTACTGGAATCTCTGTTCTTTGATGATAAATTTATTCTTGTTTTCATTATAAATATATCTAAGTGCTGCGGTGTTAAGCAAAGTGATGGTTTTGCACTGAATTTTACAAGCTGGTGTGTGTTGTTCCTTTGGGGACAGTGGGCCTGATAATTCAGGCACAGACAATACTACCTGACATTAAGCGCAGGTAATGGTGAGATACCCTACAACTATGGGTAGCTCCAGGGAGCATTTTTCTAAGATATTAGTATGTAAGACATTAGACTAGTATTTTTTTTCTAAGACATTTACTTTCAAAGAGACAAGGCGGGTGAGGTACTATCTTTTATTGGACCAACTTCTATGGGTGATAGAGACAAGCTTTCGAACTTTCACCCTTAGATGTTGGTTCAATATAAGGTGACCAGATGTCCCGATTTTATAGGGACAGTCCTGATTTTTGGGTCTTTTTCTTATATAGGCTCCTATTACTCCCCAAACCCATCCCAATTTTTCACTTTTGCTGTCTGGTCACTCTAGTCCAATAAAAGCTAGTACTTCGCCACCTTGGGACCAACACAGCTATATCAGCTCTGAAATTTACTTTCAAGGGCATTTAGGGCTAAATTCACAAAGAGGCTTAAGTGACTAACTGCAACTTTAGACAACAAAGTCCAACATTTAGGTGGCACTGACATTCACAAAACCTCGCTAAGTTGCTGCCTGAAGTCCCTACATTTTGGCAGCTGGGTTTGTGCACAGTTGCCTCAGTTCTGCCACCCTCCAGTGCATAACCCCCACATGGCAGAGATGGATTAAGATTTCCTGGGGCCCTGGGCCAGAGCAAGTGGGGAGCCCCTCACCTTCCCCTTTCTGCCTCTTACCCTGGGCTGCCCTTGTTCCATCCAGCGTCCTCCCATTCCACTCCCCCACTGCAGCCCTGCAACTCCTTTTGCTCCTTTCTGCCACCCCTGCCCCGCAGCCCCAAAACTGGAGAAACTCTGTCCCAAGGCCACAGCCTGGGCCCTCAGTGGGGAGGGAGAGCTCCCAGGGCTGCAACAGGGTTTGGGGCTTCTCCTGCCACCCTCCTGGGGAACCAGGGTCAGGGTGCTGGGGCTTTTCCTGCCTCACCTGCCGGGTGTGTCTGCTAGAGAGCAGGTCTGGTGCGGTGGCTTGTCCTGCAGTCCTGTGACTTCTGCTGGGGATGGGGTCTGGGGTCACAGGGCTGGGGAGGAGTTCTCTTCACCCAGCGCCGCTGCATGGGATCAGAGTGCACATGCTTCACCTGCCCCACCTGCCTGGTATTCTGGACTTCAGGCTTCTGCCAGTGGTGGTGGATTTTTCCGGGAACGCCCCAGTTGGCTGGGGCTCCTACGTATGAGCCCCATTGGCCCAGGGGCTAATCCACCACTGCCCCAGTGCTCAAACTAAGCATCGTCCCACCTATCTTGCTTTTGGGGCCCCATCCTGTTCTGTGAGCACACTTAAAGCCATTCAAAGGACTCCAGAGGAGGAGGAGGCAGTGTCCCCCTTTCTGGCTTTAGATCACTTGTCTAGCTTTTTCTGCCTGATGTAGAGCACTGATTTAAACATGCGTCTTGCACGTCCTCAGTGGGTGTCTTACCCCCTGGTCTATGGGGTGTTCTGGCGCAAACCTCTCACTCTCTCCTGTGGAAGCTGTTCCACAGTGTATAAACACTGAACTATTCATTGGGCCCCACGTGCAATGCCTGTGGAACAGTGGTTAGGGGACTCACTTGACAGGTTGCTCAGTCCAGTTAAAATCCCTGTCCTGCGTCAAGCAGGGGAGAACTGAAACCAGGTTTCCCTGTGCCTGGGGCTAAGTTAGCCACTAGGCTAACAGGGGCACCATCACCACTTTTCTAAAGGGCTGACCTGGTATAGGTGTCTAACTTCAGGAGAGGGGCTCACAGCCCTGAACCCAAATGGTGCTCGGTACCTCCCTCCAGCCTGGACTTGGGCATCTTACTCCCTTTAAGGGGCAGGCCTTAGGCCCCAGCCCTCCTCTCAGCATTTGCTGGTGTAGGCTGCTCTCCACGCAGTGTGCTAGCTCTTTAGACTCTCATGTTAGGGGCTTAGCTCTCCTCCTACGTTGGATAGGGAAGCTGGGTACGTGGCACTGGAAGTCCCACGAGGTGGCAGAGTGCCTAGGAGTCAGGCGTCGCTCTGCTCAGTGTTGTGCTGGCTGTTTGCTTTGTGAATCTAGCTTTTAGATGTTTCACTGTAACTCTGACGGATTTCCAGCTTCTGCATCCTTTTGTCACGATGGAAATGACATTTTCGGGGAAATAACATTTAGTTGCCCCCTTGCTAATTTGGCATCATTAAAAAACATCTTCTGGGAAATAGGGTAAATACAAAGTTTAGTCGCAGCGACAAAAGAATCACGGCATCCTAAGAAAACAGTCTTGCATACTACAGCATTAATACGCTTAAGCATTTCAAGGAACTAAGCTTTAAATGCTACTTACTGTAACAGCTTGGAATGTGTAGACTTACTGTATTAGAAGGCAGTAATCTCCCTACTACAAGGCTGATTGCATGGGTAGCAAGAGTTGGTTAATCCTTTTCAGTCAATGGCATAAAATGAGGATTAGTTTTTCATTTACTGCAACGGCGTGGGTCATTAGGATCCCAAAGACACTAATGAGCCTGAGCAGGTGATTGGATTCTGCTTTCAGAAGCATGGGCTAGTCTAAGACATGATCATAATTTAAAACATGACGTGTTCATGATCTTTTTTTTCCTGGGGGGAAAAAAATGAATGAAGGCATCAACTGTAGAACACAAACTTGGCACGTTGATTTCTCCCCTTGGAATCGGAGTTGTTGCCAGATTACTTGCCTTAGAGGCTGAATGGCTCATTTAGAAATATCGCTGTTGCCTTGGTTTTCTGTTTTTCTCTTGATATCTCCAGAGTTGACACAAGTCACATGCAATCAAGTCTATATTCCTGGTGGACAGGATCTGTCCTAATATTCTCTGACTCACACCCAGGTTGTTTGCAGCTCAACAGTTCTGCTTCCAGACACATCACTTTCTGTTCTGATGTTAACATCTTGCTGAGAAATTGCCTTTTGGCACAGTGCTTCTTGAATCCTGTACCTTGCTTGATTTGATGCCAAGATGATGCTCTTTTTAACACTTGTAACACTTTTACCTTTGAAAAGGTAACTTCTTATCTTTCAGCATTACCTTCTTTTCAGTAGTCTTTATTATATTCCTTAGAAAAGCATTTATGCCCTGTTGTACCTGTGTTCTTTTCAAATCCACAGATGCTGCTAAAGGATTTGTTAAATAAAAGGAAAAGATGGACATTTTTCAGTTAAAGATGTTTAAAAATACACAATATACAACTAATTTAAGCTACAGATCTCACTGAAGTAGAGCAACATACAATATTTTAGTAGCATAAATTTGGTAACCATAAACATTTCCCAAAAGGAATTTCCACAACCCACAAAATGGTCCCACCTTTACCCCTCAAAAAACAACTTCATTATGTGACACACTATACGCCACAATCCTTTTGGATATGGGTCATGGGAAGAAATAACAGGAGGGCTTTGTGTGCCATGGGCTAGGGATAATCAGGGGTGAGAGGCCTGGCTTTGAGATTGCTGAGGGTGCTGGCTGGTGAGGGTTTGGGAGTTGCCAGTCCAGGGCTGAGTTTGGCACTTGTAAGGCTTCTTTCCTATGTCTGCTTAGTTCTACAGCAGAACAGCCTGGCGCTAAGCACCATCTCTGCTTCCTTTTATTTTCCTCTTGAGGCATGGGAATGGCAAATTTTTGCCTTCTCCACAAAATGCAACATGCTGCAATTGCGGACGCTGCCTTGCTACCATGGCCACAGAGCTCTGCTCCCCCAGAGGTTATGGCCGCCGCTGGAGCTGGTCACAATAGGTTTTACTTCAAAAGTTTCTCTGGCAAATTTTTTTAAGTGCATTTTTCCATTAAAAATTGTTCATGGACGTTTCAAACACTTCGAAGCATTCAAGCCATGACCCAGTCAGGACAGATGTGAGCCCAGCTTCCAAATCGTGCCTCATGGATAGATGAATACCACTCTATCTGATACATATTTTAGGGCATTTTCACCTTAACATGTGATAATCTTGCCCCAAACATTTGGTCCGCTCATGCCTCTTCCAGATCTGCATGCAGAAGGGACTTGCCACATGCAGTTTTCCTCCGTCTTCCCCTGGCCCCTCCCACCACACAGCAGAAAGAGGGTTTCAGCTGCCTTCACTGAAGTTATGCCCCAAAGATGACATTTTATAGATAAGATGTAAACCTGAGGCCCTGATTGGCGATGATAATTAAAGATCCCATGGCAATTTTTATTTTATTTCTGTTAATAATAGAGATGATAACCCTGGCTTCTGAGCCAGTTATGAACCCTGGTAACTACATTCCATCTAACTACATTCTCTCTGTATTTTCAATTTAATAGCATCTTTATTCTGTGTGCATTGTCTAAGCTCAAATCCCCTCAAGTCATGAACTAATGGTCATGAAACACAAGGAGAGGCCAAGCAGCACTACCTTATCCAGTAAACTAGATTTTAAATCACAGATCATGTGGAGAACTTCGGCATTGAACTTCAATGCGAGGGTCCTTAAAACTCAACTTGTCATCGGTTCCAGAGTGCTCAAGAGGAGTTAATTCTGAGGAGTAGGTAGTTGTTTCCTGTAAGTCTCCACTTCACCTTGGATGGTGCCCTTAAGAGGCTGACAAGCTAATCAGGCTTGGTATTAGCACAGGCGATGCAGTCTGATGCTTAAAGGTATATATAATACACATTGAATTTTTAGCCAACTTTACATGATCTAAATAGATAATATTAATTTGGCCCCAGCGATTGGTATTTTTGCTACAGAATCTTTGACTTCTAGATTGCGAGTTCAAATTTGGCACTGGGCTGTAGTGTCTGAAACATGGTTGGTTGGTCACTGATATGATATGACCTTAGCGGTCGTCTACTTCCAGTGGGCGTCCATATCCCAAAAGCCACCACTGAAATTGGTAGTTAGAGAATAAAGGCCAAGAATTTAATGGCCATGATGGAATTACTTGCTCAGCTTCCCTAGAAATAGTCCTAGAAGGGGCAAGGTTCAGGGATATCAATGGGGCACTTGTGGTACTGCTTCTTCTCCTGTATGTGATCTATCTATCTAAGGTACTTTTATTGTCCTGCTACCATCGTATCACCACATCTTGTATCTTTAATGTATCCTAGAACTGAGGCAGATAGCATGGCGCCTAACTCCCATTGATGTCAGTGGGAGTTAGGCACCTACGTACTTTTGTGAATTCCACCGAGGGACTTGCCCAAGGACAGTAAGTCTGTGGCAGTTCAGGAACTTGATCCTCCTTCTGCTCCATGGATAGGTGGAGAACATCACTCCTCCTGATTGCTAATTTGCTAAATTTCACAAGCACTAAATACAGATAAAAATCTTTAAAAATTAACCATTGGCCTGGCAAAAAAGAGGCCATTAAAGTGCTCTTAACTGGGCAGCCATGAATATAGTAGCATGGGGGACTCTTCACCTGGAGTAGTGCACCACCACTTCTCTCCGCCTCCTGGTTTAAGAGACAGGTTAGGACTGTTCTAGGGTGCTGCACTGCTGCATGCTGGCAATCTCCAATTTATGTAATGGTCCCTGGAGAGGCTCTAGTTTGTGCTGTGGGTGTGTGGGCTGAATTGTCCCTTAACAGTCCCAGGGATTGGGGGAGCAGAAAGGTAAGGACGCAGCATTCTGTGTCCCTCCTCCTACACTGGGTGCTGTGTCATGCAAACTCATCTGGAATCAAAGATTGGTCCCATGATTTTAACACACTATACACAGTCTCTGTCACAGTCAGTTCTTTGCATTATAGTCATTCAACAGCACCCTGAGAGCTGGGACTTTGTGGCTCAGGAGTGACACATTGTGACTAGGCAGAAGGCCTGAGTGAGTTTTGTTACTCCTCACGCCCTTTGGCTGAATGTTAATTGTGTTTTCCCTTATGGAACAGGGCTGTAGAATGTAATGAGGATTAAGAGTCTCTCTGTAGATGATTGCACTAGGCGGTAGAATTCTGTAGCAACCATACAATTCTTAGTCAAATTATAACGTCTTGTTTACTATTACTGTACAATAGATTTCAGTCCCTCTCAAATGCCACAGAATAGCTTTTGGCTCCATTCCTATTAAATTCTATAGGCTTTCTCCAAAGTCATGAGAATCACTATAAATATGTACATACTTTTTGCCAATAAAATGGTTTATGACTTATTCCAGGTGTTGAACTATCACCATATGCCGTCATAATACAGTGGGGGTTGTCAGCCAGTCAAACTACAAGGTTAGCTGCAATTCTTAGCTACAGCTAAGACACCATAGCACTATGAACAGTGGGTAGGGTGACTGGGTGCCAGGCCAGTTCCCCATGTAGAACAGCCTTAGCAATGGATGCCCATGGTCCCAGCTAAGGATTGCTGGGGTGGAGGGAAGCCCTGACCATGCCCACTATCTCTTGGCCACACCCAGATGCTGGCTGCAGAAAGTAGGATGGCATAGAGCAGCGGTGTCCAATACGTTTGCCACTAGCCACATTTGGCTAATGCATGTGGCTTTTTTATAATGGGGCTAATAAGAAAAATTCAAAACCACAAATGTAGATAGCAGTGTGGTTAGCATCGAACTTCTGTCGGACACCACTGGCATAGAGGATCTATACTGCGGACATCCTTCTATGGCCACACTGGAGTTAGGACTGTCTTATGTTGCTGCATGATGCAAATGAGAGGATTACAGTTTCCAAAAAAACCGCAAGCCTGGCAGCTCTATGATTCACATTGTGTGTTTTTAACAACTAGCTCACATATCATAATGTCAACAAAGAACACCTCACATCCTACGAAAAGACAGAGAGAAATTCTAAAGGGTATTGTATGTATTTCCATTCCTTTTGTTGAGCCTTACTTAAGATGACACTATTGGAATAAAGTAGATTGTCAAAGGCTGGGCAGAGTGCTTGGATCATTTACAAGTATTGGCATAAAAGTAAAATAATGATTTGGATTTCTGTTTTATGTCTTTGATTGCTTACATTGTCAGGTACAGGGATGATTTTGACAAGGAAGTGCTGCAGGCTTAGTGATTTCTTCCAAGGCTTCAAAAATAGTTACGTTATCTCTTGTTATTATCATATCAGGAGTGACATTTGATGGGCAGTACTTTTACATTGTCTCTGTAAATTATAAAGTGAAGTTAGGCTCAGTGTATATGTTTCTCCTTACTTATAAGATTAATTTCATTGAATCAATTGTCATCTGTTTAGAACGCAGTGTTGCTAATTATCTTGGTATCTCATGTGCATGCAAAGCAATTTTAAAACAAGATTTTATTGCATTAGTAGAGTAGGAAAGATGATAATACTTAGCACATACTCTTCATCCTCTAAGCGTTCTACAAACAACTATTAATCCTCAAACCTCTGTGAGGTAGGGAATTATTTCCCTTTCGCAGAAGAGGGAACTGAGGCAGCAAGATGAGGGGCAACCTTTTAAAATGGGTGCCTAAAGTTAGGCATTTAAATCCATACTTAGGTGCCTAATGAAGAAACCTGATTTTTACCTGTGTGCAGTATCCATGACTCCCATTGATTTTTGAAAAACAAGGGCATTTATTTAGGTTGGATAGGGGACACCCAAATTTGGACACCCAATTTTAGACACCCAAGTTTGAAAGTGGAAGCTTCAATGACTTTTCCAAGTCTATAAACAGATCATCAGTGCTGTATTTAACTCTGGTAATCTTATTCCACCTGACAAGTGGTAGATAGTGTCGTATAATTTGTTTTCAGACCTCCCACCTCTCACAAGCTAAAAAAAAGGTCCATGAAAAAACTCAGGTAGCTTTGGGAGGTTGTTTCAGGGAGTCAGCAGGTGGTTCTTCCCCCTGCAGAGTTGGCACTGGACTAAAGGGAGAGTGGCTTTAGTGGATTCAGTGGGTGGCTACCGTGTTGTCTTTCAGATGAAGTGAAAAACTGAGGTCCAGGTTAATCACTTCTGATTGTTAAAGATCCAGTGGCATTTTCCCCAAGAGCAGTGATGTTTACCCCAATATCCGAGTCAAATTACTAGTTGTGTAATTACCATTTGGATCTATTTATATCAGGGGTTTGGCCTGTGTTTGGTATAGGGACTGCTCTGCTAAGATGTTTAGCTGATCTAGGAATGATTGCTAAATGTGGAACAAATAATTGATCTTTTATTTCATTTGTTTGTTCCACTTTATTATAAAGTGACTAATTATATAGTGGTTAGCTGGCAATTATACTCTAATTACACTAGAGTAGTAATTACTACTAATCCTTATAACTGCATGTTCTTACGTGATTGAAAGTTACACTGTATATACAATTTGATTAATGTGCCATTGTCTTAATTTAGGTGGAATAAAAGGGGCCCCAGGAGTCAAAGGTATGAACATGACCCTGAAACTGTCTGTTTTAAACAAGGTTCTGGGTTTGGTATATAGAGACTTCAGCTGCCTTAGCACTATAGCAAACACACCATTACAGATATTTTAACCTTTTATTAAAGACACTGAAAAGAAGAGGGGGCAGTTAAAGTAAAGTATTTACGAAGGCTTTCATTTCAACCATATCCCATGTTTCCTTCCCCTTTAGCTGGAGATAGAATTTAGAAAGAAATCCTCCTTACCTGACAGTCTCTTAGATCAGGGTTCTCAACCTTTTTTCTGAGGTCCCCCACCCCCAACATGTTATAAAAACTCCACAGCCCACCTGTGCCCCAACAACCTTTTTTCTGCATATTAAAGGCAAAGCCAATGTTAGGGTGTAACAAGCAGGGCAATTGCCTGGGCCCCACACCACAGGGAGCCCTGCAAAGCTAAGTTGCTCAGGCTTCAACTTCAGCCCCATATGGTGGGGCTCAGGGCAGGGCTCGGAGCCTAGGGCTTCGGCTTTCTGTCCTGGGCCCCAATTAGTCTAATGCTGGCCCTGCTTGGTGGACCCCCTAAAACCTGCTCATGGCCCCCGGGGAGGCCTAAACCCCTTGTTGAGAACCACTGTTTTAGATGGTATTAAAGATGGTAATAACTGTCCGTTTGAGGAAGAAGTCAGTTGAGATGGGCTGGAGTTGTTTTTCATGTCAGCTCCTGCTTCCTTTAAGACCAAACAAAACAAACACACACAAAAGAGAGAAACTGCAGCTTCGGTCTCCGATGTGGATTCTCACCTGCTGCCTTGTTGATAGAAAAACACAAGCACAGCCCACAATCTGCAAACTTGTACCAGCATCGGGCTGTTTAGGACATTGCTTTTAGCAGCCCCTTTCTTGACAGCATCCTTGCAAAATATACACTCTTGCCTGCCTGAGTCAGACTCTTATTGGACAGAAGGCAAAAAGGAGAGGGAGAGGAGAGAGACAAAACAAGGTGGGGAAGGAAAAGGACACACAGAGAGGGTGTGTACATGTCTGTATGTGTGTGTGTGAGAGAGAGACAAAGTCTCACATCCCAAGGGGTCTTTGGGATATAGGTGGAGCCAGAAGAGGGGGAGGTGGCAATGTCATCTGGGTTCCACGCTCTGGCCTAGTCTGGTCCGGACAGTTCTCAGGATTAGGACTGTGAATAAGTTGGCTGCTCCCATCCACCTTCTTATAGCCAGGATGTCTCTGCACTCAGCCCATCACCACCCTTATTGGGCTCTGGAGTTAGTCAGACAAATAACTCAAAAGTAAAACTCAAAGTCCCACAGACCTGTCCCCGAGGCCTGGGTCTTACCTCAGAGCCTGGGTAAGCAAAAAGGTTCCTTCATGGAGTCCTTTTTTAAATGCGTTCTCAGGGGGTGACCAACCCTGACCTAGGGCTTCAGTCTGCAGCTGTCCTGCTCCCAGCTGACTCCCCTGTAGCCTTCCCAAAGTCAGCCCACCCTAACCACTATTTCAGCTCTCTTATAAGGATCCAAGCACTGGAGGTTCCCTTCTCAAGGCAGGTGTCTCTGACTGACTCATTTAGCAAGGCTACTTCTGGCTTCCAGACTCCTGCAGGCAGCTGCCTCATGCCCTCTCACTCCCTTTTCTCTCTCACCAGGACAAAGAAGGTCCAGCATCTTAGGAGGTGATGCCACCCATTGAAATTAGTGGGCAGCAGGCTTAAAACAAATAAAAGGAAGTTCTTCTTCACTTAGTGCACAGTCAACCTGTGGAACTCCTTGCCTGAGGCGGCTGTGAAGGCTAGGACTATAACAGGGTTTAAAAGAGAACTGGATAAATTCCTGGCGGTTAAGTCCATTAATGGCTATTAGCCAGGCTGGGTAAGGAATGGTGTCCCTAGCCTCTGTTTGTCAGAGGGGGGGTGATGGATGGCACGAGAGAGATCACTTGATCTTTACCTGTTAGGTTCACCCACTCCGGGGCACCTGGCATTGGCCACTGTCGGCCGACAGGATACTGGGCTAGATGGACCTTTGGTCTGACCCAGTACGGCCTCTCTTATGTTCTTATGAGGTGGTGGGGTGGTAGCCTGATACAGCTCACTCCTTTCTCTTCTTTCAGTCAGCCAGGCTTGTGGTAGCTTCTGTTTGTTCATCCATATTTTCCCCCAATGTCTCTTTTAAAAAAAAGAGCCCCAAAAGGGAGTGATGGAGGTGAATAACCCATCTCCTCATTATTTTGCCCACCAGTGAAGCTTAGTACCCAACATACCAATTTTGATTCATTGATTTCTGGTCTCATGTTGTCTTGTTTATCAGGCATGGTCTCAACACAGCCCTTAATTATGTCTGTGCTCCTTTTTATTTGCTCTGATTCAGTCTGTCTCTTCTTTGCACCATTTTTCCATCAACATGTCAGGTTATTGTGATAAACTTTCATTCACTTCTCATAGTTGGGCTCACAGGGCAAATGTGTCAGCCCAGTTATAACCCCCTCCCCACATACCTTGATTTAAAAAAAAGAGTATTAAAAAGGAAACCAAAGGTCAAGTATTAAAATCAGATGATTAACTTTCCATTCACATGGATTAGTGGTAAATTAGCTATTAAAAAGCATAACCACAGTATGTCGACATTGTAATTACAGTATAACCTTGTAATTACACAGTATCATAAAGTGTAACTGATTTATCTTGAATCAGAGGGGTAACCGTGTTAGTCTTTAAGGTGCCACAGGACTCTTTGTCACTTCTGCAATTCCAGACTAACTAAAATTTTTAGAGCATAAGCTTTTGTGGGCTAATACTCAGTTCGTCGGATGCATGCAGTGGAAGTATCCAGGGGCAGGTATAAATAGGTAGGCAAGAACCAGGTGGGAGATAACAAGGTTAGTCCAATGAGGCTGAACCAGCTTATTATCTCTAATCAGGGAGGGTGAGGTGTTCCTCTAGCAGCTGAACTGGAGGTGTGAATAGCGAGAGAAGAGAAGCTGCTTTTGTAGTTAGCTAGCCACTAGTAATCTTTGTTCAATCCTTGATTGATAGTATCAAATTTGCAAATGAATTGCAGCTCTGCAGTCTCTCTTTGCAGTCTGGACTTGAAGATTTTTTGCTGCAAAATGCTGACCTTTAAATCTTTTATGGTGTGTCCAGTGAGGTTGAAGTGCTCTCCTACAGGTTTTTGTACATTGCCATTCCTGATATCTGATTTGTGTCCATTTATCCTTTTTCGTAGGGACTGTCCAGTTTGGCAGATGTACATAGCAGAGGGACATTGCTGGCACATAATGGCGTATATTACATTGGTAGATGTGCAGGTGAATGAACCAGTGATGGTGTGGCTGATCTGGTTAGGTCCTGTGATGGTGTTGCTGGTGTAGCTACGTGGGCAGAGTTGGCATCGAGGTTTGTTGCATGGATTGGTTCCTGAGTTAGAGGAGTTATGGTGCGGTGTGCTGTTGCTGGTGAGAATATGCTTGAGGTTGGCAGGTTGTCTGTAGGCCAGGACTGGCCTGCCTCCCAAGGCCTGTGAAAGTGAGGGATTGTTGTCCAGGATGGGTTGTAGATCACTGATGATGCGTTGGAGAGGCTTTAACTGAGGACTGTAGGTGATGGCCAGTGGTGTTCTGTTGTTTTCTTTCTTGGGCTTGTCTTGCAGCAGCAGGCTTCTGGGTACACGTCTGGCTCTGTTAATCTGTGTCCTTATTTCCTTGTGCGGGTATTGTAGTTTTGAGAAAGCTTGGTGGAGATCTTGTAGGTGTTGGTCTCTGTCTGAGGGGTTGGAGCAAATACGATTGTACCTCAGTGCTTGTCTGTAGACAATAGATCATGTGGTGTGCCCGGGATGGAAGCTGGTGGCATGAAGGTAGGCATAGCTGTCGGTACGTTTTCGGTATAGGGTGGTGTTGATGTGGCCGTCATTAATTTGCACCGTGGTGTCCAGGAAGTGGACCTCCCGTGTAGACTGGTCCAGGCTGAGGTGGATGGTGGGGTGGAAGCTGTTGAAATCATGGTGGAATTCCTCCAGAGTTTCTTTCCCATGGGTCCAGATGATGAAGATGTCATCAATGTAGTGTAGATAGAGGAGGGGCATGAGTGGACGAGATTTGAGGAAGCGTTGTTCCAGGTCAGCCATAAAGATGTTGGCATACTGTGGGGCCATGTGGGTGCCCATAGCGGTGCCACTGGTCTGGAGGTATATATTGTCACCAAATTTGAAATAATTGTGTGTGAGGATAAAGTCACAGAGCTCAGCAACCACTTCTGCTGTGGCATCATCAGGGATACTATTCCTGACAGCTTGTATTCCGTCTTTGTGTGGGATGTTTGTGTAGAGAGCCTCTACATCCATGGTGGCTAGGATGGTGTTTTCTGGAAGGTCACCAATGCATTGTAGTTTTCTCAGGAGGTCAGTGGTGTCACGGAGATAGCTGGTAGTGCTGGTGGCGTAGGGTCTAAGTACAGTGTCCACATATCCAGACAGTCCTTCAGTGAGAGTGCCAATGCCCGAGATGATGGGGCGTCCAGGATTTCCAGGTTTGTGGATCTTGGGTAAAAGATAGAATAACCCCGGTTGGGGTTCTAAGGGTATGTTAATTTGTTCCTGTGTTAGTGTAGGGAGTGTCCTGAGTAGACGGTGCAGTTTGTTAGTATATTCTTCAGTGGGATCTGAGGGAAGTGGCCTGTAGAAATTGGTGTTGGAGAGTTGTCTGGTAGCCTCCTTTTGGTAGTCAGACCTGTCCATGATGACAACAGCACCTCCTTTATCAGCCTCTTTGATTATGATGTCAGGGTTGTTTCTGAGGCTGTGGATAGCATTGAGTTCTGCTCAACTTAGGTTGTGAGGCAGGCGATGTTGTTTTTCCACAATTTCTGCCTGTGCACATCGGCGGAAGCATTCTATGTATAGGTCCAGACTGTCATTTCGACCCTCAGGAGGAGTCAATGTGGAGTTCTTCTTCTTCTGATTTATCTTGGTTATTGACAAAGTAAACCATTATACACTGCTGGATCATCTTGAAGACTGTGTGGAGGTTTCTGGGACACCATAATGTTGGTCTGAAGCTTATTTTTATAATAGGATTGAGGAGTTAATTTGCCCTTTTTTTTTTTTAAGTGGAAAAGAAATCGGCCACTGAGTTTGTTTTGATTGATTACCTAGCAGAACGGCAGGAATTATCATTTATGTTACACTAATGCCTAGAGACCCCAACTCATTTTGGATCTTCCTTGTGCTATGCACCGTAAGATATAGTCCCTGCCCCGAAGACTTTAGAGTCTAAATAGACAAGGTGGACAAAGGATGGGCTTGATCACACAACGTGCTGGGTGCTTCCTGGAGATGCTGAGAACCCTGAACTTTCATTGCGCAACGAGGGCACTGGAGACATCTCAAAAGCATTCGTCGCCTTGCTGGATCAAACCCAGTGGGCTAACTGAAAAACCGTGTAAATAAATGAATTCTCCGCTAGCTGCCCAACAGTTGCAGTGAAAAATGCCACGCCTTAAATATTTGCTATTCCGAAATCATGCAAAATAAAGGCCAGAAACGAAGAAAACCATGATCCATGCCTCCTCTCCTTAGGTTACCTGGGAAGTCCATTTTGCGTCAAATTCAGACTGGCCTATTTCCACTAAATCAACGCTACTGAATGACAAATAATGTTCTGAGCAGAGTTGTCATCAAGAACTAAGCTGGGAGAAATTTATAAAACTTGAAAAACAGCAGCTTTCGAAGTGCTGAATGTCCATTCAAGTGTATGTCACTCCTGGAAGATGGTGAAAAGACAAATTGATGAGGAAAGGAGAGACCAGTGGCAAGAAGGAAATATGATTTTAGGGACTGAAATAACCCTTAATATCAGCTAACGATAAATCATAACACCGCTGTGGCACGCTGCTCCTTGTCATATACAGAGCTGGTTACCTGTAAGATCACACCCTGTCTAGACACGCTGGTGATGGGTGCTCTCCAGCTAGAGTTAGGTAGATTCACAGCATAATGGCATGTGCCCCTGTATTAAAAATGTCCCATTGTACCACAGTGGTGCGACACAGTAAGCCATATCCTTGACTGGTGTAAATCAGCATGGCACCATGTAAGTCAATGGACCTATGCCTGTTTATAGAGGACCTGGTCATATTGTTGTGTGGTAAAACACACCTGCGGTAGGGTTACTCTTATTGTTGTTGGGAGAGTCAGACAAACGGCTTCTAGCAGCTGTGGCTGGATGTGAAAAGAAGGCTGTCCATGTGGCTCCACTAATCTTATCTGAGAGATCTTGTGTTTGGTAAGATTCTTACAGATGGTCACTGGCAGGTCATCTAAGGCCTGATGGTGCATTATAGAGGCCAGTGGATCTCAAGGGATGTAGGATCAAGCCTTTAATCCTTAGCAACAATATAATAACCGATGAGAACAAACACCGTGTACATAGTGGCACAGGTGTGCACAGCACATGACACCCCCCCCCCCCGACTTCTACTCCCCACCCCTCTCCTCGTAAACTAAACAAAAACCACAAGGCTGGATCCTGCCCTCACTCGCTCTCCATCCAATCCCACTGACATCAGCGAGGTTGAGTGAGGTCTACCTGCAGGTAGTGTTTGGCCTACAGTTTAGCCTAGTGGTTCTCAACCTCTTCCACACCTTGACCTGATGCCACAACAGAAAATAGTTTTGAGCAATTCCCCCACCCCTTCCCATCTAGACATAATACCAGGGGCAGTGGCTGTGACAGACTGACACCTGCTTGTGACCCCAGATTGGGAGCACCTCTCTAAAGGTGCCTCCAATATAATGGACCAGGCACAGTCCATCAGCTCTATAATGTGCCATGGGGTATGGAGCAGAGAGGTGTGGGCTTTATGTGGAGATTTGAAGCATGAGGATGAGGACACCTGACATGCATGAGCAGAGGGGCAGCATGATGAAAAAAGGAACAGAATCCAGAGTGGGAGGAGGCAACAAAAGAAAGCTAAGGATTGAGCTAGAACAGTATATCCTATAATGGAGGGCTGCTCATTTCAGCTCTAAGAATGTGGCGTACTTGTGGCACCTTAAAGACTAACAAATGTATTTGGGCATAAGCTTTCATGGGCTACAGCCCACTTCATCAGATGCACAGAATGGAACACACAGTAGGAAGAGAGAGACATACAGAGAACATGAAACAGTGGACGTTGCCATACCAACTCTAAGAGGCTCATTAACTCATTTCAGCTCTGTTTCTTTCCTTTATTTCCTGTGACTTCCTGCTTACGTGCGCTCCCACTGGTGACCACTGACTGCCGTGGAAGGCTCACTGCACGCCTGATGAATGGAACTACTGCAGTTAGACAAGGAATCCAGCTCTGACTGCTTCTCCTGCTTACTGTCAATAGCTAGATACAGTTGATTGCCACCACTAAAGCAACTGAGGTGGGGAATAATCTAAGGAATGACAAAAATCCAGCTCCTTAAATAGCACAGGTGTTAGTCATACAGTATTTATTAAGCTTCTGTTTTGCTTATGATGTGATTTGAACATATGAATGACTACGCTACATTGCTCAGGAATGCCAGGCTTTTAGTCAGTTCTGCATTTTTGACCCAAGCATGCCAAGGCTGCCTCTCTTTGCTTGTGAAATAGACTGCATTCAGGCTTGGGGTCACTCCACTTTGAAAAGCCGTGTGGAATGTAACTGCACTATTAATGCTGATCTCCACATTGCAGGGGTTTGCAGACTGAAAGAGTCGTACTGGTATTTTGACATGTCCCAGTATCTATTGTTAAGGATTTAATGACATTCAGAGCATCAAATAGCAGAGGTAAGCACGGGATTTTGTCTGTGTAACCCTTCTGCCACGCTGAGTTGATAGCAGCAAGGGCCGGGTTCAGTTCATAGGGGCTTCCTCTCAACAACACAATGCAAAACTGGCTCGAGCCCCCACCCAGTGACCTGGGAAAATCCTACACACACCCCTGGGTGCCTCAAAGAGACAATACTTCCCCTCTTGCAAGCACACATTGATGTATCAGAAAATCTTTAATAACATGAGGTAGATGACATAAGCATTAAACTGGGAAAACACCACAACTAGGGTTCATAAACCAACCCATGAGCAAAACCCACCCCAGCCTGATTGGGCTGTATCCTCTCCTTTAGGTTCGTGAGTCCAGCAACCCTCAGACCACCCAAAGTCCCAAAAGTCCAACAGCCCAAAAGTCTCTGGAGTCCAGCAACCCAAAAATCACCCAATAGTCCCAAAAGTCCCCCAGCCCAAAAGCCTCTGTCCCTGGTCAGTGCAGAGTTCAAAAGTTCATCTACAGAGTCTTACCTCCCAGCCTGGGTGGAAATGGTAGGGCAGGTTAAAGGGCACCTTTAGTGGTCCAAGGCCGACTGCACCGCCTCTCCATGGGGTTCTGCTGCAGCCCTCACTGCAAGCCGCTCCGCTCACTGCTCTGCTCCATCAGCTGTCCCACAAACTGCACTGCTCTGCCAGCAGCTCGACTCCGCTTTACAAGCTGCTCTGCAATATATTTTCAGGCCCCCCTACTTAACACAGTGCTCAGTTATTTCAGCTCTTAATAAATTCCAGCTTATAGTAGGGGAACCTTAGTGCAGATGGACCACTGGGCCCAAAGTGACTTCAGCTCAGCAGCCTGAAACTAGACTTCCAATAGAATAAAAAATTAGCTCTGATATTCCACAGTAGAGAGACGCAGGATGTAATGGGCTTGTAGGACCCTCAGCCAATACCCTCCCTCAAAAGATATAGACACCTATCCACAGCCTGTCTCAGTTCACTCAGTTTTGGAACCCCTGTCCCTTGCCCAGTGAGTGCTACCTAGATGATGGCGAGTCCCTCTATCATAACAAAGGCCAGCTACATTCCCCAGTCCTCGGTTCACATAATCAGGGTAACACTTTATTATTCCTGCCCCAATAACAGAGAAACTGGAGATCCAAAAGCAGCCTAAGTGACCATTTGGGCTGCTGTGAGCTCAGGCTAGGCAGGGTGGGTGTGCCTATGCAAATAAGATCAGCCCCTGAAGTTCTTTTCCACAACTTACCACAATTCACCACCAGATGTCAGGGTAGAGCTCATCCTGATACTGCTTACATTAGTTTTTTTTGCATTGCTAGACTCCTCAATCCTGATCTGCATGGATTTGGAAGTCACATTGAAGTTTATCTCCTTGTCTGTTCTCTGGTGACAAACAACTCCTCAAGCACTGTAACAGTTTTAAGCATGGAGTCAGACACAGTCCTCTTGGGCACTCCAGTCTATCTTGCCACCTAAGCAAGCCTACCTTTGTGATAGCTGGTCCCTTACACTAAAAATCACAACAATGTTCAGGCTTGGGGATCCCTTGCTTATGCTTAGGAACATTGCACTCTCCAAATTCCAAGCAGCAAAGTGATGACAGTTGCTTCTTGACAGGGATTTGTATTCCCTTCCCTTAGAGTTCAAGCTGTGATAGGACAAGCCCCTTCTTTCTGGGTGGTGAGGAAAAGCAATCAACAAAGTCTTTTACTCACTGATATTCCACAACGGTTTGACTAGTGTCTATAGGCCTTCTTTTGTTGGGCAGGAGATACCATCTCTTGTGATAAACAGCTATTTCACACTTGGTAGTGCTCTCCTGACTGTGTGTGTGTGGTGGGGTAGTATTGTAATTTCATAGCAAACACTTTTATAGTTACTCAAAACAATCATGCTGCATCTGACTCTCAGGACAGGTCTACACTGGCACTTGAAAAAACACCCCCCCGAGCGCAGCAAGTTTCTGCGCTGTAAAGCGCCAGGGTACACGGTGCTTACATAGGTGCCTATATAAAAAAAAGTGCCCAAAAACATGACTGTCCCTTTAAAAACAGGACATCTGGTCACCCTACTTTAAAAAAGCAACTGAAGAATACATGGTCTTGGGGTTAAGACCCTGGCATAAGAAGATCTGAGTTCAGCACTTAGCTCTGCCCCAGACTACCTGTGGGGCTTTGTACAAGTCACTTATACATTTCTTTGCCCCCAATTTCTTTGCCCACCTTTAAAATGGGGGTGAGGACACATCCCCTACCTTGCCAGGGCATTGCGGGGATACAATCATTACCCTCTGACACCTTACAAAACACTCATCAAGACATCTGTACAGCTCTACAATAATAAAGACAGTACAGCATTGTTCAGATACCCAAATGGAAGCCAATTTCTAAAGTACGATGATAAAGATTAAACATGCATTCTAGAGCTTTAATTACAAGCCTCACCCAGTCTTGCCAACCTCACTCAATGGAACGTTTTGTTACTGTTACAAAAATCCAGCACCGTCCTTCACCAGCACAGCTGAATTCATGCTGGGACAGCCTGTCCCTTTCCATGCCTCTTTCTCCTGTGTGGGCAGTCCCTGAATCTTTGAGAAGTCAGAGTGAAATGACAGAGGACGGCAGGCAGACTCCAACACAATGGGCCTGATCCCCATTTATTCTAAAGCCCCTGCCCCTCTGTGCTGCCAGAGTGATCTAAGGGAGTCTTGTGTAATTGAGAAGTCAGACCAGTATGGGCATGTGAATCCCACTTGCCCAACCTTGGGGAAGCTAAGCAATTCCTTTATAAAAAGAGATTGTATTTCAAACATCAGCATCTGGTGTTGTTATGTTGTGGCTTTAGATTTTTAGTTATTTCGATTTTTGAAGTGGTCTGACAATGGAGTTTACTAGCACTGGAGAATCTTTCTGCTATTTCCATAGTGTATTGGAGTCTGATTTTCAAAAATGCTGCACACCCACAGTTCAAACTAGAAGATACTAAGAACATCTGAAAATCAGACCCAGATTTCTGCAGCAATTAAGCTTAGTGTGTCAGCATTGGGGTTACTTTTCCTGTACTGTACCATACTAATAAAGCAACAGACGTTTGATTGATAATGATCACTTCTTAGACTGTGAAAAGCTAACAGTTGACCTTTCCTTAGCAAACCGTTTACCTCTTAAATGTACACAATAAAGCAGATTTTGCTCTACTTTCATTATGCTTCCTGAGTATGCACATGACATAATTTAAACAAGCTTATCTTACTCAGGAGAAAAACATTCCTACTACAGTTTAGGTAAAACAAGCAATTATTCTGTTACTAAGTGTAATTACTGCCTAATGATTTGCTTTGATTAATAGGACAATCAACATCTGCTCCTACTAATAGGGATTAGTAAACCTAAGCTTTTTCTTACATCGGAAGGTATGTTTTTTCCACTATAAAGATTTATTTTATTCAGGCTCCTCTTCAAACAGAAAAAAAAAATCTTTGTGCTGTCTTCTCTAAGAAATGTAATAAAGAGAGAATACTATATCTTTCGAACAATACAACCTAGAAATCTTTATACGCTCCTCCATTCATAAATCTGTATTTTTACAAAGCAAAGCAAATAATTAATGACAGTTGAAAATTAAAGTAAAACAGTCACCTGTCACAGTCAGCAGCAGGAACTATATCAGATCAAACTAAAATTACTGATGTACCATTTTAAATTATTTATATTTTTAATAGAAGGGTTAGACGAAAGAACTATATTGGAATCACATTTGATATTAGATACTTTTTTACCTACTTAGGAAATGAAGGAATGGAATTTCTAGAGATATGACATTTTTCTAAAGCTCCTTTTTAGTTTCTATTTTCTTCCTGTGTTACTCTGAAGAACAACAAACTACAAGTCTACAAGGCTAATCATTCTTCACTGCACTCATCTTTTATTGATCCTAAAGACTCTCAGATGGAGGGTAGTTATATTTGAGTGTTAATCCAGTCGGATAACAGACTTCCCCATATGGTTAGTCACCAGCTTTGCCATAAGCCAATCAATAATCACTTTGATGAAGAAAAATAAGATTTTGTGTGTGTGTGTGTGTGCACGCGCGCATGTGGAAGGTTAGTGGCTGATCACTAGGACTCTGACAGTGACAATCAAAGTACTGGGCAATACCTAGACGTTATTTGTTGGACTTTTCAATTTCTGCTGTGTCCACATGAACGCTGTTCACACAACTTCTTAAGAAGAGACTTCTGACTGCCTGGGAGTTTTACAGATACAAGAACTGAATTAGCTTGGGCCACACAGAGTCTAGCATCTTGCTTTTAAAGAAATGGATTGAATACTTCATATAAGCAGAATTACTTAAATATTTATATGTTAAAACAAGGAAGTGTCCCTTAGGAATCTGCATAACCATAACCCACTGAACCCAAAAAATTGAGATTTATTTTTTAACCTCTGGAAGATGGATGCTTCAACAATGAAGAGTTAACACATAGTAAAGTATTCATAAAGCACTTGCAGACCTGACATCCAAATATATCATTTGAGCTGGGTCAAACCACCAAAGAGTTCAGGAATACTCAATTTTTTAAATACATTTGCTCTAGACATGCCAGTGTCCTTGACATGCATGTGATTTCAGTTTTGCTGCCTTGAACGTTCACAGAAAGTGAATTTCAAAGTTGCATGTGCAAATCCTGTATTCACAGAAAATGTATTTCAGATTCTCCTGCATGAGAATTCATGCTGGAAATGTTTATGTACTTACCCAGTAAAAGGAATAGGAACAGAGATGGTCTCGCCAGGAGCAAAGACTGAATATCTACAGAGAACTGTCCAGGTTTAGGCCATCCATTAACAAAAACAAAAAAATAAAAATAAAATTAGTGTGGTAAATAATTTCAAATCATTAATAAATTCAAGGAACTCAACCTGCTTGTCCACAATCAGGCAGCAGAAAAAGAGGTTGAATTAAGTGTTTGCATACATTACCTGTTACAAATTATTTGCTCAGCTTTTCATGCCATTGTTCCTTGTAGGTCCACATGTGTGTTTAGCCAGGCTGTCCTCTTTCATAAATCTGTGTGAGAAACAGGCTTAGGATCTTCCAATTACTTCCATACCCGTTTTCTTTTAGATGTTGTTTAAGCAGTGCAATTCCCTCTATTTCCAGTCACAAGGATACAGTACTGGTGTTTTTTTCTGCAGCTGAGAATTGGAGCTGACAGATTATGTTGTCTCTGTGCAGGCATTTTATTAAGATGTTAGACTTTCAAAGCAGGACAGGTGATTTAGCCATATATCAAAGGTACATCTTAGTTTGCCACATGCTGGTAGATACATAGCTAAAACCTCTGCACTGCTTTGAAAACCTTAACCTGCATAATTATTATTATTATTTCTGTGTCTTGTGGTAACGCCCAGTAGTCCCAATCGTGGATCAGGACCTCATTGTGCAAGGGGCTGTACAAACTAAAAAGAATGAAAAAAGACTACCTCTGCCCCAAAGAGCTGGTACATGTTTGTTAAATTACAAGTCTCATTTGCACTGGTTGCATTGCAATATAGTAGTAAAAGAACATTCAGAAGTGTAACCTCATTTCAGCATCTATATGTACTTTCCCCAAGCAAGTCTCCAAGTAGAGGTTCTCAGCAGTGGAGGTACACAGATCTCTGGACACATTTGCAAAGGATTTGTGAGTGTGTATTGTACGCAACAAATTATTTGAACAGTTGCCAAGCAGCGATAATGTTTCAGTAATGACTCAAAAGGGAAGAGTCCCACATGCTCAAACCACACCGCTCCCTGCAACATCTGGATGCTTCTGGTAGCTCACCCATCCAACTAATGACTGTGGCTAACCTTGCTCAGTTTACAAAATCTGATAGTATCTAGAGGTTACAAAAACAGATTCAGCTGTGGTAGCATGCATGAAACACAGCAAGATCAGTTACTGGATGAGATCTGTTCTAATCAATGTTCTTCTGTAGACCTTACATTGCTGGTTTGCTGTGAGTTAAACTAAGTATTGTTCTACTTTATTTTCTTCTTAAACCCACTTTCTGGTCAGTCTTGACAGCAGTTTGAAGTGGTCTCTTTGTTAACAAATGGTGGTAATTCATAGAGAAATGCTACATGTATTAAAAACTGCAGAGTCCCCACATGACAATAGAGTTACTCTCCCATGCACCCTCTGAAACATAAAGGCACAGACAAGCAGTCCCATATATTTCCTGCCTCCCTTACACTCCATCTTTTACCACAGCTATTTCCTTTAACAGATCAGTGAGTGGCAGTCACTACTGACATTTAATATTGAAAAGCATCTCTTAATTGTTCTGAAAAGGACATCTCCATTCCCCTAGGTCAAGGGAACAAGTCTCTTTTTTCCCCTCGCTGACTTTCTTCTCAATTGTCTTTTTTTCCTCCTATGAAAAAGCTGATAGAGAATGTCCTTCTATTGAAGGAGCTATTCAGTAAAGTTGACACTGCTAATCAAAATTCTAGAATGTCATTAAACACCACACCAAGAATAGCAATATTCATATTCAGCATGAAGGCATAAGAACATGTACAGGCATTTAATTCAATAAGTTCCATAAAAATCACTGCTTACGCCTTCATAAAAGAAATAATCTGTATGTGGAAAATGGGTTTGCGGGCAGATCATTTTAGATGGAGTATAGAAAAACATACAGTTTGTAAACTGGAATCGATGAGCTGAAAAGATAAGAATGGGGCACACATGAGGCAAGAGTATAGATCTCTCTACAGTAGTTCTACAACAGAATAGAGCCCTCCATTTTCCCATCCACTGAATAGGTGGCCGAACTTACTGACCCTCTGAGCCACATACAACAATCTTCAGAAGTTCAAGAGCTGGGCCGCATCTGCTGGGTCTTGGGGCTTCAGCCCTAAGGGAGGTGCCTCCCAGAGATTGGGGCTTTAGCCCCACTCCTGCTGAAGCTCCAAGCCCTGTCAGGTGCACCTCGTGGGGCTGAAGCCTGGAGACCTTCCTCCCCACTGGGCAGAAGCCCTGAAGACCTCTCTCCCCATGGGGCAGAAGCCCCTTCCCCACCACCCTGTTGCAAGGCAGAGGTCTCACGCGCCCCGTCACCTAGTCTGGTAGCTGGAGAACAGGGGTGGAGGTTGAGGGTCTCCACAACCTGCACTTTAATGGTAAAAGAGCCACATGTGGTTTGCAAGCCACAGTTTGGCCACTCTTGGGTATGTCATCAGTCAGCCCATTTTCTTAACTAGTACATGTCTCCTAGAGCCAAGAAGCTTATTGCTTCTGGTAGTGACAAGGTTTACCAAGGGGAAAAACAAGTTCAAAAGATCAATTTTAAGATTCACGTAATTAATTTTCTTTCCACATCTGAGATGCGAGAATACATGTAGTAGGCAGTCTAAGCTGAGGGGGAATAGGAAAAAGTTGAATGGCCTACCTGATAGTCTTTCTGCTTCCCCTTTGTAATACTGGAAAAGGCCAAGATGTGCAGCAATCAGCTACATAAATGGGTTACACAAATTAACACATAGGATGGCCTCCGGTTCCGAGAAACAAGGACACAGCTGCAAACACACACACACTCTCTCGAGTGCCCACAATAGCATCTGGAACAGGGACCCAAGACATTTGTAACTAAAAAAATAAATGCTTAACAGAGCCCCCGCAGCTTGAAAAGAAGCCCACCAACCCACCATTTGCAGATGGTCCCTCCCATACCTAGGAACCTAAGGAAGCCTGTATACCAGGGACAACTCTCTTGATTGCAAAGAGCCAGGGACTCAGCTATTGAAGTAAGGGTGAGCCTTTATTAAGGCTGCTGGATCTGAACAGACTTTGTGGTTTTACCTGCTTGCTAGTTTTGGACTTCTTACTACACTTTGTATCACCACCCCAGTTCAAGGTGCTGGTGTTTGTCTAGAGAAAGTCATCAGAGTAGCAATAGCTAATTACATTTTCTCTCTGGCACATTATTTCTCAGAATATTCTGCCTAAAAGTTCACCTGTTCCCTAGCTTTGGTACTCTGTAGGCCCCACCTTCATCTGTGCTTCTTGAGGATTTTCGTTGTAAGCCAGTTTCTGTGCTGTAAATGAATATGACTTCATCCTTACCAAGCAAGATGTTTTGACTCATGTTCAGGAGCCCAAGACAGTTGTTGTAGCAGGTGGCCATGATTTTGAGGGCTAGAAAGATACAAGCAGGCCAGAGACCGATGAAACTGAGAAGGTTAAAAGCAGGGCTGGATTAACCTTTTGTGAGCACTGGTGCCCGGACCCTGGCCCTGACCCCACACTCCACCCCAAGGCCCCGCCCCTGCTTGGCCTCTTCCCGCAGGGCCCCACCCTTCACTCACATAGGAGGAGGGAGCGGAGAGGAGCAAGCAGTGGATGGGGGGAGGGAGAGGAGAGAATCAAGCAGCGGCCGAGGCCTTGGGGGAACGAGACCAAGTGGGGGCAGGGCTGGAGGCATGATCGGGGTGCCAGAGCCCCTTCTGAGTGTGGGCCCAGCACCATAGCGACACTGGTGCCGTTGTAAACTCGGTTCTGGCTAAAAACAAGCAAGTGGGATAGGCCTGCCGCACATGTCTATTCTTATTTTGTTCCCTTTAATATGCCAAGCTGATCTATGTGAAACTATGGACGAGCTTTCTCAGATAACATCACCCTACATTGATTAGTAGCTGTGGTGCAAAGAATTCGAGAAGTATAAGGCGAAGCCACTGAGAGATCTGAGGGGGAAGTTGCTACTACCCCATTAAAGAATATATCAAAGCCAGTCAAAAAGTCAGTCAATGTTAGCAGCATTCCAGGCACAAAACATGGCATGCTTGTTTATCATGTGTATTCACTATGTTTTGGAGTTCTATGTGGCCAACTAGATTCACTGATACAGTAATTCAGGGATGTGGCAGTGGGCAGATACAAATGAAGCTCTAAAATGCTTCACAATCCATCACTTACTATGCTCCACATGAAAGGGTTCTGCAGGATGCAAGGGTATGCTGGGTGTATTTCATATCTTAAGAGGTAATTATTTCCCACCAAATCTACCTACCCCAAATGTTAAGTCCGAGGACCATCATGTGTAGAAATGCTGAGTGTCTCAAATCCAGGGTGTTTCACAGAATCATAGATCAGGGTTGGAAGAGACTTCAGGAGGTCATCTAGTTCAACCCCCTGCTCAAAGCAGGACCAACTCCAACTAAATCCTCCCATCCAGGGCTTTGTCAAGCTAGGCCTTAAAAACCTCTACTGAAGAAGTGCTTCCCTAGTGCTTTACCACCCTCCTAGTGAAATAGTTTTTCCTAATATCCAATCTAAACCTCCCCCTCTGCAACTTGAGATCACTGCTCCTTGTTCTGTCATCTGCCACCATTGAGAACAGCCGAGCTCCATCCTCTTTGGAACTCCCCTTCAGACCATTGAAGGCTGCTATCAAATCACCCCTCCCCCACTCTTCTGTTCTGCAGACTAAATAAACCCAGTTGCCCAGTCTCTATTTATAAGGCATATATCCCAGCCCCCTAATCATTTTCATTGCCCTCCACTGGACTCTCTCTAATTCATCCACATCCTTTTGGTAGTGGGGTGTCCCAGTCCTTGATGCAATACTCCAGATGTGGCCTCACCAGTGCTGAATAAAGGGGAATCACTTTCCTCGATCTGCTGGCAATGCTCCTACCTATGCAGCCCAATGTGCCATTAGCCTTCTTGGCAACAAGGGCATAGTGTTGACTCATATCCAGCTTCTCGTTCACTTTAATTCCCAGGTCCTTTTCTTCAGAACTGCCGCTTAGCCAGTCAGTCCCCTGTATGCAGCATATGCATGGGATTCTTCCGTCCTAAGTGCAGGATTCTGTGCAGTCTCATGGATGACACAGTGGAGTTCTGCAGAACCATGCCAACAAGATTGGTTCCTGTGGCCTGGTTATACAGTTAAAACTTCATGCGTACAGTCTTACAGCCAAATTCTATTTCTAGAGATATGCAGGCATAACTCCCATTTATGTTCATGTGGAGCTGAGTGAGTTTGGACACAAGTGCGAAAATGAACATGTCATTAGATGCTCAAATTGCCATAGAGTCAGCAGTCTCAGTACTTTAAAGAACAGGCTGTGTCATATGACAGCAGTAAAGAATCGTGTGAGGATTTACTTTCTTCAGATGCTGAACATGGAACCTGATTAGAATAAGGAAAACAATATTATCCCTAAAGGCAGATTCTATTTGCTTCACTTAGAAGCTCTATCAGCTCCTGCCTTGCTTGGTTTTCCTGCTACAAGGTTAAAAAAACACTACACAAATCTTCACAGACTGTAAGGGCAAAACACTTCTCTGCAGTCTACATTGCATCTCTCAATCCCTTATTTACACGTACAGGCTTTATTATATATTCTGCACTCACTCCACACAAGTGGAAAAGTTCATATATGTACTGAGAGCAGAATAGAGATCCTAGTGCAGGTGAGAAAAGAGAAATCTGTACTCACATATCATGCACTACACTCAAAGAGAGGGAGATTCATTCTGCTCACACATACTCTGGTAGTAAGGTATTATTCATTGTATCTCCCAATTATTATATCTAATTACTTTCTCAGGGACAGAAAATGTAGAGTTAATAAGATGTCAACAGACGAGGAGTATAAAGTAATTGCCCATTACACTATAAATGCGTGATAATCATTGGCCGGAGGAAAAGAAGTCTAATTGAATGAAAACTCTTGATGGTTTCATTATGCTTCTACTAAGAAAAGGCCATTACCCTCAATCCAAATAAAAGACTGGAGTCTCTGTGCATGTATATTGGTGCAAATTAGAGGTAGTGCCACTGAGGTTACACTGGTGTAAAGCTGATATAAATCAGATCAGAATGAGGCACATGTACGTATTGGCCAGTACAGAATGCAAACTTCTATAACCAGTGTAGCTGTGAAAGAAAAAATAGAAATGAAAGCTTAGCTGAATAAAAACTAGAGTTCTGTGCAGTGCTTGTGGAAAGTGGACAGGGACTTGTTGGCAATGCAAATTAAGTGCCAGATTCTGCTCTCTATTACGTGGCTGTAAATCCAGAGTAATTCCACTGAATCCGATGCAGTTATGTATTGAAATGTAATTCTTCCTCTCCTCTGGCTTCCCTGATACGCTGCTCACCCCTTCCAGATCGTCCCAAACACAGCCGCTAACATCACAGTCTTTGCTTGCCAAAAGGCTCATCTCACCCTCCTCTTTGAATCCCGCACTGACTTCCCCTTTCTCTGCTGTATCACATTCAAGCTTCTTGTCCTTGCCTTCAACACCCTGCATAATTCCGCACTTCTCCACTGATCTGGTGTGGACTCTACTCATGCTGGTTCCTTACCCATGTCACTATGGGAAGCAGGGCTGGCCTGACCATGAGGTGAACTGAGGCAGCCGCCTCAGGTGCCAGCCTGTGTGTGGCAGGGGTGCCTCTAGGACCCAGAGTGTAAAAATTGTGTCTGTGGCTGGTGCCTGCATATTCTCTCTGCTCTAGATGCGCAGAGATGGGGGAGTGCTGGGCTGGAGGAAAGAGGGCACAAGACACAAAACAGGCAGGCAGGAGAAAAGGTGAGAGGGAATAACAGAAAGCGGCAGGAGCTGCAGGGAAGAGGAGGAGGAGCCTCTTATGTACCAATCTAGCACCCCCCGGAGCCTGGTCTGATTAACACCAGCTTCTCAGGGAGCTTCCTGTTTCCTGCTGCTTCCCTGAACCCAGTTGAGGAGAACAGGCAGTCAACTGAAGCAGTAGGAGCCAGATAGGCCCTTAAGATGCTGGTATCTTCCCTCACTCAGGCCCTGCTACCAGCCTACTTATCTGTCCCCTTCAATTGAGTGTTGAGAGCCACTATAGCACAGAACAGCAGTCATGAGTGAAAGAAGAAAACTCCCCTCTGGGGCAGCATTCAGAAAAAGAAAGATTAAAAAGCTTCCTTTGATTTCTAAGCAGGAAGGAGCTCTCTTGAGATACATAGACAAATGTTCACGGTGAGCCTTCCGGCCCCAGTGAGGATGTGAGTGATGAGGAGATGTTAGTCAGAGTGCAGGTCACCTGGCAGCTACGGCAGCATCCATATCTCCATCTCAAATGGATGTAACCATGCACATTCCCGAAGAAAAGTGCAGATCAGACAAGAGTGTGGTGGAGGTGCAAGAAATAGCTGCTGCTGAGGTTAGTTCCTTAAGTCTAGATGATCCAAGACTGTGGACCCACTTGAGCAATAGCCTGAGGGACCTCCTTATACTGCATGGGACAAAAGCAAGTAAAAAACTTCATGTTTCCCAGAGACAAAGAAAACAGAAATTTCCATCCAACACATTACTGGCGTGAAATCCACAATGGTGAGAAAGTGGAGAGGCCAGGGCTTATGTACTCAAAACCCCAGAATGCTGCATACTGTTTTGTTGCAAACTCTTCCAGTCTAATGTTCCAGACACATTGGGTTCTATAGGAACAAAGGACTGGAAAAATCTGGCATGCCATGAGAAGATAGCAAATCACCAGAGAGCATTCTATAGGCGGAAAGAGCTTGTGATGAGACTAAGTTTTAAAGGCTACCATAGATGATCAACATCAAGAGAAGATTGCATCAGAGTCGCTTTACTGGCAAAATGTTCTAAATAGGCTCACAGCAAGCATTCTCACAATGGCAACCCAAAACCAAGCACTGAGGGGTACTTCAGATCAGCCGTATGTGCCAAGCAATGGAAACTTACTTAAAATTGTGGAGCTGATGGCTGAGTTTGATACTGTATTCCAGGAGCATCTAAGAGTCACCACTCAAGAAATGTACACACATCACTACCTTGGAAAAACAATTCAGATGAGATCATATAGTTACTGGCAACAAAAGTCAACCAGAAGATTGTGGCAGATCTGAAGTCAGCAAGATACTATTCTGGACTGCCCACTTGACATCAGCCATACAGAACAAACGACATTAATGATGCATTTTGTAACAAGAGAACCTAGTGAAAATGTCTCTGCAATGGTGACTGTCAGAAAGCATTTTTCTAGAATTTATTGATATTGATGATTCTGCAGGAACTGGTATGACAAATGTGCTTCTTAAAAAGCTGGAAGATATGGGAATTGCGATAACCGACATGAGAGGTCAGGGCTATGATAATGGTGCCAACACGAGAGGAAAGAACAGAGGAACGCAGACACAGATCTGAGAGTTAAACCCTCAAGCTTTTTTTTGTCCCATGCAGTTCTCATTCATTGAACTTGGAGGTCAGTGGTGCAGCATCAGCTTCTAGTGAGGCTGCTGAATTTTGTAATTCAAAGCCTCTACATATTTTTCTCTGCATCAACTCATCAATGGCAAATTTTGAAGCAACATCTGGGAACATCCTCTCTGACACTGAAACCACTGAGTGCCACACAACGGGAAAGTCGAGTGGAGGCATAAAGCCTATCAAACACCAAATTGGGAAGATAGATGATGCCATAGATGCCTTTATGGAGGATAATGCTATGACAGGAACTGTTTGGGGGAAGAACAGTGGCAGAAGGAAATGGAATGACCAGAAACATACAGAACTTCAAATTTATGTGGCTTCATGTTGTGGCATGACATAGTGTTTGAAATAAATGATGTAAGCAAGAAACTCCAAGGTGTTGACCTTGATATATCTGGAGCAACTGGATAAAGTAAAGTCATACCTACAGGCTTATCAGAAAGATGCGGGATTTCAAAACATTCTGAAGAGTGCACAGAAGTTGGCAGAGGAATTTCACACTGAAGCTATTTTCCCATCTATTGAATAATATAAGAGCCATCGAAGAAGAAATTTTGATTACGAGGCACGGGATAATCCCATAAGAGACTCCAAACAACAATTCAAAGTTGAATTCTTTAACCAGGTGCTAGATTGTGCAATACAGTCAGTTGAAGAATATTTCATGCAGCTCAAGGAACACAGCAGTATATTTGGGATTTTGTACGATATTCCAAAACTTCTCACTATATCTGAAGAAGACCTACACCAGCAATGCAGGACACTAGAGACAGTGTTGACACCTGATGACATGTGCACTATTGATGCGTGTGATTTAGGTGATGAACTGAAAGCCCTTTCAAGATACATTTCGGCAGGATCAACTCCAAAGGCTGTTCTGGAATATATGTGCACAAATAAGATGACCATCCTCTTTCCAAATGCTTTTGTTGCTCTGCGAATACATCTAACACTTCCTGTAACAGTTGCCAGTGGAAAACGCAGCTTTTCCAAGCTGAAGTTAATAAAAATACATCTATGCTCTACAATGACAGGGGAGTGGCTGGTCGGCCTTGCAACCATCTCAATGGAATGTGAGATGGCCCAGGCTGTGGACCTTCAGGAAACGGTTCAAATCTTTGCAACCAAAAAGGCACAGAAAGCACCACTTTGATTATTCAAACTGATAAAAATGCCAGGGTTTACTCTGCAGACAAGAAAAGTTAACTTTCAAACACCTGAACAGCAAATGTGTTACTTACAATTTTTGAACAAGGCATTTTAAGTGGTTAGTTCTCCTTTATTGGGGTAAGTAGCAGAGCAGCATCATGAGAGGAGTAGAACAGGAAGGCAGAACTGAGACTTTTCAAAGTTTTGGCCCAAGCGAGGGGGCATGGAGGCAACATTTGAGTTCCCCGCCTCAGGTGCCAAAATGTTGTAGGCTGGCCGTGAGGGGAAGTCTCAGCATCCCTTTTATCTGCTTCTCTCAATACTTCCCCATGCTCCCTCTTGTGTCACTGCTCACACCCTTCCTGAGCTGCTCTGCAAAGTTATCACCTTCAACTATTTTTATTTTATTTTATTTCCTCTTCATCCACAGGCCCTCAAGGAAACCAGCTGACACACACATCCACTTAGCAATTACATCCTCTCAGCACACAAGAGCAAGGATTGTTGCTCCTTCTGCATTATGCATTAGCGTCACTGAGTATTTGCATAACCTCAGTGATGTGTCCCTGGTCTTTCATTCCCTACTATTTTTTTAACCCTCTTAGTGTCTTCTCTAAAATTGGTTGCAAACTCTTTGGGGCAGGGATTTTAATGTTTTAGCTGGGTGCGTCTTTCATCTTTATTTGGGAGGCACCTCAAACAAGTTTGCGTGCCTTTATTTTAAATAGTAGTAGCAGTAGTGAGTAACTAAAGATTAAACTTGGTCCTAAGACGGAGTATGTTAGGGAGAGCTACTACCACCAGCTATTATTAAAGTTGCCCAATGCTTTATGGTAAGACCCTGTCTTCAGCTGCTTATAATTTTGCCAAATTCATTGGGCTGAAATTCTCTATTCTGGATGTCTGCAACAGGTGAAGGTTTGGGGGTTTTGTTTTGGAAAATCTCAGCCAAAATGGTTCAGCCAGTTCCAAGCATGAGGTTGGGGGGAAAATGTGTCGTCTTGTCCGTATTAAAAAATTCTCAAGAGCTTTGCATTTAACGACTCTATCTCCTCCATGCTTTAAAGCAGGGGCTTGAATTTGGCAAGAGCTTGCTGGCCTTTGAGTCAGGGATGCATTTCTTGCTGTCCCCATGAGTATCTGCCCAAACGTGGCCTCGTCTTTGAAAAAATTGCAGTTTATGCACGCTCAGTGGAGACTTCAATTTTAGCAGCTAAAATCTCTAAAGATTTTGTCCTTACTGAGCAGGCTTGAACCTCTCACACCTTCATGTCAGTCCTGGGCATCAGACATGATTCCAACCCACAGCTACAGGGCACAGAAGGACTTTCCCTGTAATGATTGTGCCTGCCTAACAAGATGTTGTTAACACTGTAAGGAATGTGACAGACATCAAAGGAAAGGAATTAGCACATGGAATACAGATGAAGCATCTGACTGGGCTCTCACATTGATGTAAATCAGAAGTAAATCCATTTGAATTCTGTAGTCAAAACTTTCAAAGCTGGGAACCTAAAATTAGGCTCCTAAGTGTGGAATGTTCAAAAGCATCTGGCTTTTAATAGGAGTTGGGTGCCTAAATCATTCAGGGGTTCTTTAACCCCCGCCACCAATTACCTTCCTAAATTAAAAGTGGTCGGCTGCTCTCATTGATTTCAATTTGTGGGTGCTCAGCAGTTCTGAAAAACAAAACAAAACCTGAGGTTTTTCTGCATGTATTTTGAGGGTGGGAGGGGCTAAATCTGGATTTAGGACCCTAATTTAAGGCAACCAGTTTTGAAAATTTTGGCCAACGAGGGTCACACTAGGGTAAGAGAGATTAGACTCATGCCCAAACCATGGGGAAAAAATAGCAAATCAGAAAGATCTTTTCAAGCAAGGTTACATCAATTTCTACAAAAGCTGCAAAAGATTTTTACAAGGTAATGATTAATGATCAGTGCTGCTAGGTCTTTAGCAGATGCAAAGGGAATATTGATATAATCCTATTAGTGCATTGCACTCATTATTCCTACTTATGTCAATTAGCTGAACATTTTAGCAGAAAGGTGAATTTAAGAAATACATTTTTTTTAAAAGCCCATGCAGATTTCCAGTATAAAAAATCAACTCTGAACAACCCCCAAACATCAAGGTCCATAAATGAACTTAATCTGACACTAATATTGTATAATTATATTAAGATGTCACAACTAATTTAATGACATAATAGCTCCCTGCTCCATAAACAACCACAAGTTTGGTTACATTTCTAAAGAATTTAGTTACCAAATAGGAAAAGGTGACTTTGCTACTTTTAGTTTTTGATCATCATCATTTTATATTGTCTATTGAGACCATTTTTCTACTTGGCTTTTCTATTGTTCTGAAATTTAAAAATTCAAATCATTTAGCGAGTAATTGAACATTTACACTAACAAAAGTTAGAGACTATTTCTTAGCGCACCCAAAAGAATTGTGTAAGCTTTGTCACTTTTCTTCAGAAAATGCAGTTTGGAAGCTCTTGGTAAACAGTACATGGAACCCAGTGACAGACCATTTGATGCGTGAACTCGGGAAGATCAGCCAGATAACCTTGATGATGAAATGCGTACTTTTTATTCTTCACTAGCTTGTATTTTGAGTAGTCACTTACACACATGCACAGTGTGTGTAAATTGATACTATTCTGCTCATTCACTTTGCAGGACTGTCTCTTATTCCATGTCTGTAGTATGGGATCCTGATCTCAGCTAGTGTACCTAAGTGCTACTGCAGTAAATATTACATTAAAAAAAAAAAAAAACAACAATGTTAAAAGAAAATGCAGGTTGCAAAAAATCAAGTACTGAACTGTTAGGAAATGCCAGAACATAGCCTGCCTGTGCAACCTTAAATCAGTCCCCCGTGCATAGGCAAAAAATATATTTTTCCCAGTCTCATTCTCAGAAATTTCCAAACCATTTTTGCTGAAGCTTTCCAAAAACAAATCCGTCAGAGGCAGACCTCCAGCATGGAAAATTTCAACCTTCGTGGTTAAAGTTTGGCAGAGTTGTAAGCAACTGTAAACAAGGTGTTATATGGGAAACGTTGGGCAACCTTAACAAGAGGCGGCGTTACCAGCTCCTCATATAAAAATAATTTGGCCAGGTGGAATTGCCTGCCTGACATACAAGGTCCCAGAGAACAAAGTCCTGGAGTGGGTGCCATAGGCCAGAGGAAGTCAGTGGGGACAAGGTAGAGGCACTGTATGCTTTGAGAATAGGCCAAGAAGCGGACGAAAGAGCGGGTCTCCTTACTCCAACCCATCCAAGGGATTCAACTTGACTTTGGGCATGGGCAATGGTTCACACTGTGAATTGCTGACCAACAACCGAAACTAATAAAATGGGAGTTATTTGGTAGTGGCACAATTCCCATCGCATTCTCCCTCAAAAAATAAAACAGCAAATTCCCTATGGGTGACCATCTTTTGGATTTCCGGTAGTCAACAGCAACACAAATTATTTCTGTGTATTATCGTAGTGCCTAGGAGCCCATTGTGGTAGGTGCAGAATAAGAAGATAGAATGTAAGCCCCTTGGGGCACGGACCAAGTACAAGACAAGAGACAACACATGGATATAGACAGATGGAAAGTGAGCAAATACAAAATCAAATCTTAAATATGGCTGGTCCAGTTCCTCAAGATGAAACACTTATGAGAACATGATGCCCATAGTATGCAATAAAACAAAAAAGGCGGGGGCTGGGAGAGAGAGAGAGGGTGTTCCTGAATCAATAGGCAGTAGATGATTTTGTCTTGTTGACCCCACAGGTTTGATTTAATTGTATTTATTTAATATTCACATAGCTGAAATGTGCTGGGTGTTTTATAGGCTTCTTAAAAGTCAGCATCCTGCCTCAAAGAACTTACAGTTTAAGGTTCCAGCCCCATATCAGAGGCTTTTGGGTGGTAGCAAATCCTATTTCACTTGTATCAGTTTTCAGGACAAAGCATTGACTCCCTGGTGCCTCTGTGATGGCATAATAGCAGGTGGGCTCAGGGGTTACAACAGGTTGACATGAGACTACAGGGAAACATGTTAACAATGAGATTTTTTAAAGTGTCCTCACCCCTGTGTGAGTTTAATAAATACTTTATTCCTGTTATTTTCATGCTGCCATTTTCACCAAAATACATTTTTTACCTCCTATGCACTAGAGATTAAGAAACAAAATTCCTAATTTTTTGTTGCAAATTTTTTCCCCTACAGTTCCTATGCAATAAACCAAAATGACTTCTAAATGCAGACCTGAATGCTGCTGGTTAATGGTGGGCCAAAATTATCCCATAATCCATAATTTATTAATATGTGATATAAAGCTAACTTGAGGAAGAATTCCTGAGATACAGAGCAGCATCTTCTTTAAATGGATCTAGGGTAGTTCAGCAGATTAAATAGATGTCATTCTCTACAATTTAGTCAAATTGGTTTGTTCGGTTAACTATGAAAAAACTACATTAAGCACTAATGACTGGCTAAGCAATTCTGAATTGGTCAGTCACAAGCATGCGAGACTGTGGCAGGAGAGGAATTGGACAATTTTTTCTTCATTAATATTACATCTTTCTTATTTGCAATCTCTACCCCTAGTGCATTAAATTTCTGTCACACCTTAAGAACTAGAGTCCCAACTTTAATGCATTCATATTTAATTGTGTGTATATACTGGTGTTCTGAAAATAAAAGGAACATTAAATACAGGAGGGCATGAGTACCAGACTACTTTACAAGCAGTACCTTATATAGAACAAATCTGACAAATCTACGGGAGAATCTATTCCAGATTCTGCACTGTTCATGTGTAATTAGTGTTTGCAAAGCAGGGGAAACTACTGTTGGTTACATGGCAAGTTACTGTGTGGCAAGCCAGGGTATGAATCTACATACTGGACAGCAAACCATTGATAACTACTCTTTGAGTATGGTCTTTCAACAAGCTGTGCACCCATCTTATAATAATTTCATCTAGACCGTATTTCCCTAATTTACTTATGAGAATGTCATGTGGGGCTGTGTCAAAAGCCTTACTAAAAAAAACCAAGATATATCACATCATGTTTCTCCCCCATCAACTAGGCCAGTAACCTTGTCAAAGGAGGGAATTAGGTTAGTTTGACATGATTTGTTATTGATTAATCCATACTGGATATTCCTTATAAAGCTATTATCCTCTAGGTGTTTACAAATTAATTGTTTAATAATTTGTTCCAGTATCTTTCCAGGTATCAAAGTTATACTGACTGACCTATTATTCCCCAGGTCCTTTTTGTTCCCCTTGTCCAGTCTTTTGGGGCCTCTCGTCTTCCAGGAGTTCTCAAATATAACTGCGAATGGTTCCAAGATTGCTTCAGTTAGTTCCCTCAGTATCCTAGGATGAATTTCATCAGGCCTTGCTGATATGAGTACATCTTACTTATTTAAATATTCTTTAACCTGTCGTCACTCTATTTTGGCTTGAATTCCTTCCCCATTGTTAATATTAAATTTGTTGTATATCAGGTCACTATTAACCTTTTTAGTGAAGACTGAAGCAAAATAGGCTTTAAAAAAAAACAACCACTTTTCTTGAGGTCATTAATTATTAGCAGTCCTTCCCTGCTAAATAGAGGACTTACATTAGGAGCAAGAGAAGGCAAGTGTATTTAAAGAATATCTTTTTATTGCCTTTTATGTCCTATGCTAGGTGTATCTCATTTTGTGCCTTGGCCTTTCTGATTGTGCTCTTACACATGTGTGCAATTCTTTTGTACTCCTCCTTAGCAATTTGTCCAGCTTTCCACTTCTTTAATTACCTGAAAATCAAAAAGGAATCCTAAAGAGCTCCTGATTGAACCAGTTTGGCTTCTTACTATTCTTCCGCTCTTTCCTTCACCCTGAGATATTTTGCAGTTAGGCCTTTAATTGTCTCCTTGAGAAACTGAGTTCTCCTGAACTTCTTTATCCCTTAGATTTTTTCCCCAATTGAACCTTACCTACCAGTTCTGAGTTTGTTAAAGTCTGTTTTTTAAAGTCCATTGTCCTTACTCTGCTGCTTTCACCGCTTCCTTTCCGTAGCATCATGAAATCGATCATCTGATGATCACTTTCACCCAAATTGCCTTCCACCTTCAGATTCACAACCAATTCCTCCCTGTTGGTCAGAATCAGGTCTAAAACGACTGCCTTCCTGCTTACATCCTCCACTCTGAAAAAAAAAGTTTTCCCGAATATGTTACAAGAGCTTACAGAAAAACACAACATTGCTAATGTGACAAAGAGTCCTGTGGCACCTTAAAGACTAACTAAAAATTTTTTTAGAGCATAAGCTTTCGTGGGCTAATACCCACTTCGTCGGATGCATGCAGACTGCATGCATCCGACAAAGTGGTATTAGCCCATGAAAGCTTATGCTCTAATACTTTAGGTAGTCTTT
>ML677332.1:84693868-84728569 GCA_007922305.1 Dermatemys mawii
ATTTCTGGAGAGTTAAAGATCCCCATTACTACTAGGTCTTGTGTTTTGGATATTTCTGTGATTTCTTCTAGAAATGCTCATCCACACCTCTTCCTTATGTAGTGGTCTATAGTAGACTCATGTTATCATCTCATCCCTATCTTTACCCAGAGACTTTCAACAGTCTGCCTCTTGCCTCCTCTTGCACCTCAGAACAAATGTATATATCGTTGATGTATAATGCAACACCGTGCCCCTTTTTACCATTCCTGAACAAGCTGTACCCCTCTATACCAGTATTTCAGACATGAGACTTATCCCACCAAGTCTCTGTGATGCTAATTAAGTCATAATTTAGCATATGTACTATTTCCATTTCTTCTTGTTTATTCCCCATACTCCTTGCATTTGTGTACAGACATCTAAGATGACGAGCAGATTTCCCCCACTGATTTCCGTGCTGTTGGTCCATGGGTGCTTTTCACATCTTGGCCAACCAAGTTCTTACCCCTCACATTACACTGCTTGCCTAAGGCTAGCTTGGCATGCCCATCTCAGCATACTACTGCCCTCTGCTGGCATTCCATAATATTATCCACTTTGCATTCCTTAACGCTTCCAGACAGATTTGGTGAGCTTTCTTCATTACGTACCTTTGTTGAGAAGCTCAGGATTGCACCTATTACTGCCAAAAATGCTGCTATGAATTTTAGTCCCTCTGCTGTACATTCTGAAGGACACTGGTACAAATTGCTTGAGATGTTGAGGACAGTAGAGTGCAATAAGAGAGTGCTCTTTACACTATGCTTTTCCAAGTAGCTGTAGCTGTTCTCATGGAAGCTGGCATATGGAGGTATCATTTAAAGCTCCTTACACCACAGAGGCCCTTGCACAGGAGAGGGGATTCTCCAGCAGGAAGGGAAAGCAGTGGTCCCACCATCTTTTCTCTGCTAGGGTTCTCTGGGGGACAAAAGGTTAATTCTTGCCAGGAGCTCCTTAAGAATTCCCCCACTGAGACTGGAGAGAAGAACTGAATTAGCAAATCCCCAGGCCATACTGACCATGACCTCTATCTGCCATGCTGACCACAGCGTGGATCATGAATTATTTCTACTGGCAAAACCTTGTCAGCCCTGCCTCCCAGGACTTTCATCTACCCAAGTCAATAGCCAGAATTGTAATAATTTGATAATATGAAGGAGAGTTTTGCATTGTAAGTCCTTTGTTGGAAACATCTGGATTTTTGTTCTTTTCTTTGAATTCTTTGGGTCATATCAGTTGCTTAATTTGTCACGAAAGAGGTGCCGGGGTTCAACAAATTAAGTGCTGGTGCTCAAGCAATTTTTTTACATTCATAACTCATACAGCAAGCCCAGAGGTTCTGGGTCTATGAACTGCCAGGCCTAGAGGTGCTGAGGCTCACTCCTGGCACAAATTAAGCACTGGGTCAAATTCCCTGGTGGTGTAAGTGGGCAATATTCAGTTCAAGTACACAAGGAATCTGGTCCTTTGTCTTTTTTTGTTTCTTTAGTTTTAAGTTACTCTATAGGAAAAGTAGAGGGTATTACACTTACACATTCTTACATTTGAGATTCAGGGCTTGCTACAAGTATAAACAATAAATAAGAGCATCATTGTTATTTTAACCCATTCAAAGCAGTGAACTTAGTTTCCCATTAATATACATACAAATGTCTCAAAATTAGGATACTGCATCTCTTTCCTCAAAGACCCAACCTGAAAGAAGGACAAAGTGTATTTGTATGTCATTTAATAAAGAGGAAACATGCTTCAATAATAATCGGTATGTCTGCTAAATACATTATATTTTGCATCAGTGGCTAAACACAAACTGGAATAAGACAAAAGACATTTTCTCTGGGTGCCTGGAGCACATAAGCCAGTAATGCAATTCTTAAACACAAATCCATATGCAACACATCATGGAGTTACAGAATCAAATCTAAAATGGTTGATCTGAGCATGAAAAAGTATTTTCTTGGAAATAATCACAGCAAGAGCCATTATTCAGTTTACAGCTACCACTGGGAATCTAGACAGATTCCATCTTTGATATTCAGTCATTTGAAAGAGAGAGACTGTTGTGAAGGAAATCTGTTTTGCAAAGTATATTAGTGGAAGCACTTGGACAGTCACCAACCCTAAACAGTTAAAAACAATTGCATTTTAATTACGTTGCAGTGAAACAAACAGGCCATGGAAATAATGGCAAATGGACAAACGTTTCATTGAGCAGTATGTTTAGCAAAGACCATAGCTTCTGAAACATCCCTTAAGAGCCATATAACGGCCGAGCAGACATGAGACATTGCACTGCATAATATTTCAACTCATCTAAGCCAAGCCAAGCACAAAAATTAAATAGTTCTCTCTGTTTAAGATTAAATAATGGTAATTTGGCCATCTGAAGCACAGTAAAAGGGAAACAAATGGATACATGGTATTAACAGAGTTAATTATAGATGCAGCTTAAAAGGCAAGACTGAGTAGTGGAAGAAAAGGAAAGAGTAACCTCCGGCACAGAGATACTGACATGCAGCAGTTGTCAGTCACCTAGCAACAAGTTTCCTATCCCTGCTGTGCTCTTTAATTCAGCAAATCTGCTCAGGATGTTGGGCTGTTCTCCTGACAAAACGCATTATGTAGTAGACTGAAGGATACAAAAATCCACTGTACACAACACTCTGCTCCCTATTGACCACTGATCCTTTCTCTCAAGCCACAAAAGAGGCTTGCATAATGCTCTGAAAAGAGGAAAGTCTCAGCAGAGAAAACATTTGCTTGTAATTGAGATTGACTACATAATGGAAATGATGTTCTTTTTTAAATTCGGCTTGTCGGAGGCCACACTGTTTGTCTCCTGGCACTCAACACACATCCCTGCTGGGAAAAGGGGCAAACATTGTAAAAACTCAAACCAGTGGGGCTTTTTCTTTTCACTGAAAACACAAACACATACACACACTTTGTAACTAAATGGGCATGTCCGTTTCCTAAGAACTTAAACAAGGGGAGGGAGGAAAAGGCAGCAGAAAAAAGGAAAATTACGCTGGTTTCTGCAACGTATCGGTTGGCTTGCTTAAGGACAAAACCATAATACAGGCAACATATTTGTAATTGGTTTGGATAACTAATGAGCACTTGTGGCTGAGAAAGCATCTTGTTTTATTCTGGTGTATCCTCAGCCACACTGCTACAAGTTACAGGCAATACCCCATGACTCCCCTGGATACACTCTTGTACATCTATATTAGAGTTAGTTTTGGGCTTTGGTGTATTGGCTATGTGAATGGAGGGGAATAAGCTGGGAGCTGGTTTTCAAAGATCTTAGTTTTGATATAGTGATCTACAGTCAGTGGCAGAGGTCGGGTTGGTCTCTCTATAGGAAACTTAGAGATGTTGCTATTGCCCCCTTGAGAGTTCCAATGGTTACTGATACAGCACTCCAGGAAGGGAACGGACTGGACGTAACCAGTGAAACTGCAAGAAGATTGTTTTATTATTACATTTTAGAAAATGGTAAATCTTACACTGTTGATTTCAGGAGCTAGTTGGGCGTGGAGGGAAACACGGGAGGTCATGAAGCAAGATTATGGCCCTGTCTGACTCTCCTTGCTGCCTATAGAAAAAAACCTCACTGGAAAGGAATAAGCTCTCCCAAGAACTAAGGGCTTGAGCCAAATCTCAGTATTAGACTTTAAGTTCTTTGGGGCAGGACTGTTACTGTTCTGTGTTTGTACAGCACTTTGCACAATGAGATCCTGGTCTAGGACTAGGGTTCCTAGGTACTATGGTAATATTAGGAATGATAAATAGTAATTAAGTTTTCCCATTGACTTCAGTTGTCTTTGGATGAGGTCCTAAAAGAGTCAAACTCATGTCTCATGTTACTCCATCTAAATGAGGGAAGTTACCATGGCAGAGATGAATTTGGCCCAATCTGTAGAATTTGACTAATCAACAACTTTGAGATAGGGGCACAATATCTGCAAATATTTGAGCACTGAGGACAAAAATTATTTAGTTTGGTGCCAGGGCATGGGATAGCTAGATATAATGGGATGAAGTTAAAGGGAAGTTTAGGTAGAACACTTGAGAAAAGAGTTCTCTGGGATTGTGAAATAGCCGACCAAGCAGAACAAGAGAAGCCCCATCATTAAGGATGTATAAATCAATCTGTATCTATGATGAGTAATACCACACTGCATGAGTAGCCACTGATATCCACTGGGACTGGGGAGCATGGGGACCAAACTTCTAAATGACAATAATCAGAGCCAAATACCATGCAGTCCAGATATTGCCACGTGGGCCTCCATCCTACAAACACCTCAACCTACATGTCTAGATAGCTCAGCTTCTTCTTCACCATAATGTCTGATCACTCCCCAATCTTTATACATACATACCCCATGAGGAAGGCAAGGCCTCTTATTCCCCTTTGACAGAAGGGAAACTGAGGTGCCAACAGGCAAAGCGATTTATCTGTGGTCACACAGCGAATCAAACTAAGGCCTCTGCAGTCTTAGGTGAGGTGAGGACTCTAGCTACTAGACTATCCCATCACTCTAATTTTAGTCTTGTAAGCAGTCCCATTATACTCCGTGAAACCACTCATTCATTTTCACAATATCATTGGCAAAGCAATGCCACAGGACTCTTTGTCACATTGACAAAGCAGATGATTCACACATCCAGGCAGTCCATCTCCATAGGCCCACGGGCTTTTGTGGGAGTCGTGTAAATGAAGTGTGTTTTACTAGTGTAAAACCTACTTCATTTAAATTGGGGTTCATTTTCTGATTGTGTCTTTGAGCTCAGTCTGGTATTATTTGACAGAGTTGGCACAGGCTCTCACCAAGAATCATTTGTTGTAATAGGTTCTTTTTCTGTGCTCATTAATAATTATGGAGTATGGATCATTTCTAGTTTATCTCTTGCCTAGAGAGTACACATTTATACTTTCTATTTCCTCTTGACATTGTTGGTCTAGTTTTACTTTCATTTTGTGTATTGAACATCAAGCTGGATGCTTTTTCCCTAATTTTAACAACAAATGTGCAAGTATTCTGACATGGATGATTTTTGTTGGATTTAATGCAAGTAGCATTAAGTCTGATACTTGGTATAACATACATCATTCAGAAATGAAGTTTCAAGGGTTGTGAAGATCTGCTATGAAGGGAGATTGTATAATTCCTCAACGTGCCATTTGCCTGCAATTACCAAAATGTAGTTTTATTGATTTATCTATAAGTATGAAAATCTAAAGCTGTATCTTTAAAATAATTATTTATTTTAAAAAAGTCAAATGATTTTTATCCTTATTTTAAAGAAAGCCAAAACAAGTTTTCAACAAGCACTATGACCTGTGAAAAGAATGTAAAGACTGCTTCAGTCAATGAGTACAAATTTCCATGAGATCTCTACATGGTCTTATGAAAACATCAGGAGACTTTACACAGCATCACTAAAAGGGTGAAATGACTTGGCAATATCGACACCTCAGAAAGATCCCAACAGCTTGAAACTATATAGGACTGAGGGCAAGTGGGAGAATGTGATGGATGAAATAGCACAAAAACATGAGGCCAGTAAAGCACTGGTAAGAGAGATCTTAGTATTTTACAGGAATGATCTAACTATCCAAACCACTACAGTTTACTGAAGATTTTTTAGCCATCATCACTGTAGAATGCTGTCAAAGAGGTTGTAAGGGAGATAAACAGTAGAGTTTATAATAGCCACTATACACATTTTCTGTTGTAACACTTGGATTTGAAAAAGGGACAGTTAAAATAGAATTACTCTAGTAAATAGAGAATTGCTGGATCAAGCTTAAAATAAAATCAATCAATTGGGATTTTCCTGTTGATATTTTAAACTTTTTCTCATGAAAGTTTTAATCAGTTAAAATGTATTATCCACCCTCTTAACTTTCCCAGAAAGGATTACCTGGCATTTACTATTCACCAATTTTGCTGAAAAGGTTAATAGTTCACAGGCTGAAGTTAGAAGTAAACAGAATTGATAATTCCTAATGCCTTTGGTTGAAATACAAGGGCTTTGTGTTGACAACCTAGGGGATGTAATGAGTCTCTAGTACATTCTTAAAGCTTGTTTCATTTTGCTCTGTGAATAGGGAGAGTAAAATTATAGTCTATAGGTGTTTTCCATGGTTCTTTCATAAACAGGCCTCCTGACACCAATTAAAGAGATTATGTCATCAGCTGAAAAGAAAGCTAGAACGTTGTATGGTAATGCTGTGATTACTAGAGACAGGGTCACCGGGCCCAATAGAACCGTGAATGACCTTGGTGAAATTAACTTCAGAGCTCAATTCCTAATTAACTGTTTTCAATGAAAGAATGTGAGATTTCAGACTAGTGGTCAAAACAGTCACTTTTTTCTGTACAAGGAGTTTGCCATCAGAAGTTAGTCTCCAATAGTCTTGAAGTTGAGAATAAGGTGGAGGTCTCATGAACATTGTGTCTTTAGCTTTATAAAGTCAACTATTGTTTCTCAAGCTTTTACTTTATATTGGGTCCAATCCAGTATTTACTTGCTTGAATAATATTCACTCACAGTGTAAGGATTATTGGCATGAGTAATAGATGCAGTATTGAGTCCAGTTGCAGGAAGGATAAAACTGAAAAACAAAAATCCTACCATTGTTACTACTAAGTGTTGTCCCATACGAATGTTTAAGTAGTTTCATGAAATACTTTCCAACTGAATTGCAACCTTCAGAAAGGTTCGATCATGTTATTCATTGAGCATTTTTTTAAACAGTCTGAAATAGAAAAGGGCAAACATTTTTAACCAGGGCTACTACATCTTCCTCCTCATGTAAAGATGAAGAGCAGGTGCTCAGCTGGCGGAAGTTGTCATAGCTCCATTGACTTCATCTGCCGCGTATCACATGCTTGTGTTTTGTTGCAGAAAACAGCTCTCAGATACAAATGCAAGTTACACTAGAGTTTGGGTGGCAATACCTGAAACTCACCTTTAAAGTACAGGAACTCCTCTCTTAACATTCTAGTTATGTTCCTGAAAAATGCAACTTTAATTGTTATGGGGAAATTGGACTTGTAAATGAGAGGGTTATGTTCCAGGGAATTTTTTTTCAGCAGACAATAAAAAAAACTATATTATATATACATACAGAGTATATGTTTTAAACAAAACAATTTAATACTGCTACATAGTGATGATGATTGTGAAGCTTGGTTGAGGCAGAGGAGGAGGAGGAGGAGGGTAGGATATTTCCCAGGGAATACCTGACTACTAAATGATAAACTAGCAATTGGTTGAGCCCTCAAGGGTTAATTCTCATGCCCTACAAGGCAGCAGAAAAGGAGGGAGGGCAGACAGAGACACACACAGTGTGTGTGTATGTGTGTGTAAGAAAGAGATATGTGCATTTCCCCTTTAAGTATGAAGAGTGGGGTCAGAAGTACACTGCCTTGTTAATTAAATCAGTAAGCTGAGCCTGGGCCGCAGCTGCTGCCTTGAAGCTCCCTCTGTCCATGTGTCCTGCCTACTCTATGGAAGATGGGGTAAACTGGGTGCAGGAGTGGGATGCAGAAGCAGGGGAGAAGGACACCCTGACATTAGCCCCCTTTTCTTCCCTTCCCCACCGGACAGAAAGCAGGAATCTCAGGGAGCAGCTCCAAGGCAGAGGGCAGGAACAGCACATGGCAATGGGGGGGAGGGACATCTGAACTGCCGGCAATTGATAGCCTGCTGGCAGCTACTGCACAGGCAACTTAGGGGAACAGGGAGCAGACAGGGGGAGCTTATGGGGGGCTGCCAGTCCACCCTGGTTCCACCCACCCACAAGCTAGCTGCAACAGGCTGCTCTTCCTGCAAGCAGTGGACAAAGCAAGCAGCTGCCAAACAATGTTAGCAGGGAGCACTTCACAACTTTAAATGAGCATGTTTCCTAATTGGTCAGCAATGTAACAACAAAACTACGTTAACCAGGAAGACTAAGTGAGGAGTTCCTGTAATGCACATTTCCTGGCATTGGTGATTGTCTGTAACTCAGTTACATTTACACACACACTATATATACATATATACACACACACATACATATATACACACACACACACATACATATATACACACACACACACACAGATATACACACACACACACAGATATACACACACACACACACACTGGAGAAAAAAAAATCCATGATTTAAAAAATGTTTTAAAGCCAACACTGATCAACCTTTTGTAATTTCTCTAGAGTGAAGGAAACAGAGCTGCAAACTATTACTACTCTCTGCTCATGCAAGTAGTTCTACTGAGATCAGTAGTCCAGCTTCAGAGGCCCTTACTTAGTCATCATTTTGGCAAACTGCTTTATAAGTCACTGTAAGGTCAATGGGATTTATCAGAGTATGGACTACGTAAAAACTGTATGAGGGCCTCAGTATTGGCCCCAATTCAACTACACATTTGTTAACAGTAGCAGCATGGGGAAGAGTTTGCAGAATCACATTTTGCTTTTCGGGGTTATTGAAAATCTTTGAGGACATTATCACATTCAAGTATAATCATCTTTAAAGGTAATGAGCCTAAAGGTTAAAATGTATACCCAACTTTAAGGCCCATATACATAGCTAGGGTGGGGTAAAGAAATGGAAGAAAGGGGAAGTTGATAGTAATGAATATAAATCAGAAGCTAGGAAATGTGGAAATTTAATAAGGGAAGCAAAGAGGCACAATGAAAAATGTATGAACACCAGAGTTAGGCATAATAAGGAGTTGGGATTCTTTTTGAAAAGAAAAAAAAAGGTATTTTAGGAATAAAAGAATCTTAACAATAATAGTGGTCCATTACTAGGTGGAAGTGGTAGAATTATTGATAATAGTGCAGGAAAGGCAGAAGTGTTCAACAGAGATTTCTGATTTGTATATGAGTAAAATCAGATGCAGTCATATCACATAACACTTTCCATTCCACTGGTATCTCAGAAGGATGTTAAACAGCATCTACTAAAGTTAAACATTAAGTCAGCCAGTCCAGATAATTTGCATCCATGAGTTTTCAAAGAACTGGGTGGGGAACTTGTGGGACTCAATGTTGATTTTCATTAAATCTTGGAATAAAGGTAAAGCTTCAGGAGACTGGAAGACAGCTAATGTTGTGCCAATATTTAAGAAGAGTAAGCGAGATGACCTGTCAGTCTGATATCGATCGAGGGCAAGATAATGGAGTGACTGATATGGGAGTCTTAATAAAGACTTAAAAGAGGATAATATAATGAATGCCAATCAGCATAGTTTTATGGAAAATAGATCTTGTAAAACTTGATATCTTTTTTGACGAGCTTGCAAGTTTAGTTGATAAACATAATAGGGTTGCTGTAATATATAGACTGCTGTAAGGTATTTGACTTGGTATGGCACAACATTTTGATTGCAAATCTAGAACAATATAAAATTGACATGGCACATGTTAAGTGGATTAAAAACTGATGAAGTGATAGATCTCAAAATGTATTTGTAAATGGGGAATCATCATAGGTGTATTTCTAGTGGGGTTCTGCAGGGATCAGTTCTTGGCCTACACAATTTAACATTTTTATTAATGGCCTAGAAGAAAACAAAATCACCGCTGCTAAAGTTGGTAGATGACACAAAAATTGGGGGAATGATGAGGACAGGTCACTGATACAGAGAAATTTGGATCACTTACTAAGCTGGGCACAAGCAAAAATGGTATTTTAATAGGGCTAAATGTATACATCCAGGATGAAAGAATGTTTCCCATATTTACGATGGGGACTGTAACCTGGGAAGCAGTGACTGAAAAAGATGTGGGTGTCGTGGATAATCAGCTGAATGTGAGCTCCCTTTGTGACGTTGTGACCAAAAGGGCTAATGTGATCCTTGGATGCATAAACAGGGGAATCTTGAGTAGGAAGAGTAAGATTCTTTTACCTCTGTATTTGGCACTGGTACAACCACTGCTGGAATCATGTGTCCAGTTCTGATGTCCACTATTCAAGAAGGATGCTGATAAATTAGAGGGGGTTCAGAGAAGAACCATGAGAATGATAAAGAGATTAGAAAACATGGCTTAGTGATTGAGGTCAAGTCTATCTATTAACCTTACCAGACAGAAGGTTACTGGGTGATTTGATTACAGTCTGTAAGTACCTACCTGGGGAACAAATATTCAGCAAGGGGCTCTTCAGCCTAGCAGAGAAAGGTATAACAATCCAACGGCTGGAAGCTGAAGCTAGATGCAGACTGGATCCTGGTGGCGCTTACCACAGCTCTGAGGAAGCAGCTGCCACATCCCTCTGGCCTCTAGGCACATGGGCATCCAGGAGGCTCTGCATGATGTGTGCTGCCTTTGTGCCCACAGGCACCGCTCCTCACAACTTCCATTGGTCACGATTCCCAGCCAATGGGAGCTGTGGAGCTGGTGCTTGGGATGGAAGCAGCAAGCAGAGCCTCCCAGTCTCTGGCCGCCCCAATGCCTAGGGGCTGCAGGGACCTGGTGGCCGCTTCTGGGACCAACACAAAGCCAGGACAGGTAGGGAGCCTGCCCTAGCCCTAAGCCCCCACTGCGCCGCTGACTAGACTTTTAATGGTCGAAAACGGACACCTGGCAACCCTACTCGGATCAGTTGACTCAGACTCTCACTGTAGAGCTAAAAATAGCTCCACAGACATTCACAGTGGGGTTGGAGCCCATCCAGGCTCTTCGACTACAGGCCTAAGACCTTTAGCACTGTAGCACACAGCTGAGTCAGTTGACTTGAGTGGTGAGACTCACTGCCATGGTGTAGACATACCCGCTGTTATTTGACACACCTGAGCAATTACCACGATAATATTACACTAGCACTTTTCATCAACCAGAAGCTGGGAATGGGCGATGGGCTGGATCACTTGAGGATTACCTGTTCTGTTCATTCCCTCTGGGACACCTGGCATTGGCCACTGTCGGAAGATACTGGGCTAGATGGACCTTTGATCTGACCCAGTATGGCGGTTCTTATGTTCACAGTCCTCATAGTACTTTACAAAGGAGGCAAATATCATGGATCGGCTTCTTCATTTTACAGAGAGAGAAAGAGATGGAGGCACAGAGAGAAGTGACTTGTTCAAAAATCAGACAGCTAACACTAGCAGACCCAGGACTAGAATCCCAGTTTTTTTAAGTCCCAGTCCAACAGCAAAGCCATGGGGCCACAAAGCAGCCTCATAACTAAAACGCTCTGTGAGATCCTACCATCAGCTAGACCTCTACTAAGCAAACAAATAAAAATACATGGTTTATCTGACAAAACAGTTAATCTTGTTAATTTTTTTAAAGCCTCCACATAGTTTAATTGATTTAGTTTACTAAAGATGAACATCGACTGCTTAGATTTGGCAGGATTGTAGTCAAACAAGCAACAGAGCCAGATACTACCACCCTTCCTCGGGTATGCCAAATAACTAGCTTTCCGAAAGGCTTTCCCCCCATTAATGAATGGCACAGAATGGTCAGCAAACACAGCAAGGTACATGGAATGAAAAGCCATCAGGACATTCTGCTTCCTGAGAGCAACGTATTCTTTACTACTTGTTTGTAGAGCATGGAAAGAAAAAGATTCCTCTCCACTTGTGGACCACCCATGAAACTTTGTTTTGTCCCTTCATTCTGACACGGTAGAGAAAAGAGATACTTGTTGCCTATTGCAGTTCCTGAGGCCCAGTGTACTTCTCCCGCCAGACAGTGGGTTTGGGAAGCTAATTGTACTAACACCCTGATAGAGTAAGAGCAGGTGTTGCAACACCTGCATTTTCTAAAGCTCACTTTCATTAAGACCCTGGATATTGGATCAGTGGCAGAGCTTACAGTCCATGCTAAGGTAGCGTTTAGGGGCTTGATGTTGTGTATCCGTTTATTAGGGAGGTTAATCAACTGCCCCGCAAGAGTACTGGAAATCTGCCGCTACGACTCAATCTGACAAGGTGCTGAAAACTCTGGCCTGATCCAGTGAGACTAACTTAAAGCACAGGAGCAGTCCCGCTGAAGTCAATAAGACTTGCCCGCATGCTTAACTTTAAGTGCATGCTTAAGTGCTTCACTGGATCACATTGCCAGATAGAGCCCCATATACTTTCAGTGAGGACCAGAATCTGTAGCATTCGAGCCACTCAATGGCCAAGCCCTGACTTCAACAGGAAGATCAGATCTGGAGTTTTTACTACATAAATGCTAAGGTAGCTGGTTGCAAAAAAATGTGCCACCAGCAGTGCGGAGAGGAAGGCAGGCATCCCGGCACCGGAGAACCAGGGCTTTCGCCCTGGCAAGCTTCTATGAACAGGAAGCTGCATGCAGATTATGAGGCCTGAAATGAACTATCCAGAGCTATGGCCCAGTCCTCCCATGTGAAAAGTGTCATTGAGACCCTGGGCACTGCTTGCACAAGTAAGAATTATTGACACAAATTAAGAGTTTGCAGGATCAAGCTCATAAGGAATAAAATGAGAACAAATCGGATACGGAACAGCATGTGGCCAGGTCCTCTCTGGCGTAGCTCTATTGCTGTAAACACCAGTTGGGGATCTGGTCTAGGAGGTTGTGCGGTCACTGCAGCCTACCATGCAAACTTGAGGCACATGTGTCCAAGTGATGACTACTAGTTACATGTAAAAGGAGTATATCATTCATGTTGCTCCTAGGGGGTGGTCACCAGGGTTAGCTGTAACACACTTCCATGTCAGGATCTCACAGGGCTATAGACATACAAAACATGGCTACTGCTGATGGTCGTTGCCACAGGGACACAGTACATGGGAATTCTCTCTCTGGTGGGAGGTCTCCACCTCCACTCTGGCCCTGCACACCACGGAAAAGGGCTGGAACAGTGAAGGGGCCCTAAAGCCCTTTTTATAGCTGGGGCAGGATTCCTCTAGAGCAGGCATGGTAAAACGCAGCCACCAACTGTCCCCTTGTGAGCTCTGCTTCAGGGGACATGCCTGAGGAGGGAAAGACATGTTGATGGCAAGCTCACAGCCCGGTGGTCATTAGGGCACCCCAGAGAGATTGCCATAATGTTCACAGGCCCCCAGAGCTGTTTAAGTTATGCCAATGATGCTCCAGAAGAAGCAAAGGTTGTTTAATGCCACCATATAAGAACGGCCCTACTGGGTCAGACCAGAGGTCCATCTATCCCAGTGTCCTGTCTTCCTGCAGTGGCCAGTGCCAGGTGCCCCAGAGGGAACGAACAGAACAGGTAATCATCAAGTGATCCATACCCTGTCGCCCATGTCCCCACCCTGCATGGGCGGAGTTCTGTGCTCAGCCTCTGAAAAGTTTAGCTGAGGATAGAGATGATCCAATGAAAGGTTTTATAATGACACCCACCATAAATTCTTCCACATTTCCAAGCAGAAAGCTGTCAAATCTGCCCAAATCAGTATTAGGTACCTGAAAGGAAATAATGGTACTGCCGGACTTCAGGGAGCTCCCTCTCCCACCAAACCAGCATTATCCATTTGTTGTTAGAGACCATATCCATGTTGTTTTAATTTCACTCTTTCCCTTTCACCAGATTTCCCCATCACTCTTACCTGGTAGCTGCTCATCACCTCCTAGGTTCTGCTGTATAGACCAGGTACATATTTGTTTGCTCTTTTGGCTTTTATTTTTGAAGTCTCTCTAGTACACTGCAAGGGACTCTTTTGTGGTTACTTTCAGAGGCTATCTCCACTCCCAGCCGCATGCGGTGTGGATCCTCTACAGAGGAAAGCTGTTTTATTATTAATAGCGAGTTAAAGATTTAAAGCAGCTTTTCAACAGTGCAGGAAAATATTGGAGAGCTTTTAAAAAAAATTACATGAAGCAACTAGGCTTTTTAGCTATTTTTGCAGAGTTCCTAGGTTTGAAAGCGGGCATTGAGCACTTGCTCTGCAGTGCCTGAGACCAAATAATTTCCCTTCACTTGTGGGCTTTAATGTACATTTCATAATTGGATCTTTCCTGTTTCTGTCTCCCATATATAGCCACAGGGACCCATGCCATGTTTGGGTGCCGATCCCATGAATTGAAAATAAAATATATAGGCAGTCCTTTGCTTGTTTTATCTCCAGTGCAATCCACCTCCTCCTCAACAGCCTTTGCAAAAGAGAAAAAAAAAGATGCCCAGAAGGTTAACAGCTTTGGAGGCAAGAGAGTCCTAAATCAAAGGCCCCATCTCAGGAAATGACCCCTCAGCAGCTTCAGCCTATTTATATGATGAGCACACAAAGCAGATAAATCAGCATGGTAGCAGCTTAGCAATAGAAAAAAATCACGCCCGTATAAAAACAGCTGTGATATTGTTCTGATCCACTCTAGTTAGTGCAGTTAAATCGGAGCTGTTTAAGTCCTGACTGGCACCAATTAAGTCAGCAGGAGCAGGACCAGGCAGGTAAGTGGAGACCTGTCAAACCTATGGAGGTCAGGCTTGATTGGACTATAGAACCCAGCAGAGTTATTGTTATTTAGGGCATTAATTGTCAGTGTATGATATGATGCTTAAATGATGTGAGAGACTGGGGTCCTTCAGAGCTTGGAGCTTCTGGTCATGGCTCCTACTTGTGTGTGTATTCTCCCTCCATGCATGTGTACATAGATAATGGACTTTAAGGGAATTCTGCACCAAAAAATAAAAATTCTGTGCATTGTATTTTAAAATTATGCAAAATTTTGCAAATGTTATTTGTCAATAAATAAACCTGGAAGCTCCAGCATGCAGTGGGGTGCACAGACCACTGGCTGCGTGGAGGTAGGAGCTCACCTTACAGGCACCTCTTCCCCAGGACAGGGACTCGATGGTGAGGCTGCACCTGACCCTGACACAGTGCAAGGGCCAGGCCTGCCCCAGAAAGACCCAGGGGCCCTGCCCCGCTGCCCCAGGCATGGGCAGGCAGGCTCAGCCCAGCAGGCTCCACGTGTGGAGGGGATTAGTGTGGGGGGATACAGGTGCAGGGTAAGAGGGTTCTGTGTGGCGGGGGGAATCCAGATACACAGAAGCTTGTTGGGGGGTTCCAGGCTGGGTGACCAGAAGTCCTGATTTTAAGGAGACAGTCCTAATTTTGGGGTCTTTGTCTTATATAAGCTCCTATTACTTACACACATACCCACACACCCCGATTTTTCACACTTGCTGTCTGATGACCCTACTTGCAGGTGCAGGCGCAATGGAACTCTGCAGCGTGGTCCAGGTGGGCCCCTGTGGGCTTCCCATGCCCCTGCTGATTTCTATGTAAATGGAGCTCCCATTGTTTCTGGTCACACCTTGGTTAATTTCACTGGAGACAAGTAGATGGGTTTCCTCCCAGACAGGAGGGCAGACAGCTGTTTCTCCCTATTTGGGCACAGCCTTTAAAGCATAGGTATCCCTATTTCTTCACACACTGTTGAGACACACATTTCACAATGATACTGATCACCAGTGTGGTACAGGTTTTCAGCAAAGACCTCACTCCATACAGTAATATTATATACAATCAGTTGACTCAATTGCTTATCACTTGAGGTTCAGCTCCTCCTCTGCTCCATCTTTATATACTAGTAAACCTTTGCAATGTAGTCTTTGAAAAGTAAAACCCAGACCAAGCATCTTTCTCCTGCCGGCTGTATATGCCAGGCTGTCTCTTTCCCGGCTCATGAGCTTGGTTACCTATGTCATTGTTCTGCCAGGTGGTTCAGCAGCAACAAGGGCTGGGTTCGACATCTAATGGTTCCCTTAATACAATACAGAACCACAGGGCCAAAACTAGCCCGGGGCAAGAGGGGCAGCCACCAAGGGAGCAAAGCCAGTGGGGATGCAGGATTGGGTCCAGCAGCATCAGCCAGAGCCCAGGGTGCTCAGCACCCCCAGAACAATAGTGGCCTGGCTGGAGCAGGCTCTCTAGGCAGTAAGACTACAGAGGTGGTGGCGGCCACAGGAGGCAGGTGGGACTCTGAGTTCTGGCTTGGCGGGAAGGCAGAAGCTGCCTGGCTGGTTCCTGGTCTGGAGGTAGGAGATTGGCTGCACCGAGTGCCTGGGGAGACGGGGAGAAGCTGAGACCTCACTTGAGGCTAAAATCTGCTGCCTACTGTTCACAGAAGTGCAAAGGGGAGGCAAAGCAGAGGGGGAATAGGCAGGGTCTGAGCAGCGGATGGAAACTGACTGTCGCGGAGGTAAACAGCTGAAGGCAAGGGCAGAGAGGGACCTAGGGATAAAATCAGGGATGGGAGCAGGAGGAAGGAGCCGGGGTTAAGCCCAGGGCAGGGGCATGCACAGGAATAAAAATGTGATAGCGTTTACAGGGATGCGTTCTGGGCCCGCACCATGGCCCAGAGGATATCAATGTCACCTCCGGGGCCAGAGGAGTTCTGTGCCTCTGCCAGCTATTGGGGGGGACACCACTGCTTGCCCCACTCCTTGTGCACGCCACTGCCCAGGAGTGAGGTGCTGGCACAGGGCAAAACCCCAGCACAGGGAACAGCAGAGGGGATAATAGTTGCTCTGATGCGATGAGCCACCCTCCATGTTTGCAAAAATAAGGTGTGGGGCAGAGGGGCTATTTTATTTCCCCTATCACAGGGCAGTAGGTCACAGCACACGCTTCCGGGCCTGCATCCTGAAAGACACAGGGCATCCCAAGGACTAGGCACAGCAGTTCCGCTCTGTCTGATACAGTGTATTGAGGTGGTACAGGAGACTTGATTCAGGGAAATATTTTACATATACTCCCCAGAAATGGTGAGTCTCACATTTTGAGTGTTTTGAATCCTTTGCTGGTTTATATGTCTGTGTAAAGTCTCCTGGCAGTTTATAAATATATATTTGCTGCTGCTGAGTCTCTGAATTTCAGTCCTTTCCTGCCAATCCATTTTAAATACAGGAACTCCCCACTTAACATTGTAGTACTGTTTCTGAAAAATGCGCCTTTAAGTGAAACGATGTTAAGCTAATCCAATTTCCCCATAAGAATTAATGTAAATGAGGGGGGCTAGGTTCCAGGGAATTTATTTTTTACCAGACAAAAGACTATCTAATCTAATCTATCTATACACGCACACACACAGTATAAGTTTAAAGCAAACAATCTAATACTGGTACACAGTGACGATGATTGTGAAGCTTGGTTGAGGTGGTGAAGTTAGAGGGTGGAAGAGGGTGGGATATTTCCCAAGGAATGCCTTAATGCTAACAGATCAATTAGCAACTGGCTGAACCCTCAGGGGTTAAGTCTGACACTCCACAAGGCAGAAGGAATGGAGGGAGGGGAGACAGCATAGCAGACAGACACACATACACCGTGTGTGTGTGAGAGAGAGAGATATGTGCATTTCCCCTTTAAGTACGCTGACCCCACTCTTAAGTACACTGTGTTGTTAATTAGATCAGCTTGTTGAGACTGCAGCTGATGCCAGGAATCTCCCTCTGTCCTGAGCCCTGTTGTGTGTCCCCCCTGCTCTATGGACGAGGGGGTAAGTGGGGTGCAGAAGCAGGAGGAGGGGGACACCCTGACATTAGTCCCTCCTCTTCTTACCCTCCCCCACACACAGCAAGCAGGAGTCTTGGAGCAGCTCCAAGGCAGGGGGCAGGAGCAGCACACAGCAGTGGGGGAGGGACATTTGAACTGCTGGCAATTGATAGCCTGCGGGGGCAGCTGCTGAACAGGGAACTTAGGAAAGTGGAGAGCTGATAGGTGGAGCTGATGGAGGGCTGCTGGTCCACCCTGGTTCCAAGCCCCCATGAGCTAGCTGCAACGGGCTGCTTTTCCTGCAAGCAGTGAACAAAGCAAGGGGCTGCCAAACGACATTAGAAGGGAACACTGCATAACTTTAAACAAGCATATTCCCTAATTGATAAGCAATATAGCAATGAAACAACATTAACCGGGACGAGTTTAAGTGACGAGTTTCCTGTATCTCAGTTCAGTGTTGAGCCATGATAGGCGCGTGGATGCAGATGTTAGGAGCTGCATGAAGAGTGCTTGGCGTAAATGGAGAGAATGCCTATTAACTCCCTGAGATAAGCATATGTCAAGTAAACTAAAGAGCAAAGTGTATAAGAACACGATTAGGCCAGCCCTGATTCATGGGTAAGAATGCGGGCCAATGAGGAAAAAAGAATACTTCATACCACTAAAATGAGAATACGCAGGTGGGTGCTGATAAGACAAGAGCAGCTAGGCTACACAATGAAAAGTTTGGTGCAGTTAGATTCCCCCACACACACACATCACAGAAAGCTAAGGGAGTATTGACTGAGATGGCTAGGTCACATGAGACAAGGTGAGAGATATGTTAATCAGAGAATACAAGAACCAGTAGTCAGGGGACAAAGACCATGAAGAAGACCTGGAAAGAGGCGGTTGGAGATGGGGAAGGAGGACATAAAGAAGGTTGATGTCAGCTTGGAGGATGTACTTGACATGAGCACTTGGAGATGAAGGACAAGATTCCCATTGACCGGACAAGGTGAAGGCAAAGCAGCAGCAACAGCATGATGTGTACACAGAGGAGGGCAGAGCTGAAGTGCCAGCTGCAACCTTACCGTGGTCATTTCCTAATTTTTCATTGCTGAAGCATGTAACCTTCACACGCATTCAGCAAAATCTCATTCCTCAAACTTAGTATTTTTCACATCCTCAGTGTTTCCATTCATTCCAATAGGTAAATTCATGTGGTTATTTATTCATTTTTATTATGCCCACAGGAATCAGAGAAACACACATCAAATATGCTACCAACAGTTGTAGTCTGCTCTTTGTAGAAAAGCCGGCCTTCAACATAGTACCATGAGGTAATTTTTGACTCAGCTTCACTGTGTTATTTTATTGCACGTCAGCGTATTCCTAACAAAAGGTGCTGGAGCCCCCTAGTGTTTGGTTTTGAGGTTTGCCAAGATCCCTTTATTAAATGCTGATCCAATCTCACACACATAAAGCTGATAGTTCCAATAGCATTGCATTTAATAAGATAAGCAACTCCTTTGCAAATAGTTGAAATTAATATTCAATGAGAAAAATAAACTCTGGAATATTGTCTAGCTATTAAATCATGAGTTTAACAGCAGTGTTACATGTTCTTCATTTATCTTAGTACAAAGCAGGCCTACACCAATCATAACGACAAAGAAGGGCACTGTTTTACTTACAGAAATATGTTTAGAGGACAATATTAGCCAAATTATATATATGAGAGAAAACATGGCTAAAAGGATTTGCTATTTCTATATTTCAAGTCTTTGTAGTTGAGGAAGCCAGTCTTCACTCATGCCTGCTGTACAGAGCTGTTTGACATGATCCAGTTCCACTTAGTAATTCAGATTAAACCTGGAATATTTTTGAGTCCTCACATATTGTAGGACTGCACACAATGTTAGATATGGGAAAGATGTTGAATCCTGTGATTCTCTCATTCAATGTTAACCTAGTTCACATCCGTTTAATTTTTATTTTTACTGTGGCTTTTCAAAATTTTTGCCATGCCACCATTTTTGCTATTGCACTTACCTGACAAAAGCAGCCTTTTGGACTGATTTGAATGTTTGTAAGCCTGTTTGCTAAGACAAAAGGCAACTGGAAAATAATTGTCTCCTTCCATTCTTTGGAAAAAAAATGCTGCTTTTCACAAATTGGTCAAAAATGAATTTGTCTCCTTCTTCCTCCTATTTTGTTTTTATCCCATCCTTATGGAAATGTCTGATGGAATTCAATAAAGATTAAACCAAGAGGGCTCTACAGACATTTTAAAGGGCTCTACGAAATGCTAAAAAACCTACCAAATTTCATTGAAATGTTACCTTTTCTATAAGTTGTTTAAAACTCTCCTATAGGATTTAATATCCTTGCTGTGGAATTCTATAGATTGTCTAAAAAAAATGTAGTAAGATTATAATTTTCTATTGCATTCTAGAGCATTGTTCCATTTAGGGGTTATTATATTATTGTTTATTGAGTCTTATAAGTGCACTTGGATCTTTACAAACATGTAAAAGGACAAGGCTCTTGCCCTGAAATGCTAACTATCTAACTCAAAGAGACACGATCTGTGGGACAGCATTATATAGCAGATGAACATGGGGAGATACTGTCACTGGAGAAATCAGCATCAGCTAGTTGTACAAGAATAGCATGTTTTCATGAGGGATTTGAAGGTGAGACAAGGAAGGTATATCACAAACATGGGGTCTGATCCTCCAAGCACAGGAGCTCCACCCTGGGCATCCTTAACTTCCAGCTGGACACCTTGCTGGACTAGCCTCATGAAGTGGGTGGCTTTTCCAAGGGCAGGGGGCCTCAGACAGAAGGAGCGGGAGCCAAGCAATGCAAAGTCACTAAATAGAGTCAGTGGTTGTGCATATCACCTTGAGGCTGAGGCTCTAGCACTGCACATTACCGCACTCCCTTTCTTCAGACTCAAGTCCTGAGATCTAAAAAGATAGAATCCTTGAGCAGGATTTGCTGAAGTAACACAGATTTTAGGGTGCACAGACCTAGGCCACCTCCAGGAATTGCTAAGACCCTCACCCTCGCAGAAAATCAGGCCTCTGTAGTGTCTCAGTTCAGCTGCCTGAGAAGTTGAGGCACCTCGAATCATTAGTTCCTTTTGAAAATGTTGGCCATAGTTATATAAAAGGACGTGACATTTGCCCTCTCGGTTTTGCTTCCTGGTTCTTATCTTATGCACAAGATCGTACTTTCATCAAGACAATGCATTTCCTCTACATATAGTTACACATAAAATCCAAGGAAAAATGATGCTGCATGTTTCAGCATAAAAGTAACAACTGGGAGAAATAACTTTTAGGCATTTCAGTTTTCGCAGTCTGGATTGCACCACACATCAGACGTTCAAATGTGTAGTGCAATTGCCTAGCAAAACAGCTCAGCTGAAATAGAAATAACTGATGCTGATAGTACCTCCCACTGAGCCAGAATTCCTAATACCGCATGAAACAGTCCAGCGCATGATACGTGGAGATCTAACAAAGCAAAGAAGAAAAAGTATGTCAGAAAACATTGCTGTAATGGGACTTGCTGATTTGAATAAAGCAGTATGTCTGATGTACCATGATCTCTTTACTGGATGCATCTGCCCTATTTACAACTCTTTATTTTATATATTTGCACTTATTATAATTCAAGACAAGCTAACACGTCCAGATTACAATACATTTCCATTTACCCTATAAAAAATAATCATGGGAACTTTGTACCCTGGTGGAAACCTGCCAGATCTCATGCCAGGTATTAGCAAGCCTTCCTGCAATGTTAACATCATTTATCTCTTAGGCGCATCCTTAGAATTAGGATCTTCTCAACAAGCCCGGGGTCAGCTCATAATTGCCTGTCTTGTGTAAAAACACTAGCAGCCTTGGCAAGAGGTAATATCCAGGCTGGAGAGTTAGAGTAATCATTGTACTTTCCCACCAATTCATAATGTAAAGTTAGAGAGACAAAGAGGGTCACGTAATATCTTTTATTGGACCCGCTGCTGGTGGTGAGAGACAAGCTTTTCAGCTACATAGAGCTTGAATGCTTTGTTTTTCACCAGCAGCGGTTGGTTCAGTAAAAGGTAAAATTTCATGCACCTTGTCACTCTAATATCCTGGAACCACCACGGCTAAAACACTGCCAAGAGGCACTGGTGTAATTCAGTGGTGTGTAGTTGAAGAGAATGGAGCTATGCACACTTACATCCCTCTGAGGATTTAACGCTTTTAATTTTGTTTTAGATCTTGGCAACCTGATTCTGCCCTCACATTGGTTTTAGGGTTGTGTAACTCCAGTCACCATAGCTGGATTACTCTTATATCAGGGATGGGATTAGAAAGAGGCCTAAGTCCTTAAGACTGCTACACATGTCCTTCAGTGCACCCCAAAGCATGTGTTAAACAATACAAGAAAAATAAAGTAGTGGCATTTGAAAGGTTAAATACCACTGTGCATGAAAAAAAGCCTCCGTAAAATACAGTGGTATTATTTGCTACGTTCCCACTTTTCACCCCTATGTAACTAAGCAAAGACCAACACGCCAAATTGCCATAAAGGTGTATCCATGCTTGGGTGAGAGGTCACTGGGGTGACATCAGTGTTCTGTTCCTCCCAGGCCTCAGAAGCCACTGCCTGGCTGTAACAGTGTCCAAGTTCCCTGACCCCCTCACATCTGATGGCTAAGATGTAGCCTCTCCTCTTACCTTCCTTCCATCACTGATTCCTGGGAGGAGTTTCGATGTTGAGCTCTCTGAAGAATTAAACTAGGTATGAGGCCGCTGTTGCTATGAGCCCAGGCTCCTTGTTCTCCAGTGATCACATGTGCCTCGGTACCCTCCAGGCCAATCTCTTCCCCTTTACCACCTCCACTGAACCCATCATTGATATTCCCTGTCTCTACACCCCCTCCAGATTTCAGGTGTGGTTCACTTTGCAAGTGCCACTCAATAGAGAATCTCCACATTGCTGTCAACACTATCAGCCACACCATCCTTCTCAAGTGTCTTGAAGGTACCCAGTAGGGCAGCCCTCTCTAGGGAAGTTAAGCCTCAGATACTTTCTGGGCCAATTGTCCCCAAACCATGGCAACACCTACTAGGAGGAGGAAGATTCTCCATGAGGATCCATTGCATCTCTCTTGCTCCATGGAACCTGCAGACAGTACTCCTTCAGGCAGGGCTGAAGTAAGGCATAGTCACAACACAGGTTCATGCTTAGGTCCCAACTCCTAGGTCCTATAAGTACACAAAACTTGAGCTTTCATTTAAAGATAAAAGGTGCAAACCTCTGACCTGCACACTTAAGTAAAAATCTGCAAAACATGACCCAAACATCACCAATGCTACATCTGCCTGAGTCTGCAGCCAGCCTGAAACAACAGCCCTGTGGGGTGTGATCTTCCCTAGGTATCGCAACAGAGATATATCTTTTGCTCTTTTTACAACAGAAAGATGAAGTCACATTGAGCCAGCTGGGTCCCAAATTACCATGTTTTCTAAATATACACAGACATACAAAGCCAGCTATGTACATACTATGGCAGGTTCTAAAATATTTACTTTTACCTACCTGCCATGCCCCTGAGCTCAGTATTTCCAACTAGTATCTCCCCTGTCAAGTGCAGCTCTGCTCTGAACAGCAAGAAAGGTACCTTCCTGCTGATCAGCAACTGGGCCATATGTATATTCAGAGTCACAACTGCTGACTCTTTTGCCCCTGTAGTCCCCTCCTAGCCCACGCAGCTAAGAGGAGGGAGCTGGACTTATTCCTTCTGCTACATCAGCAACAGATTCTAGTTACAGAGCCAATCATTTACACATGTGCAAATCCACAGACAAGTTTCAGAGTCCGTTGGAAAGAGTTTCTTGCAACATACATTTAGGACGTGCTTGAAAAAAGCCACCAACACAGCTTCCCCAGCAAGTGATGATATGGACACCACCTGGAAAGAGAGGGTGACTTAGAGAAACGTGACTCAGAATAAGAGAAAAAGAAGCTAAATCCATCAGCAAGACACTCAGAAGCCTGAGCAGATCAGCTCAAGACCAAGAAAGTGGTGGAAACTGGTGGATACCGTACACATCTGAGGGTGCAGGAGATAAAGAAAAAAGAGAAGAAAGCCACTAGGGTAGCATAGATACTGCTGTGTAATGCTCTAAACTAGTGGGTTGCCCAGGTGTAAGGGAGGGAATAATTTGGCCAGCAGAAGCTTTTTTATTGATGAGGATGTTCAAGAAGGAAAGAAACCAGCTCACCTTCAGATCCCAGGTAGAATATGCAGGATGGGTAGGAAAAAAACCACCTCTTCACTTGCAAATCAGCATGGGAAGGGTTTGAAGATAAGGTATCAGTGAGAGCAGCCTGTAGCTGGCAGGATAGGTGGTGATATGCGGGAAGGAAGAACCCAGCTTGGCTCTCAGATCCCAAATCCGTGGGATTTTTTTTTAAAAAAAAAGCCTCTTTTTTTATTTATAAACCAAGCAGCTACAACATTCAAAGGACAAAATTTCTATAAATATGGACTCCTCCCTGCTGCCTGGTTTGTACAGACTTGCTTTTTGGGCTAGGATATTACTGTGTCTGCTTCTCACCCTCTCCACAATGCGCTACATTTCATCCCTACCTAAGGAAAGTGTAAGTCATGCCCAAAGGGGGAAATCCCCTCCCCCCAATTATATTGAAGTGAGCCTGATGCAGGAGCCAAGATTTGAGCATTATCAAGACCATAGTATGGGATTTTCAAAAGCACCAAAGTGAATTAGGTGCACACGTCCCAGTCTCACTCTGAGATCTCAGCTCCTAGCTCTTTTGGCAACTTAGAAAAGCCTACACCAAGACCCTTAACAATCCTTAACAACAGAATGGTGGGAATCATTAGGAAAGGGATTGATAATAAGACAGAAAATATCATACCGCTAGATAAATCCATGGCATGCTGACATCTCGACTACTGCATGAAAGTATGGTCACCCCATCTCAGAAAAGATATATTGGAATTGGAAAAGGTACAGGAAAGGGCAACAAAAATGTTAAGAATGTGGAACAGCTTCCGTATTAGAAGAGATTAATAAGACTAGGACTTTTCAGCTTGGAAAAGGGGGGATATTATAGAGGTCTATAAAATCATCACTGGTGTGGAGAAAGTAAAGAAGGAAGTGCTATTTACTCCTTCTCATAACACAAGAACTAGGGATCACCAATTGAAATGAATAGGCAGCAGATTTAAAACTAGGACACTACATTCCTGGTTAGCACTGGCCCTCTGTTCACTAAAAGGAAGGAAGCACTTGGCACATGATGGGTTCAGTGAATAGAAAATCTGCAGAACGTCCTTTAGTGCAATACATTTAAATTCTGCAAATGCGTGAGTGTAAACCAGGCAATAAACTTTTGCTAATCAGACCATGAGTCATGATTAATTTATCACCCTGGTCTAAATACATCACGAAAAATAATGTAAATGTAATGTAAAGTAATGTAATTTCCCCTTACCTCTGCATGGGCCCTGCTGCTGATTGCTGAAGTATAAACTGAACTAGAGCAAATGAAAAAGATGATTTCCGAGCAAAAGCCTCTGTTTAATGTTTCCTGTGCATTCCATGTGCCTCTCGCCTCATGGATGTATATATTCTAAACCATATTTCTGCTGTCCACAGAAATTTCCTCAGCATATTTATACTGTCAAATCCATCCCTGAGCATGTACATGGGGAATAAATAATAATGAAGGTCCTGCAGTAAATACCAATGTTGCAATATCATCTTGGAATCCTGCTGACATTTATAAATGTCTAGAGCTTTCATGGTTCAGGACATCAGCAGAACTTACTGATTGAGTTAAACACGGGCATATCATTATAGGTATATTTTAAAAAATAAGGTGCATGGATTTCAGGAACATCTTTATTACGTAAGGTTAAGATATATGGCCAGTTGTTTTTCTGAGTTCTGCATAAGAAAGACAGAAAGAAAGAAAGAAAGAAAGAAAGTTTCAAGTACTGAAAAACACCATTTTTTCATATAACTCAAAATAGGCAAAACACAAAGCCTGAAAGTTCCCAAACTTTCAAATATTATTAAATACTGAGAAACAGCTGCTGTCCCAGAAAACTTCAGCTCTACCTAGACAATAAGACAGACAAGGAGTAGGAGAAAATAAATATTATCATCCTCATTTTTCACAAGACAAGATAGGAAATCTATGGCAGAGCCAGGAATTTAACCGAGCTCTCCTGAGCTCCACTCCAGTGCATTAATCACGTAACTTCCTTCACTTTTGGGATAAGGCCAGATTTGAGAAATCTCAGTGTCACTTTCAAGGGACATTATAAGTAACTCAAAGAAGGGGGAGGGGAGGGTTGGAATGGAGGAGAACCTCAACCTCAGCTATAGTGCAGCTATTGTGATACTATAATGCTGCCTGGACCATGATCTTACCGCTTTGCCAGCGTCAGTGGTAGAGCTCTATGTAAAGAGAGTGCACCGTGGTAACCCCAGTATACAATGCTGTGTGAGAGGCAGAGAAAGGCTATTGATACACATGGAGGGAAGTGGAGGACTCTGGAATGAGAGGACTTTGCTGCCTGTGCTACAGGGCAAGAGATTCTGCCTTCTCCTATGTACGCCTTCAAAGTCATTCCCCAGTCAGCTGCCACCATCACTTCTGCTGGCAGATCCGCGACTTGCTGCCTTAACAGGTGCTTGAAACAGCAGGTAACTGGAATGCTTGTCCCCTCCCCCAGCTAAGCCCCCTTTCTCCTGTGGACCCAAAGCAGCAGAAGTCAGTCGTTTGCAGTCATTCTGCACTGTACCCTTCCACCGTTAAAACAGATTTTAATGGGTCTTTAAATGGGCACTGCCAGCCTGGGCAACACCTGAACCAGCCCTCTCTTTTCCACAGGAAGATAATAAAAGTCTTGGAGCCTCCCCGGAGGATACGTGGTAATAGCTGCAGCGTTAGCAGCAGGTATAATGACGGTCGCCAATGGAGTTTTGTCATTTCAGATTATCAGCATTTTCTGAAACTCCAGAGTTTAGCAGGCTGCAATTTCCAGACCTCATTGGTGTCCATAAGTCAAGTCTAGATGTCCTAAAATATGTACTACAGCTGAAAGTGGGCTTGATACAGAAATGGCTGGGTGAGGTTCTGTGCTCTGTATTTTGCAGGAGGTCAGACTAGCTGGTCATAATAGCTCCTTCTGGCCTTAAAAATCAAGGTCTCTATGAAATCTGGTAGGCAGATGATCACCATGTGGGAGATGTGCTTTGGAGTGTGCTGGTGAACGTTGGTTTTGATTTGATTGACCGTTATCCCATTGAAAAAAAACACACTTTCTCCATATGCAAGAGTTCATTAGATCTGCCATAGCTCTACAGGCCACAGGAACGGCCTCCATTGGGGCGCGAGATTCTTAATGGGTTGTGCAATGAAAATATCCATATGTAGAGCATGAGGCTTAACTGCAGTGAAGCTGTGGCCTATTTGGCCATGGAATACACTGGGTGGGTGACTCTGTCAGAGTCCCTGGCATGTTGCACATGCATTTTGCATGGGAAGGGGCATTCATTAGTACAGGTTCAGATCTGAGCCTGGTTCTTAATGAGCTTGTGCTCTAGGGTGATAATTAGGGGGTGGGGATAAGCTTATCCCACATCTTCTTAGTGCAGGGTTCTTACCCCTTCCTCCGGAGCATCTGGTACCAGCCACCATCAAGGGCAAGCTACAGGACTCAGTGGACCTTGGCTCTGAGCCAGTGTGGCCATTCCTGCATTCCTGTCTGAGTACTCTTTGGTGGCCTAAATGAAATGAGTTTCTGGTTTAGTCCACCTGTCTTTACCAAAACTAGCAGCCTTGTGTCAGTCTCAGCAGACGTGCTAAAAACGTAGTGGATGTGGTAACTGAGTGACCCTTTCGCCTTATAGGCAGCCCCCTCAGAACAGGTCTGAGGCATATTGGTGCACTGCAAACTGTGTCCATTCATAGAATCATAGCATCATAGAAGATTTGGTTGGAAAAGACCTCAGAAGGTCATCTAGTCCAACCTTCTGCTCAAAGCAGGACCAACACCAACTAAATCATCCCACCCAGGGCTTTGTCAAGCCTGACCTTAAAAACCTCCCTAGGTAACCCATTCCAGTGCTTCACCATCCTCCTAGTGAAAAGGTTTTCCCTAATATCCAAGATTCCCTGGCACATTTTTTCAGAGTCAGGATCTGTCCTGGTGTTCCCGGGCTAATGTGTCCTTTGCCCCCCATTGTGAGCCCAATAGGTGACACCGAGGGGCAGTTGCAGTTCTCTGGGATTGCACGTAATGTGTGAATAATTTAATACTTACAGTGCAGTGGTGTGCAAAGGTTCCACCCAGGATTAAGGCGCTAGGCAGTAGCGTAGCTAGGGAGGATCAGGGGAGCAGCCGCTTCCCCTGAGTCCAGAATTGGCAAAGTGGCGCCTTTTTGACTCACCGGCGCAGAGCAATGGCCACCGAAACACCGCAGAGAGAGGAAGCATTTCTGTTGGTGGCATTTCAGCAGACAGGTGCAGACCATTTCATACTGCACCTTTTTTCTGGTGCTCGCTCTCCCACATACACAAACCTGCCTATGCCACTGGCGGTAGGTGCTGTACAAATAGATAGGTAGATGCAGTCCCTGCCATGAAGATCCTACAATCTAATTTAAAATCAGGCACAACACATGAGGGTAACAAACAATAGGAAAGGGTGGGGGATAGACAGAATAGATGAGGGCAGCAGTAATAAGATCATGCAACGACATGAGCTAGCTATGTGCTCTGAGAGTCTTGGATCAAAAATGCTATTTAAATGCTGCTGGTGTGCAAAGACCACAGCCGATCATGCTGCCCATATTGTCCCATCGTTGCCTTGTACTTCCCCCAGCAGCCTGAATTCATTGGCTGTTTTTTGTCTGACACATAGATTGTAAGCTCTTTGAGATAGGAACTGTCTCTATGTTCTGTGTTCGTACAGCACCTAGCACTGTGGGGTGCTGGTCCACAAGTAGGCCTCCTAAGCACTACAGTAATGTAAATAAATACATGAATTAATATTACTATGCAAATCAGACAGCTGGAAAAATTTATTTATGGCCCCAAATAGCCTAAATATTTTATAAACGTCTTTGTGTGAATTCTCCAAATTACTGTTCTCTTGAATGTCATTGGCTATAACATTCTCTTTCTACCTCTAAATGGTTTCTTGAGCTATTCTTCCCCTACAATGAATAAAAACAGCCAGTTCCTTAGCAAGGGAGGGTGGGGGAAGCCCATAGGTAATAACATATATAACAGCCTTTTTGCACTAAAAAAAATACTTTGATTCTCCAAAGATGAGGTTCTTTAAAGGTCATGTTTTGATGTCATCTTTCCCCCCTAGTCGCTGTTAAAAAAGATCAGTAGTATTGACCTTGACAACAGTGCCTCAGAGGTTTAGTGACAATCTATTCTGTATCAACGAGCACACACAGCCGCTTTTATGGGTTAGGGCGCTCACAGTGCATTTGATAGCAGGCAGGTCGGCTTTTCTTGACAAGACCCCAAGTAAAAAGATTTCATGTATCCATCTCCATGTGAATTGGATTGTACCCTACTGACATTAGATCCCCAGCTCCAGGGGAAACCACGCGAGGTGCTGTGTGGCTGCATTAGCCTGACTTAATGGCTGTACAAAGAAACAAAGCATGACAAGGACTAAATGATATCGGGACGGTAGAATTGTCAGTCTCTCACCAACCTGTCTTGATTCCCACACTTATTAACCATTTCAAGCAATAAAACATACAATTTAGGGATGGGGTTTTTCAGTTCTATTGTGGGCTATAAAGGTGGGTCACATGTAACGGCTAAATTAATGATTGGATCCTGTTGTGAATCAGCTACGCATTCCATTCTGTTCACCTTGTACATAGGAAGTCAAAAGGTGTGTTGAAGATGTGTGTCAGATCATCAGCTGGTGTAAAACAGGGTAGCTCTGCTGATTTCAATGTGTACCACCTGAGAATCGGCCCTGTAAGTCTTTTAGATCTGCTGTCTAAAAAATTCTACCAGCCTTCATTATACTGAAAAAGAAACTAGAATTTATTTTTTAATGGAAATCGTTTTGAAAAACAAAAAGAAAATCCTCAATAAGTTAGTTTAAAAACATAGGTCCATTGAAGTCAGTGAGAATTTACCATTGACTTCAGTGTTTCACTCACAATCTTAACTTACAACCAATTTTTACTGTTATGCTGATTTTTTTTCTTGAGTTACAGTGATTTAAACAACAACAATTGCAGGGAAAATAAGTAACTTGTGGGAGAGAGGAGGGATTGGCTGAAAAGTAAAACCTCTATTTCACAGTTTTAATTTCCCAGATTTAATCAGTTATAATTACTCTTTGCAAATTATTACCTTTACGATGGACTGAGTGGCCACCTGTCATCAGCATTGCCTCTTCAGTGCATGTTCTGTTGTGTTGTTCATTCCAGAGTCTGGAAACACCAGTAGGGCAGCCCTTCATATATGCACACTACTTATTGGAGTAGCAAGATGCTACAGAGCTCACTGAACCAAAGTAGGGTAGCTGCTCCATGCTATGGAGTTATTAGAGTCCTGGTCATGCTCCAGACACTTTGCATCACTCCACTACTGCAAAGTGGGCCTCAGCCTAGCATATCTGGCTTCTAGCTGATCTCTCTCTCAGGTCAGGTGGCATAGAAATACAGTATCAGGTCTTCTGCTCCCAAGAGGGCATGACTGGGGAGACCAGGTATGGCTGAAATTCCCCTGTAACCTACAATTACCATATATGTCACCTAGGGTTGTTTCAAGTGGTGTAGTTTAGCGCACCCTTCAATGGGGTTGGCTAATTGCAGAACGGTCCCAGGATTGAGGGAGCATGAAAAGCATCTACACTCCTCCCATCTTAGCTGTAATGAATGTTGCTAGGCCATAGCTGAGGTTCTGAAATTTGTGAAATTTCAAAACATGCTGAACTAGTCAACACAGTTAACCTGTGGAATTTTTTGCCAGAGGATGTTGTGAAGGCCAGAACTATAACAGGGTTCAAAAAAGAACTAGAGAAATTCGTGGAGGATAGGTGCATCAGTGGCTATTAGCCGGGATGGGCAGGGATGGTGTCTCTAGCCTCGGTTTGCCGGAAGCTGGGAAGGGGTTACAGGGGATGGATCACTAGGTGATTTCCTGTTCTGTTTGTTCCCTCTGAAGCACACGGCATTGGCTACTGTTGGAAGACAGGATCCTGGGTCTGACCAAGTATGGCCATTCTTCTGTTAACTAGCGTTCTGCAGAAATATGGATGGGAATCAGTTTTACTCCACATATAAAACATTAACATTCATGAGGTTGTATCACAACACATTCTTAAAAACACTCCCAATTCACTGTGTCTTTTTTTTCCATTAACATTATCCTAGTTGTTCTTCTGCACCATTGATTGGTATGTTTTTATGCAAAGTCTACATCATTTTTTAAACTGAACTCTTTTGTCTCTCTGCTCTCTGCTGTAGCTGTATGAGCAAGAGAATGTAATTTGAAAGGCGATCGCTATTTTATGGCTTCGATCCAGCAATAATCATGAAAAACAGGTAAACCAAATGAAGCAAGATTTAAGTCAAGGACCACCACCATAGCTCATCACATTAGTGACTGCAACACATTCAATGCCGTTTTCAGAAATCCCAGCTCAAATGGCTTGTAGTACATTAAAATTCCTAGGTCAATCAGTCAAGGGGTTTTGTTTTGCAGCTCACAGATGAGTTTGAGAAACAAAGGACCAGGTTGCTCAAAATACAACTTTGGTTGAAATAAGCCTCCGTGGGGTTTCATTCCTCATACAGCCCCTGCCGCCAGGTGTTGCTCTGGGAACCAGGACAAAGAATGTAAAGGAAAGAAGAATGAGGAAGAAAAGGAAAAGATTAATCGGTCCATCAAATGTAGACTCCTGAGCAGCACATTTGTTCCTCCTGCATCAAAAGTTCTTCCATTGCCATTCAAAACAATCACCTGGCATTTAGGTTGCCTTCGGCCTTTCCCCCATTTTGAGCATGTCATTATTCACACCAGGTGCATTGCTTCCACCCATCCCTTAGGACTTTACCATTCACGAGCACATGAATTGTAATTTGCCAGCCTTCACTAAAGTTCCTTTGTAAAAGTCTCCTACCCTGGGTGTAATGTTACACTGACTGAGGCAAGCAGGACAATGAAAAGGGAAATAGAATTTACCCAGCTAACAAAGGATATTAGTGCTCCCTGCTCCAAACCCCAGGTGACTGTACAGAATTGATTGCAGGGTCTCCGGTGACAGAAGGCTTGTGTCATATTAAAAACATGAATGTGGCAGCGGCAGTAGAAAACAAATACACACGACGGTGGCCAATTACTGTAATTGTAGTGTTTTGTGTAGCTATTTTTTTGCACAATGCAACTGGTGTCATTTAAAGTAGACATCAATGAAAGAAATTAGCCAGCAGGCTCTTTAATGCCAATGGCAAGTATTCAGCTGGATTAGCATTTTCCAAAATAGAAAGATCTCCAGCCTGCTTTATTTAGATTATATGGACCTGTTCTTCTTTGGTATGGAGCACCCACAACTCCCACTGATTTCATCTGGAATAGTGCCCCCTCAGCACCAGTCAGGATCAGGTAGTGAAGTGACAGCATCACAAGAATGTGACTCTTTTGGCACTAGTTACCCATCTGGTGTGCTGCAGCCATCGCTTCCCAGGCTGGCTGGAGTCATCTCATTGTGCTGCCCCTGTCTGTTTTATTGCTTCTATTTGGGGCAGTCACTATCTCTTTGTTCTGTGTTTAGACAGTGACGCAGATAGCGGGCACCCCATTCATCCCTAACCTAGACCAATTGGAGAATTGGGCCGAAAGAAATCTGATGAGGCTCAACAAGGACAAGTGCAGAGTCCTGCATGGAGGACAGAAGGATCCCATGCACCGCTACAGGCTGGGGACCGAATGGTTAAGCAGCAGTTCTGCAGAAAAAGACCTGGGGATTACAGTGGATGGGAAGCTGGATATGAGTCAACAGTGTGCCCTTGTTGCCAAGAAGGCTAACAGCGTATTGGGCTGCATTAGTAGGATCATTGCCAGCAGACTGTGGGAAGTGATTATTCCTTTCTATTCAGCACTGATGAGATCACATCTGGAATATTGCATCCAGTTTTGCCTCCCTCTCCCCTCCCCAGAAAGGATGTGGACAGATTGGAGAGAGTCCAGTGGAGGAACGAAAATGATTAGGGAGCTGGGGCATATGACTTGTGAGGAGAGGCTGAGGGAACTGGGCTTGTTTAATCTGTAGAAGAGAAGAGTGAGGGAGGATTTGATAGCACCCTTCAACTATCTGAAAGGGGGTTCCAAAGAGGATTGAGCTAGGCTGGTCTCAGTGGTAGCAGATGACAGAACAAGGAGTAATGTTCTCAAGTTGCAGTGGGAGAGGTCTAGGTTGGATAGTAGGAAACACTATTTCACTAGGAGGGTGGTGAAGCACTGGAATGGGTTACCTAGGGAGGTGGTGGAATCTCCATCTTTAGAGGGTTTTAAGGTCAAGCTTAACAAAGCCCTGGCTAGGATGATTTAGTTGGGGTTGGTCCTGCTTTGAGCAGGGGGTTGAACTAGAACCTCCTGAGGTCTCTTCCAACCCTAATCTTCTATCATTCTATGATTCTATTGTAATGCAAATAAAGAACACCACCAATAACAAGGAGGAGGTGAGGGTTTGGGTTATTCCAGTTCCCATCTTTGATTTGTTTTGATGCATTGGCAAGTCACAGGCAAGGTGTGCATTAAGGGAACAACTAAGAAGACAAGAGGGACAGTTAAGACAATGTCTCTGATTATTGTTTTTTCTCTTTACTGAGGAAGGTAACACCTACACTAAGAAAAAATAACTGTAGATGTTAGGAGGCAAAGGTTCAGCTGTGCCACAAGCCAAGACCTGTTTCTGACTCCACTGCAGTCTGGCCAGTCCCTGCAGTTGAGCACGGGCGAGCCTGAAACGGGTGAAGGAACCTCAGGTAAGTGTGTAAATAAATTTCCCATGACAGTTATGTCCTGATAAGTTGGAGGAGTCATAACTATCGAATAATCATAAATTTACTCACAGTAGAAGAGGTAGAACAACAACAAAGAGATACATTTGTTTGTGTACACAGGGAAGTCCTTTGAGTCCGCCTGACAGATCTCTATGAAATGCCCAGGGAAGTACTCTGCAACCCTCCCCTACAGGTTCCTAAGGATGGCAGCTTCTACCTTCCTCTGCAGTAGGACACTTCCCCATGCCAGTCAGTGATAACTTCGGCAGGCCTCATTGCAATACACAGGCTAGTGGTATACGGGGCAGAGGTGGCTTCAGGTTGCCAGCAGCAGCTGTGCTCTCTGTGTCTTGGTTAGCCTCAGGGGTGAGTTATCAGATAAAACCACCACCCCTTGTGGGAAATGGTGCCAGTCTTCAGGGCCATTGCCCTGAACTCAGTTTTGTGCAACCCAGGAATTCCAGCCTCATTTCCCTACTCACCATGGCTTGGTGCTGTGAGCGGTGCCATGATCAAGCCCTCCGAAGCAGACGTGCCATTAAGCCTGTCTTGTTTAACACTTTAGGGGAGCAAGGGAAGGGAGGTGTTGAATCTTAAAGTCTTGTTTTCTGTACATGCTGTACTGGCAGTGGTACCTCTGAGGGGAAAGAATATTGTGGTCAGATGTTACACAATGTATTTCTCCAAGTGGAAGCAGAGTGAGTGTGCCATACAGCCAATGAAAGGGAGGGGATGAGAAATCAGCTAAGGTCATCAGAGAATTATTTTCTTTTGAAATGTCCGTAATCTTACTCAGCTGAAGGAGGAATGCAATGTAAAGACCTACAGTCAATTTGAGAGCTAGTCAATTAAAAAATATCCAGTATAGCACCGGCCTCTGAGTCGTCTGCCAATTTTTGTGGTTTTACAACCCGCATCTCCCTATTTTTAAATAAATTTTCGCTCCCCTTTCTCTGTGAAGGACTCACACAAAGAACGGGGGAAACTGACTTTACTAGTGCATAAGGGAAACAGTAAAATGGATTATGTACAAATTACTGCCCAATGTATAGAATCAGAGGGGTAGCCGTGTTAGTCTGGAATTGCAGAAGTGACAAAGAGTCCTGTGGCACCTTAAAGACTAACTGAAATTTTT
>ML677332.1:84733569-84772083 GCA_007922305.1 Dermatemys mawii
AAAAATTTCAGTTAGTCTTTAAGGTGCCACAGGACTCTTTGTCACTTGCCCAATGTATAAGCATAGATGAATGCATTTTCTTCTGATCTCCATCAATTACAGGAATTGTGGGTGTCATTTCTAAAACAGTAGGTTAAAAAAATTCAGACAGATTTTTAGTTTCAAGAGTATGGTTTGCAAGTTGCCGTCTGCCCTAGAGAAGGGGGCTGAGTCATTTGAGAACAGTTATACAGGCTAAGACTGAAATCTCCTGCTTCTAGTCATCAGCTGATCAACACATGAGCGAGGAAAGCTTCGCCGTCACCATCCACCTGCACAGCATAGTGCTACTGGACAGGTGCTTTTTGGAAAAGGTGGGTTCATTTTTTTCTGAAGCATCAGACAGTCCATTGCTGTCCATCTACTGAACCAGACAGACCAATGGTCTGATCTAGTATGGCAAATCTTAAACTTCTCTGCAGCAACTTGCTAAGGAAATATGCAGACCTTATTTCTGGGCTATATTATCCATCAAACAACAAAGTTTAGACAGACCATTACATCTAGTTCAAATGATGAATATGATTATGATGATTTTTATGTTAAAGTTCATCTAATATCCGATTAAAGCCAGACATTTCTCTCTCTCTCATTGGCTGCTCAATGCCTTCTGAGATAGATGTACACAGCGATTGTATATTTAGTACGCTCATCCAGAAAAGTCACTTTTCGCTTTCCTGACTTATAACCGAAAGGCCCAGGCTCTGGGGTGACAGTCTTCTAGGCTCAAATAACCTGAAATTTGCTTTAAAAAAAAAATCGGTAGGAGCCTGATCCAGGAGGAAAACAAATGCCATGAGTTGTACCTCCAGTTTCCTCTGATTCTGGAGGGCGGGGGAGGAAGTGGGTACATGTATTTCATACAAAGACATCACATCATTTTAAAAATATTTTCCATATGCATAGGCTGTAACTTATCAAGGAGGCCACTGTCAAATTAATTCCTATACTAATCCCCACACATAAGTCCTCTACATAAACCATGCCACTTACACAGCAGTGGGTTAGATTGTATTTTGGAAGGTGAGAGACGTTTGGCTCCCCCTGTGGAGCAAAAAAAGGTCTCTCCCTCCTTAAACCTGCAGCTGTCAGCACAGAGCGCAGGACACCAGGAAGAGACCACAGCCATTTGTGCAGAGGCGCTTTGCACTCACTGAGACTATTGTTAGTGGCTGGATTCCAGACGTGCTGTCATTTTAGGATGGTATTTATTATTCCTCCAAGCCTTTTAGGAAGCAATTCCCTATCTGGGCTAAGAAGAGAGGGAAACTTCTCTTCTAGGGCATTTGAAATAACAATTCTAGCAACATTGTTTGACAGCTACTGGAATGTATGTTTCTTGCAGGGACAAGACTTTTTAAACTGTTAAGAAATGCAACACAATGTTTAAAAGGCAAAAGTCCTGCTTTCCTCCAAATAGCTCTCAGACCGACAGTGTTAGAAACTGGCCTACCAGGGAAATTGTGGCTCACTTTAACACTAAACCACCAGATGGTTTTTGCCTATTTGTTTTGAAATGTCTTCTTCCCTAGGCCATTCTACAAACACACTCTCAGCTGTTTTACTCATTCTTCACCTGCTTATTCCTCAGCAGCAGACGAGAACAGAGCAGTGCAGAGAGAAACACAGTTCTTCATTTAGCCTTTGTAGATACAGTGGGACTCCGCAATACCGTGACGATCGGGATCCAAAAAAACCTGATCGCGATAATGGCGGGTTCGCGGTATTGCGAGGTTCCGCTGCATTAAAGCAGTGGCCACCGCCGACATCGGGAACCAGCTGCACACCGCGCTATAAGCGGATTCGCGCTATAGCAGGGCGCGGTATTCTGGGGTCCCACTGTATTTCAAGTTCACAGACAAATCTGAGAACAATCCCTTAAGGGAAGCTGTTGCATAAGTCCCAAATCTGGTCTCTATGGGTAGGTCTTTACTACCCGCCGGATCGGCAGGTAGCGATCGATCTTTTGGAGATTGATTTATTGCGTCTCGTCTAGACGCGATAAGTCAATCCCCAGCAGCGCCCTCGTCGACTCCGGAACTCCAGCTTGCCGTGAAGTGCAAGCTGGAGTCAATGGCAGCACACCACCGTCATGAGGATGGCAGGTAAGTCGGCTGAAGATACACCAACTTCAGCTACATTATTCACTTCTTCACATAACTGAAGTTGCATATCTTCAGACGGCCCCTCCCCCTAGTATAGACCAGCCCTATCTTAGTTACATGTATGGTCCCCTTTACCGAACTATGAATGCCTCTCAATTTTTAACTTATTTATCCCCGCAGCATGCCATATGAAGTGCTACTATGCCTATTTAACAGATGGGGAGCTGGGGCACAGGCGGCTAAGTGATTGCCCAAGGTCATGCAGAAAGTCAGTGTCAGAGCCAAGATTTGATCCCAGGTCTTCTAAGTCACAGGTTAGGGCTCTTAATATTGGACCATTCTTACCCTTTTTGGAAATGCCAACTTTGCTTAACACATTACTTATTGTAGGAATTTTTTGCTGTGTTTCTAATAAAAGATTATTACCCTGTTTTATGATGAAATGGGGCTGTAGGGAAAGGGCCTCCTTCCTGGTGTTCATTTGATAAGAACCTGATCAGACCTAGCTAATGTCTACTTTTTCTTTCTTATTAAGAAATAACCTAATATGTCCGAAGTTCATGCAGCAAAATCCTAGTTTGGAGCATGCTAGAGATGCAAGAGATATGATCTGGATCAGGTCAGATGGAATCAACTTCTAGGTTCATTAGAATATCATTAGCAACAGAATGTTAAACTGTATTATACCATTCAACCACTAGGTGTTGTTGTATGTAACATCTTATTTAAGCTAACCTCAGCCAGACCTGGAAATACCTTAAAGGATCTTCTGAAAGACAGATCTCTGGTGTACCTCTCTGAGAAGGCGGCTCTGTAGCCAGTCAATGGTACATGAGCCTGATCTGCTAGTATCAGTTCTTGAAACCTACTGTGTACAAGGTGTACATGACATGGTGACAGAAGTAAACTAATGCTAGAGAAGAGAAGAAACAGAAGGCAAACAGGGAACAAAGGTTGCATACAGAAGGAACAAAGCAATAAATGTTGCAGGATTGATCTCATCAACATGCAGCTCTTCAACGCCCCAGAGAACTTCAGCTTTTACTAATCTTCACAATGGTCAGACTGGAAGCAGTAATTTTGCAAGATTTCAAATTGCTACAAAACTCCATAAGGAAACTGGAGATATTCAGGTATCATCTTCAATTTATGCTCTGGGGAAGTAGGCACAGTATATCTTTAAATCCTTTGACTTTACTGAAAACAATCAGAAAGATGACTATTAAAGGGTCTGACTATGTTTGATGCACACTTCATACCGCAGAGAAATGTGGTTTATGAAAGAGCATGTTTTCACCAGAGAATTCAGGAACCAAGAGAAAATGTTGAATGTTTTATATGAACTTCGCATAAATTGACTGAAAAACTGTGATTTTGGGACTGCCAAACAAAAATATCAGAGAAAGGCTGGTTATTGGGTTTAACAGACAAGAAACTCTCACTGCACCTAAAATTAAAAACACACAGCTATTCTAATAGCAAAGTGGTATGACTCAGTAAAACACCAAAATCTAGAACAACTTGCAAATTTGAAAAGCCTGAAACTAGAAGTTGTAAACAGATGCAGCCTAAGTACTAGAAGTCATTATCATAAAAGTCTTGAGGCTATGAGGAAATTTAGGAAAACCACAAAGCCTCTTAGAATAAATGTGCAAAATGTGGAAAATTTCATAGCTAGACAAGTCTAGAAATGGTGTGATGGGGTTCATTGCTAGTGGGGTTGCACAAGTGCACCCAAGGGCAGATTCTGGTTTGTGAAACCTTTGTTACTTGCAGTGATTCAAAAACAGGAAAAAATCCAGTACTGATTCTCCCAAATTGAAGTGACAAGACTGGCAGTTAGGAAACATCATCCTTTTGTGTGCAACTGAGCTAATGTGATGCAGAAGCAGAAGCAGTGACAGAAACATGGAACTCATCACTGCCTTCTATTATTAATGAAAACACAAGTCACTTTTCAGCGTGGCTCCACACTTTAAATGCTTTCTGCAGAGCTATCAAAATATTGGGATGCGGGAGGGAGAGGGGGAGAAGGGAGAGATAATTCAGGTCAGAGCACACAATCTACAAATCTTTGGCATGCCTGAGGGTGTGGAAGGCAATGACCTCAGACTGCTTTGAAAATTGATTAAAGAAGCCCTCCAGCAGATCATAGTCAATGACCCTATCTATGTGTATCAAACAGACAACAGCCAAAACTTCTCTGAGTTGGTAACTGTAAGGATTTCTGCCTGAGATCTTTCATGGTGGCCAGCAAGGAGGTGGTGCAATGGAACCGGTACCACCCAGTAAACCATTCTTCCTCAGCTTAGGCACAGAAATGAAAAGATTAGCTTTGTTCTCTTCAGGGGCCGATTGTCATAAGATCAGCCTAATGATGATGCTTTTTTAAAAATTTATTTCCAGTTGTGTGATAGATCACAATATAAATGACAAGGCATGTGTGCTTCAGATCTACAATCACTTACTGAAATACATGGCAAAATAGCTGGCCTAAAGGGTTGGACTGCCTTGTATCTTTTATCTTAAGGTCTTCTTTGGCTAGAAGTACAATGGATAAACCACAAACTAGTAATTGTGAAATGCCATGAATATTTATTTTCTTTTTCAGACCAAAAATGAAATTAGCCTGATAGTCAATGTCTCCTTTTTGCCCTTGTGTGTATAGACCTTTAACAACAAGCAGCTTAAATATAAATGTATCTAGTTCAGTTAAAGACTGTATGGTTAGAATACATGTGGCATAACCACAGCGTGAGAACAAAGTTATTTTCTCATTTCAAATGATGGTTTTTCCAGGTGTTCAATGCGTACGAGAACCATCAAACGTTATGGAGTCTAATTTTGATGGCACGATGTTAGGAAAGGACTGATTCATCTGCAATTTGTCATTCTCCAATACCTCTCACCCTACCTTAATACATAATTAAAACTCACAACACCTTGGCAGACATATTATCCCTAGTACTTTACAAATGGGGAAAAACACCACCACCCAGAGTTGTGAGATAAACGCAACCAGAATAACAGACCTAGAACTCCCAGGCTCTTAGCTCCCAGTCATTTACTGAGTTTTCTAGCTCTGTGAGGCTATGTAACACTAAACTATTATAGCTGAAGACTCGCATTTTAGTCACTATGGGCTGGTCTTCACTGGGGTGGGGGGGGGATCGACCGAAGATATGCAACTTCAGCTACGTGAATCAGGTAGCTGAAGTCGGCTTACCTTCAGCCGACTTATCTGCCGTCCTCATGGCGGCGGCGGTTGGCGGCACGCTCCCCCATCAACTCCAGCTTGCACCTCGCGGCAAGCTGGAGTCAACAGGGGCACCGCAAGTGATCGATTTCTCACATCTTAACGAGACAAGAAATCGATCGCTAAAAGATCGATTTGACATGGTCGATTATCATATCTATAGATATATCAGAGTGCTAGGGTTTTTCTAGGATTGAAACAAACATGCAAAAAAATCTTGTTTTTAAAAAGTCACTCATGATAAAGATGAAAGAATAGGTAATAACGCAGGAAGCTGCTAAAGGCTTTCAAACATTCAGGAACTTCTATCTTAAAGGCTATAGTCACAACTTTGCCCCCAAAAATAAACAAACTAGTGCTTAGTTTTTTGAACTGCCATGTTTTCCAGACAATGATGCAAAGCTATTTTAAATGAAGAGACTCTCATTTACAAATAATTGAGTTAATAGATGTTGGGAAGGATTATTTTTTTTGGTTGGATGGATTGTATGAATATGAGGAGGGAGTACTGGGACTCAACGAAGAAGAAATATTAGGTTTCTGATCACACCCTAAAATTGTTCAAAATATGGTCAAATGACTTTTAGGGCTTGTCTATATGGCCCTGCAGTTTGGACTACAGGGATGTGAATAGCACTGCACACTCGTGTGTTGCTCCCCGATATGGACGCTGCAGATATGAAATGAAAGGTTCCTAGATTGCACTAACATAGCCTTGTAGACATAGCCTTAGCAAGGACCTTAAAGACTCATAGCCAACTTGAAAATTAGATCATTAAAAAAGTCAGAATTAATCCCAGGAAGAAGTTACTTGTCTGTACAATAACTTGAGTTCTTTGAGCTGTTTTGCCCCTGTGGGTGCTCTACTATAGGATGCATGTGTACAGTGTGGAGACTGTAAAAGCAGTATCATGGGCCCATGCCTCCACAGAGCAGCATCTCGTGCTCACATATCAGGGCACATAAGGAGGCCCAGACTCAACCTCAAAACGAGGGACTCCACGGCAAAGGGAAAGGAAGGCAGAGGTGGAGTACACCATAGGAACAAAGCATAAAATTAGACTCAGAGCTGTAGGACTGGAAGAGACCTCGAGAAGTCATCTAGTCAAGTCCCCTGCACTCAAGGCAGGGCTAAGTATTATCTAGACCATCCCTGATAGGTGTTTGTCTCACCTGTTCTTAGAAATCTCCAATGATGGAAATCTCAAAGAATTCTCATTACTGTACAGTAAGTTTATGTCCCTATGGGTGCTCCCACATAGGAGAAGCCCGGGCTTCTCCTACGTGGGAGCACCTATAGGGAAGTGGATACTGTAATGGGTACTATGTAGAAATGGGTACTGATGAGGCAGATCCAAGATAATTCAGAGGACTGCATCATCAAAGGCAGTATCAGCTCTGGAAGCAGATCAGATAGCAAAATGCTTGGCAAACGTGAACAGAGGACCAAGTTACTGAGCTGAAGATTTCTGCTATGGGAACAACCCATCGAGTGTGCTGTCACCCCATGAGAGAGCTGTATCCCAGCAGCTTCATAACAGGTCAAAATAGAACCGGAAACCTACTTTGACAGTCTTTGAGTGGAAACTAGCTGTCTCTTTATCCATTATTTAAATGATACAAACCCTCTGGGAGAGACTCTAAAGGTCTTAGTTCTGTCAAGGAAGAAGGCAAGTGCCTGCCTGGCATCTAGCATGTGGAAGATCATGGACTTTAAGGCCAGAAGGTACCAACATATTCATCTAGTCCATCCGCCTGCCTATCACAAGCCACAGAACCTTACCCACTCCTGCTAGAAGTCCGTAACAGCTGGCTGAGTTACTGGAGTCCTCAAATCATGAATTAAGGACTTCAAGTTGCAGAGAAACCACCATTTACTCTAGTTGAAACTAGCAAGTGACCCATGCCTTATGGTGCAAAGGCAGATAAAACCCCACCCGAGTCTCTGCCAATTTGACTAGAGGGAGGGGTGATTCCTTCCCACCCTCAAATATGACAATCAGACCCAGAGCATCTGGGCATGACCTACCAGCCAGAGACCTGGGAAAGAATTGTCTGTAGTAACTCAAGAGTCCTCCTCATCTAGTGTCCCACCACCAGTCATGGGAAATATTTGCAAATAGCAGCTGCGGACAGGCTATATGCTGTTGTAGGCAATCTTGGTATACAATCCCTTCCATAAATTTATCAAACTCAGTCTTGAATCAGGTTTTTGCCCCCACTATTCCCCTTGAAAGGCTAATTCAGAACTTCACTGATGGTTTGTCTAATTTCAAGCCTAAATTTGTGCTGACCATTTAATTACATCCATTTGTTCTTATACCAAAATGTGCCCTTAAGTAACTCCTCTCCCGCCCTGGTGTTTAACCCTCTGATGTATTTACAAAGAGCAATCATCTCCCTGCAGGCTTTGTTTTGTTCGGCTAAACAAGCCAAGCTCCTTAAATCTCTTTTAGCAAGGTAGGGTCTCCATTCTTCTGATCATTCTAATAGCCTTTCCTTCTACTTGGTCCAGTTTGACTTCATCTTTCTCAAAGGTGGGAAACCAGAATTGCACATAGTAGTCCAGATGAGGTCTCACCAGTGCCTTGTAGAATGGTAATAACACTTCCCTGTCTTTACTGGAAATCTCTCCTGAGGCATCCTAGGATTGTATTAGCCTTTTTAAATCTGCATCACATTGGTGGTTCAGTCAGCCTGTCATCAACCAATGCACCATGTCTTTGTCCTCCTGTGTCACTTCCAATTGGTAAGGCCCCAGCTTACTGCAAAAAATCTTGTTTTGTGAGATTCCTTTGCAACTCTTTGCTTTGGACTTAACTATCTTGAGCAATTTTGTATTGTCTTCAAACTTTGCCACCTCACTGCTCACCCTTTTTCCAAATCTTTAAGGGGGGATGGGATCTTCTGGCATTGGTACCTGTGTCAAGGGCTGGGGGATCCAACCTTGGGCTGATGCTGCGGCATTCAGGCTGCAGCTGTCGGAGAATCTTTAAGGAAAAACACTTTAATCCCAGGCATTTGAGTTAATCAAAAGATAACAAATCAAACATCCACCATTTAATTGGTTTTAATTTATATGGGACTTCATGTTAGAATCATATCTGTTCTCCACTTGTTCATAAATACTTCCAGGGAAGACACCACCTGAATTGTTAATGTAAGAAACAAATTTAGTTTTTTAAAAATCATAAAGCAGTAAAGTAGGTGAAACTCATTTTCCCCCTTTCCAGGTCATCTCTAAATTCTTAAGGCACTGAATTAGGACTCAAGGATATTTAGGTATGACACCTAGGTAACCTCAGCCAAGTCGCAATCTCTCTGCGCCTCAGGTCCCCATTCTATTACCTTTCTTTCATTCTATTTTGTTAAGACCTCAGTGCTTGCAAAGATTTATAAACATGCCTAGAATTCAGCACATGTCTAAATATTACAGAATCAGGGCATTAAACTGCCAGCTCTTTCAGGCAAGGATTATTTCTCACTGAGTATGTAAAGAGCCAAGCAAAATGGTGCCCTAATCTTAGTTGGAGCCTCTAAATCAAGGGTAGTCAATAAGTGGACCACAGACCAAATTCAAGCCACCAGATGCTCTGGAACAGACCCCAAAATCTTTTTATTTATTATTATTTTCTCTGAAGTCTGGACCTGCACCAAGAAATTTGGATCTTGACAAAAAATCATTGATTGCCCTTGCTTTAAGTCCAATTGCAATAAAACGACACAAATTCATGCTAAAATGCAGAATTTCCATGCCACATATATCCAATGGTCCTAATTATCAGGGTTGGGAGTTTAGGAAGAGCCTAAGGGAGTCAGGCATCCAAATCCAAAGGCTCTTTTTAAAATACAGGTATTCTTTTTTAGAGTCAACACTACATTCAGTCAAGTACAAATTATTTTACCCCAAAAAAATGTAGACAGAGAGAAAACAGATAAACTGGAGGTCAGTATTTGTTTTGTTTTCGTATCAACAATTAGTAAGCAAAAAAAATGCACAGTATTCCATTTTAATAAAATAGACTTGAATTGTAACATTTAATTGAGGTCTCATGTTTTTTCTAATTTAGTAACAAAAAATATAGAAGTGAGGAGGTTTTATACCATACCAGTCAAATACATACATATTATGTAATTGCCTATTTAGTGGCACCATTTAGATATTTCTAATTTTCATCCCCCAACTACAATTCTCCACCATTAACAAGCTTAAAGCAATTTGTTCAATTGACTCAAAAAAAAAATACAATCTCAAAGTTAAAAACTAAATTCACACATGGTCTTTGGGACCAGGAATCTGTACATAGTACAAAATATACATTTATTGAACTTTCTGGAAACAGCTTGAATTGTGTAAAACTGTAAATAATGGGTGAATTACTGGATAATTATATATTGTTATACATTTTACTTAAGGAAAATAGTTTTGCTCTTGTATATTACTCTGTTAAACTTATAAATTCTATAATGAGGCTGTGTATTCTGCAAACGTGCTTTTCAAGCTTAAATCTCTCCATTCACAACACACATTTATACAGTTATCAATGAAAGTTACACTTCCACAAAATATATATATGTATAAAGAGTAGATTGAGCTTTCTAAAAAGACACTCACAGCATGTCACTACAAATGAAATTTTGTTTTGATACAATGTGGTTTCACTTGTGTAAGGAGAATGGGGGAAAAACTCATAATTCAGTATGTTTCTACATGGCCTTAGCACCAAGACAGATGCAAAACACTCTGGTCTAAATGATTTATCAACCAATCAGTTCTAGAAACCAGACTAAAAACTTCACCTTCTTGAAAATAAATAGCATTCAGTTTGCTCTTGATAAGGGAGGCCACAGTATTGGAGAAGGACATTTCTCACATTAACCCTTTGGCACAGGTGGTTGGGATTTCCAGGCACTGAATAACCCAACATTTGCATTATTAGCCATTTGCTTGATTTAGCACTTCCAGTAAGCACTAGCTTCCTGGCACCAAAAAGTGAAAGTGGGCCATCAACCAACCAGGTTAATAAATCCAAATTGGTACCCAAGGTCACAATGAACCCCCTCATACCAGCAATGAAACATATCCTAGGAAATTCTGACTTCAAGAATCAAGTGGTTATGCTGCGCTGGTAAATACTTGCCAACAAGATGTGTGGTAACATTTCACTTACAGCGACACTCAATGTTCTGCTGTCTCTATTGATAAGGATGATAATATTCTGCAAGTTCCAAACTGCAGTAGATTGAATCTTGTCAGCAAGAATGCTAATTTCCTTATAACAGTTTTCTTCAGTATCAGAATATTCATTCAGTAGGTCCATTACTGGACACTGAAATTGTGTTAATTCTAACTTCCACCACATAAGAAACTGGTTCAGGTATTGTAGGGCTGGAATAACCAAATCCCTCCCAGAAATATACACCTGGTTTCACCCCTTCTCCAAGCTTTCGATGAAAAGCTGCATAATAAAGAAAGAAATGTCTTAAAACTGCTCGTTTGATGCTTTGAAGAGAAATAGCTGAATTAGAAATAAGTTTGAAAGTTATATAAGAAATTGCAGTCCTTAATTTTCTATGAAAATGTCTTCTTTGTTCTCTTTAAAAGAACACTGTGAGGCTATTTAGACTTTAACATGTTTTTCAAAACCAATGATGAATAAAATTACCTTTTTGTTGTTTAATTCCAGTGAAAATAGAACAGTTGAGGCTCCAATGCAACAAAGGCGCACACTTAACTCTACATGCTGCACTTATAAATCAACTTCAGTGGACTTGCAGGGCCTAAAAGTCAATACTATACATGCACAAATCTTTGCAGAATTGGAGCTACAGCATTTAAACTTTCTTTTGCTGTTTCTGTAAGTGAAATATTGCCGTATAATGCCAGTTCTGGGGGACCAGAAAGTGAAAATTAAATGACTACTCTATTTTCATTGTACAAACGGAGTTGAAATGCAAAAAGTAAAGCCAGCATTAGTAGTGAAATTAAGATCTTCAGGTTTAAATTTAATCTAAAGTTGACAACACAGGTTACAAAATGTGATAGGATTTTTAACGTGGCAGTGTTCCTTTACATTAAATGGAAAGCCTTGTAATTTTCTTTAAATCATGCTTCTGCTCTGACCTGCTCCCTGTGTATATTCAGGGTCCTGCCTATTTGTTGACTACCCTGAAAGCAGAATCTCTCTCGTTGGGGAGGAATAGCATAGAAAGAACCCAGCTTGACTTTCAGATTCAGGGACTTTAAGAATTTGCAGGAATAGAACTCAAACATTTTTAGTTGTAACTGAATAGATATGATCCTTGGATGTGATAACAGAGGTAAAACAACATTAGGATCACAATTTTTTTAAAGTAACTTTTCAGAGTAGAACCATAATTTAATAAGTACTGACCTCATATCCCCATAAAAATACATAAATCCAGCCTCCTTAAACATTAAAGTTGAGAGAAACCAATAAACATGAGGAAAAACATGAGTCCTTTAGCTTGGGATAGTAAGAGTCTTAAAACAATGACGACATATGAAGAATAAACACTTTATGGGGCATTAAAAGTATACTGCAAAGCTAAAACAAAAATTAAGTTAAACCCAGAAATATGCTGGCGACATCCCGCAATAAGACTGAACTCCTTCAACAAATCATTATATTTAGTTTTAGTTTAATTTTCCCCACTCTAGCTTTAATGCAAGTCATATCAAAAATATTTGTCAAGATCCAATATACTCAGAGGAAAGAAAAAATGGACCCTGCTCTCAAGTTTATAATCTAAGTAGACAAAAAGAGGTGATCAGAAGATGACAGGGCAGTACAATTTTTCGTTTATTTTTCAAGAATCAGTTGACCAGGTTGATAAGACTTTGCTGAAAAAGTGTGCTTTTGAAGTGGGACAGTATAAGCACAGCACCCCTGACATCACAAAAAAGGGGACATTCTGGCATGTCCAGTGAACCTGAGTGCTGCGGAGAGAGGGGACTTTTTTTTTAAAAAAATTACTATGGTTTCTTACAAGAGTTGCTATGATGGCAATTGCCATGGCACAGGGCTCCGAAATCACCATTACAGCACACTGACAATATAGCAAAGCAATTTCATTTAAGCAGATGTAAGCCATCCTGCAATGAGCCACAGCAGGTATATTCCTGGGCCTTCACAAAGAACAACTGAATTCATAAATGCTCCATGTCAGTTCAAGGGACCAATCATGCAGTTTATTGCAAGGTCTGATTTCTGAGCTGAATTCTTCCGTAGTCTGGTCAGCACATACTCCTAAACTTCACTCAATTTCCATGTTGGTTTTGCAGTTCACATAAGAGATGGCATTTATTTTGCTCAGCACAGCATTCAGAAAATTCACACAATATGAGCATTCTCACAACACCAATTTATTTTTGAAGTGTTGAGAGTCCATCTAATCAAAAGTGACCTAATTTGAGCCAACAGTATAAAGACCAAACAATTTATGAACATGTACTTTTAGACACCACCAAGGGGCTAAAACATCATTTTCACATCTAATAAAATGAAGTCGGGCAGCAAATTGGACCACTCCATTACACTAAATTTGTCAGCTGTAGTTCTCTTTACCTATATATAGTACATTTTCCATTTCCCATGAAGCAACTCATCAGCAAAGATATTTATAGCAAAAAGTAAATGTTTTATAATAGTCAGCTTCCTATTATACATCATGCTCTAAATTAAAGGTTTAAAACTTTCACACCAATTCATAGTATTCAAACATATCAAATTATTTGAATGTAAAGTGTTATCTAATTTGAAAAAACATGTTAGTCTAAAATGTTCTTGAGGTAAGAAACATTTGTCAGCATGAATGAATGCCAATACATTTGGGAATAAAGTTCAATTCAGCTGATACTTATGAGTCACCAGATGGTGGCAGCCATCTTGTCAGCCCTTCAGGAGAGGAATTATGCCTTCATGTTGGTACGGAGCTACCAGAAGCAAAATAACCTGATTTTTCTCAGTGTGACACTCCTGTGTAAGGCTAAAGAAACTTCTATTCAATAGTGGTTTAACAAAAAAAATGAATGTTTAATACTAAGCAAAATGCTTATATTTTAAATCAATTCCATAAGAAAATATGCAAAGGCCTTTACAAGGAGCTGCCAAAAGATTTAAATCATTTAAAAAAATTATTTAGGACCAACAGCAGTGTTCAGCCAAAATGTTGCCTTGTTGTCCATCCTATTCATAATCTAACAGTCAAAAGTTCAGTTTAGTTAAGATGGCACTTGCAGGAAGAAAGCAACAATTGCAATAAATGCTATATTCCTTATTTCAGTTTGTTGAATTTCCTTATGAATTTTCAAATTCTTGGACTGAGCAAAATGACCAGTAACTTTTTTATTCATATTTTAACCTATAAAAGTGAGGATGCATTAACTTTGGAGTAGATAGTTTTGATGTTCAAAAGTCAGTCAATATCCATAATTACAAGAAGTTAACAACTGCAAGATGTTAGAAAAATAATCATTGAGAGAGTGTCGTAGTTACTGAACTACTGGTTAATATTCTTCAGAAATGCTGTTGTAATGGTCAACTGTCCTGGGATTACCTCAATTCAGCACACTACAAAGACATGCAGATGAAATTCTTTTCTCTGATTCTAACTTCCGTTGAAGGATGAAACTGAACGATGGCAAAGTGACAAGCGCTCTGTAGTGCTACTGACAGACTAGCACCACAGCAAGCCAACCATAAAAGACCTAGATTTGCAATTTACAACGACAAGAGTCCTGCACCCAGACTTTTCAGGACTCTATGAATGCAGGGGTCTCCAATGCTCTTTAAATTACAAATCTAGTGCCCCATTTATTAAAAATGAAACTGCATTTAATAAGTTTGACACTGGTTTTAAAAGTTAATACATTTTAAAAAAATCTACCTTGAATAAAATACCTCCCCAAAGCTGAACTAGTGAAAGTAGTTTAAGATTATTTGAAACAGTGTTCTCTATAAAGCAGTACAATATTTTCCCAAAATGATCAGTGAAACATTTAATCTGACTACAACAATATTCACAGAAACTGAAACCAGTGAAGCTGTCAAATATAAAGAAAAACACAGAAACTTGCATGGCATATGAAACAAAATAGCTTTACAAAATGTCATTTCTTTTTAAAAACAAGCAAATTGGGACCATCCTATTTGAACATCTATTCAAAACACATTTTTGAACAGCACATTGCATTTTTGTCACACAGGAATCTTTTTCCCAAGGGAAATAAATAGCACACAATACTTCAAAAATTCTGCTGCCTTGCCCCTGAGGTGCTAATGTTTTTAGCATTAAAAAAAGTTTAACTGGTGCAAAAAGGAAATGCACGAAGGTGCAAAAGTGCCTTTTTAAGATTTTTTTTTCAAATTCATAAAGAGACCAGCTAGTCCTTTGCAAGAAAGTTTTTATGTACTCAATATATGTATTTTGTAATCAAAATCTGTACCTAGAATGGCAGTGTTATGCACATATAATAAATTCAGTGCTCTGACCACACAAAAGCGCTGAACATAAGGCAGAAAAAGAAAGGATTGCAACAGACATTCCTCCTCTACTTCCAAACCTAGTTACAGCGTGGTAGCAGTAGCAATAGCAGAAGAATTATGTTCCTTATAGTTTTAGGAAGGGCCTCGCACATGAAAATGCTTTTAGTACACAGTATGTCATTATGACACATTTTAAGTGATTATATTTGAAGTATGGCTTTCCACCACAATTTTGCTTGTGATTTTTTAAGATTTTAGGTGTCAAAGTTTCCACAGTCCAGTTCAAAGTTTTGCAGTTTCCAGAACTAAACTTTACTCTATGTAGAAAAGTAAAGAACAGAACTTTATCTGCCTAATCCTAAAAATAAGATTAGCTTTCTGTACTTGTATACTGTGTAGTATTAAATACATTTGTTAATTAGGTGCTTGCGAAGCTATAACTTATGACATTATTATAGTTTTGCACTCTACAACAAAATTAGACACTTTAAGCATTTATTTGTAGGTAGATAAGGAATTGGTTCTTTAACCAAAAATTGCTATAAATTTATAAATACAAATAGTGCTTGTGGTTTCTTCATTCATGCTTGAACAGATTACAAACTGTATACAATGAAGTTACGTTTAAGCACCCCACATAAACAAGAGGGATAAAAGAAAGATTTTGCTGGTATATACTATACTTAATTCTGAGACACTATAAGTTACTTTTTCACTGTTCAAAAGTCCCCTAACTCTGCATTAGTTTTAAGGCTATATATACAAATATGTATATTTCAAAGTTAGGGTAAAGACAAATATAGCAAAACGCATTGTACTACACTTTCCTATCAAAAAGTAATTTTACACCAAGTTTTGATTTTTTGTTTAGTTGTGGTAAGTGTTACAAGCTACTTATATTTTATTGATTTTCCTTTTGGGGACTCTGCCTACCGAATGATTAAAGTAAACTACATATTAATAACAAACACAATATCTTCAACCTAAGACGACAAGAATACAAGGTGCACAAAACAGTAGTTTTGCAAACACGACTGATTTGAAAACTTGTTTTTTGTATGTTCAATGGGAGAAAGTTAAGCTTAAATCAATTTAGTTTATGTTTATTACCCTTATAAATTTTAAATTAGAATTTAATTTTAATGACCAGTTACATATTGTCAACATGCTATTTTTCAAATCACAAATACTGTTTAACCACTAGTTTCTCATTCTAAATAAGTGGGTCAATTAAAAACACACATACCATAAAATGTTAAGATTGTCAGGCTTTGACAAATGTATTTCCATTAAACAGTAGGCAAATTCAAACTGATGCTCATCTCAGTGAAAAACAAAAAGCCTGAAATAAATCCATGTAATATAAAGTAACAGATTAAACCCACTACATCCTCCAGTGTCTGTCCATGCCTTGGGCAACAAAGTTCTCCCCATTTTAAAAATGGGTTACCAATTATTAAAAATATTTTTCCACATGTGAAATCTCATTTACAATGGCACAGAATTTCAAAAGGCCGGAAAAAAAAAGAGGAATTACACATATATGATTAAATTTCTTGTTTGTTAAATCAAGCTTTATTGATAAAATGGAATTCAGAATATTTCACTTGGAACAGCAGCAGACTCAGCCAATCAGGATAGTAAAAATGCTGCAGACTCCTACTATATGTAGAAAGTTGCTCCCTCTTGCTCAACTGATCAGTAATTTGGGGTAAGCGTTCGTAAAAAAGAGGCGTAAAGAATAAAGGTATTCCAACCTCAAAATTGGTGTACTTATGATTGCACTGTATTATACAGCATGATCCTGCTTCCACTGAAGTCACAACCGAAACTCTCTTTGATTTCAAGTGGGAGCAGGACTGGAACCATAGTAAATAGCAACAGAAAACACAAAAACATAGGTTTGTTGGAGAACGAGCAGTATGTTAGTTATTTTTCCCACTGCTAAGCAAATTTCATACACTACAGTTGGGATAAATTGCCCAAATGTTCAGCTTTATACAAAATAAAAAATAACCTTACAGTTTTGTGCACCTCTTGAGCATCTAGCTGGCTAGGCTGCTGCTCCTTCCAATCCAAAACCACAACATAAATTTAAAGGGCTATATATTTGTTGCATCACACAACAAGCCAAACATTTCTTCTAACCTTTATAGTGATTTAAAGCAGTTCATAATTAAATATGAGCATTTTGTACAAGGACAATTGCACTTTACAAAAACAAAATCATACAACATAAATTGCTGGAGTCTGATTTACAACATGAATTATGGTTTGAAATCACGTTTACAGAAGTCTGTTTTACAAAAAAAAATCAGTTCCTGGGCTAGATGTCGTACTGCTGTAGTTCTCTGGTGTAGTCACTCTCACCAACACATCATAATCCCTTCTTTAAACAAGTTTGAGGATGGACGTTAAGAAGGGTCACTGAGGTTGGGCCGCACTTTCAACTGGAGGATGAATGTAAACTCCATAGCTAGATGGGCAGTTTTACCACATATCATCAGTTGATGCAGAGTCCTTAATAGAGAAAAAAGAAGGAACCCTTTAAAGTCTGGAGTGCCCAAAATTACAGCAGTTTCTGGATAATCCAGACTGAAAAGGGTAAAAATATGGATAACTGTAGGAGTCTTTTTTTCCCTTTAATAAAGGGTTTCATACTAGATACTTGTAAAACACTATTCTTAACAACATGCAAAAATGTGTATTCATTAAACTATTCTAATTCAGTAAATATTAGCTATCACTAAAGCAGTTTTTTAACATCTGGTCTAAAGTGTAATACACTTTAATGTTTTCTAAATGTTTAAAGCTGCTCTAAATAATTGTTAACTTCAAAACCAGCATATTCAAAAACATTACCAGGATAAGCTAAAGAGAGTACACTAAATGTACCTATTTGGACAATTTCTTGCAGGTGTGCTAAATTCATAGGGATCATGTTTCCATTTATTCTTAATTATGTTCTACCTATTCTGACTGCCTTCTCAACTAGGGTATCCAACTTTTAATTGCACAAAACTGAACACCCTTGCCCCGCCCCTTCCCCGAGACCCCACCTCGCACTCCATCCCCCCACCCTCACTCACTTTCATTGGGCTGGGGCAGAGGTGCAAGAGGAGGTGAAGGCTCCAGCTGGGGCTGAAAGCTCCAGGGTGGGGACAGAAATGAGGGGTTCGGGTACAGGAGCGGGCTATGGGCTAGGACACGGGCCTGGGGTGCGGAAGGGGTGAGGGCTCCAGGCCAGGGATGAGGAGTTCAGGGTGTAGAAAGGGGCTCTGCACTGGAGTCTATGGGTTTGGAGTGTGGGAGCATGCTGGGTTGGGACAGAAGGTTTGGGTGCAGGAAGGGGTGCAGGCTCTGAGGTGCGGGAAGGGATGAGGGGTTTGGAGCACAGGAGTGGGCAGAAGTCAGAAAGGGCTAGGATAGGCAGGGTTAGAATCTGAGGTGACCATGTATGTGAGAGCACATGGATAAAGAATTAAGTCAGCACTAAGTGAAAGTGCAGAAATTGACTTCTGACTAAATACTATGCAAATTCCTGTACTCTGACTACCAATTACACTTAGATTTGGGTACTATACATTTGCAGAAGAATTATACAATGAATGACTGCATATCATCCCTATGCAGGGATAATTCCATTTCAGTTACAGATATGGGTCAATTTCTTGGAAATGGGAGGAGACAAGAATAGAAGAGACTCACTGTATACTGTAGCAAATAAAGTTTAAGACCAACTGTGCAGCTTCTGTTATGCCAAAGCATTTGCAAACTGCATTTCATTTATATAACTTTTTGTTAATTAAAAAAATCATATTAACGGTATTAGTTGCCAGAGACATTAAAAAATAACTGCTTTCTTTGAGACACAGTACTCCCAAGAACTTAAAGCTCTTTCCACAAAGTGGTTCAGTTGTAAATGGAGCTACTGTTCCCATTTTATTATTTTTTTTTATTTAATTTTAAGTGTGAAAAATAGATTAGGGATGTTACACCATAATATAATCCAATAATCAGAAAATTATGTCAACTGAACTAGAATTGTAAATATGCTAATCATGGCAAATATTAAATTACCAAGCATCCAGCAGAAAGTTACAATCCGAATACTTTTGCCAGTAATTCAGGGAATTAAAATTTCACAAAATAATATCTTAACAAAAAGTATTTTAACATCGATTTCCCATTATCTCTGTGGCATCACGGATGAACCAAATAAAACTATATACCTCAAAACAAGACAATATCTGCTACCAGTGGTGGGATCTGGCACCAGATGCGTGGAAATGAAGAGAGAATACAATGAGACTTTCAAGTCTTGAATTGATAGGGCAGCAGTTCTCAAAGTGGGGGTCATGACCCAGTTCCCAGGGGGTCGCGAGCCCCCGATGCTGCTGAAATGCTGCCAAATTGAATGCTTCCGCTTTCGGCGGCATTTCACGCTGGGTATGTACACCGAAATGCCGCTGAAAGCGGAAACATTCAATTCGGTGGCATTTCGGTGCACGTGGTAGGGTCGCGATCAGAGGCTGGATGTATAAAAGGGGTCACTCAAACGGTAAGTTTGAGAACCACTGTGATAGGGGATAAGAACAAATGAGAGTTCTGAATGTTCAGATGAGGGAAGTCGGGGGGAGAACTCACAGGGCACATCTACAGAACGTACTTTTGGAAAAAATTCCTTCCCCTTCAAAGAGCTGTAGTAGGGTCTGTACAGTCTGAAAGATTTCAAAGGGTAGGACGGGAGAATCAAAGTACTTACAGTATCATCATTTCTATATGGGTTCAGTCTGTTATAAACAGCTTCAATCACACTCCGTCTAAACCAAAGCAGAAAACAAAATGTTAAGGATTTTTTAAAATTAGTAAGAAATTTCCTAAATGCCATCATGACATACTAAAATGCAAAACCTTAAAAATGGTAAAAAGATTCAAAATGTATAGAACTTAGGGTTTTTGCAAGTAAAGCTGCCATGTTTCCATATATGTTATGTAGTGCTCTCTTTTGGAATCAGGAAGAGATATTTTAAAAAGGTAAACACTCAAGGGTTTTGCTAACAAAATGGAAAATTACGTATTTGCATACGAGGCTTTTCAGTAAGACTGTCTGCTCCTGTTATACCATCAGGGGAATGCCCACATTTTATCTTTGAAGTAATAAGACAAGAAGGTTACAGAGTGATAAGCAGCATAAACAATATGTATTTGTATGCTTGCAGGATATGGTGGCAGTAAATAATACACTATTGATGTATAAAGATAATATTTTTCACAAGAGAGCACTATATTTGTATTTCTGAATACAATTTTTTGTGTGCCCTGTAATGAAAGCTCAGCATTCTTGGTTTGGTTTAAGTTGGAATGCTAAGGGAAAGTGGAAGTACTTGCCTTCCTCAGCAAGCATGATATAACTGGGAAAATGAAGGTCTAGTACAATTAAGATATTTTAAAGACTTTTCTCCTATATGACGGGAGGGGGGGCTTTTGGGAGGGGAAGTGGGGGGAAAAGCTGAAGAATGCCTCGGTTCTTACTCTGCACAATAGGGTCAGGTGGAGAAGCACTCTGCAGACGTCTTCATGCATTGAAGTGGCAGAATGTAGCCGTTCTCCTTGTCTTTGTTAATCATGATTGCAGACTGGGCTACACTCATGAGTGACAAAAAGTCCTGTGACAAAGAGTCCTGTGGCACCTTAAAGACTAACTGAAATTTTTTCAGAGCATGAGCTTTCGTGGGCTAATACCCACTTCGTCGGATGCATGCAGTGGAAGTCTTCAGTTAGTCTTTAAGGTGCCACAGGACTCTTTGTCACTTCTGCAATTCCAGACTAACATGGCTACCCCTCTGATTCTTAAAAAGTCCTGTGGCACCTTAAAGACTAACTAAAATTTTAGAGCATAAGCTTTCGTGGGTTAATACCCACTTCGTCAGATGCTCGGGGTATTAACCCACGAAAGCTTATGCTCTAAAATTTTAGTTAGTCTTTAAGGTGCCACAGGACTCTTTGTCACTTCTGCAATTCCAGACTAACACGGCCACCCCTCTGATTCTTGATACTCATTATGAGCTGTTTTAACTTTTTTCCCAATACTTATAAATATAAACTGACCTATTACTGACTCCAGGCATATGTTCATGGATAGTGCAGGAAAAACAGGAAAATGTAAAGGGGGCAATATCATGGAGGGGCCATGTTGGTAGCATGCTAGCAAAGCTGTGGGTTGGTTATCTATTTTTGGAAGGAGGGACTTTGGGTGAGGAATAAGCAGGGAGATCCATGATAGGCAGAGAACATCAAAAGGGACAGGGAATGAGGAAGATCCTACTCAGCACATCCAATTCCAGGAATCATCAAGTAATTTGTGGGCAGCATAAACAAGGTAGGAATTGATTATATAGACATGGGTAACAATCTGGATCAATTACTTGCTCATTTCCAAACATCCTAATGTCTAGAGTTCCAAAAGGTGTACAATTTTTGAAGAGAAAATAATACTGTTTTAGGGTATTGCTGGACTCCATTGAAAAAATTTCAGCCTCAGCTATTTAAGCGTAACTTTTTGCTTCCAATTTTAATAATTAACTTCAACATGATAAAAACATCCTAATAATAATGCTGTCTCTGAAAGGATTCTCAAAGGGAAAGCAGCTAGCTATGCAATCATGTCAGAAACCTGAAATTTAATCAGTAAAATATTCTAAATTACTCATATTCTAAAAAAGTGTTTTACGACTAAAATAATTGAGAAAATTATTTCCTTTAAGATACCCTGGCAGTACAACAAACCAAACACCACCAAGAACTTTTTCAGAACCTCATCATTTTGACATCTAGTTTATAAAAGTTTTATGAGCAATTTCAGGTACACCACTGTCCTTGATTTCCCTTGAAAAGTGAGGGGGTTTAACATTTTTTTCTTTTCTTTTTTTAAAAAATGTCTCTCTCCCCCCTCCCCTAACCTGGCTATTTGAAAAGTCCCACATAAACAAGGGAAACAGTAAAACTATCAAAAAGTGATATTCCATGCACAAACTAAAAAACAGACCTCTCTTTAATCTTTCAGACAATTATCCAAGGTTTTACAAGTAGACAATTTTCAGATAAATGTGATTTTCAAATTGACAGCACCTCTTTGAGTTACATTAAGGCCCAGTTCAGTAACTTAATTAAGCACACATTTAAAAGTTAAAAGTTTCAGAGGGGTAGCTGTGTTAGTCTGTTATCAGCAAAAACGTGGAGTCCTTGTGGCACCTTAGAAACTAACAAATTTATCTGGGCATAAGCTTTTATGGGCCATGGAGTGAAAACTACAGTAGGCAGGTATAAATATACAGCACATCTGATGAAGTGGATTTTAGCCCACGAAAGCTTATGCCCAAATAAATGGGTTAATCTCTAAGGTGCCACAAGGACTCTTGTTTTTATTTAAACGTTAAAAACATTCTTAGATCCCCATTGACTTCACTGAGATTTGAGCAGATTCTTTAAGTGCTGTCCCTGAACAGGGAATGCTTTCTTGAATCTGGGCCTAAGTTGCTACTGCATTTGTTCACTAACTAGCTAAATGGCTGCATCTCAGAGTGAACAAATCACTGTATGCTCAGTTACACAGTTGCTTTCAGGTATTGCGAATATTTCTTTAAAACAAAAACAAAGAGCCATAACAACTGGTTTGCAAAATTATCACACACAAACACACAAGAGAACCCTGAAGTTAGAAACACCAATATGGGATGGGAGTAAAATAAGTCAATTTTTAGTCTCAACACTGATAGACTACCTTAAAATTGGTTGCATTCTAGGTTATTTAAATCAACCAGGTAATGCAATTGGGTAACACATACTGTGTCCTATAAACAGATTAACAGCAAACAGAACATATCTAACATCTCAGGATGATGTAGCTCTGCTGCGATCCAGGTAACAGTCTCCCATGAAAAGGTGTCTGTTTTCACCACTATCACTAGCACCATAAAAATATATTTAAGTCAGACGCAGCAGGAGAGACTTGCTCACAAGCTCGATAGAAGAAAAATACAGAGCTAGAAAGATGACTCAAAAGAATGATACACATTCCAATTTAATGCTGCAATATTTAGATTTTCCAGATGTATTAACAATAACTCAGACTCAATGATGCTTCAAAGAAAATTAAATATATTCTAAAAATAGATACCGGTCTGACATCTTACTGAATGCTCAGTTTTCTTTAATTAAAAAAAAAAAATAGCAGTACTTGTGGCACCTTAGAGGCTAACAAATTTATTTAAGCATAAGCTTTCATAGGCTACAGCCCACTTCATCAGATCCATAGTATGGAACACACAGTAGGAAAATATATACACAGAGAGAGAGAGAGAGAGAGAGAGAGAGAGAACATGAAAAGGTGGAAGTTGCCATACCAATTCTAAGAGGCTATTTAATTACGATGAGCTATTATCAGCAAGAGATCTACAACCTATACTGAAAGATGATCCCTCACTCACAGATCTTGGGAGACAGACTAGTCTTTGCTTACAGAGAGCCCCCACAACCTGAAGAAAATACTCACCAGCAACCACACACCGCACAACAAAAACACTAACCCAGGAACCTATCCTTGCAACAAAACCCAATGCCAACTCTGTCCACATATTTATTCAAGTGACACCATCATAGGACCTAATCACATCAGCCATGCCACTAGGGGCTCATTCACCTGCCCATCTACCAACGTGATATATGCCATCATGTGCCAGCAATGCCCCTCTGCCATGTACATTGGCCAAAGCAGACAGTCTCTACGCAAAAGAATAAATGGACACAAATCTGACATCAGGAATCATAACATTCAAAAAACAATAGGAGAACACTTCAACCTCTCTGGTCTCTCAATAACAGACTTGAAGGTGACAATTTTACGAAAGAAAAACGTCAAAAACAGACTTCAAGAAGCAGCTGCTGAACTGGAATTAATTTGCAAATTGGATACCATTAATTTAGGCTTAAATAGAGACTGGGAATGGCTGGGTCATTACACAAATTGAATCTATTACCCCATGTTAAGTATCCTCACACCTTCTTGTCAACTCTCTGATATGGGCCATCACTACAGAAGTATTTTTTTTTCTACTGCTGATAACAGCTCATCTTAGATAGCCTCTTAGAATTGGTATGGCAACTTCCACCTTTTCATGTTTCGTGTGTGTGTGTGTGTATCTATCTATATCTTCCTCCTGTGTCTTCCATTCTATGCATCCGATGAAGTGGACTGTAGCCTACGAAAGCTTATACTTAAATAAATTTGTTAGTCTCTAAGGTGTCACAAGTACTCCTGCTCTTTTTGTGGATACAGACTAACACGGCTGCTATTCTGGAACCTTTTTTAAAAAGAAAACACTGAAACATTAACAGGAAAACAAGCTTTTTGTTTCTTTAGAAATTCATTTGCTCTGGAGCAGAGGTGGGCAAACTACGGCCCATCGGCCTGTTCTGTTGGGCCCTTGAGCTCCCAGCCAGGGAGGCTACCCCTAGCCCCTCCCCTTCTTAAACCCTCCCCCACAATCTCAGCTTGCTGCACCGTGTGCACTCTGGGCAACAGGGCAGCGCATCTGGCTCTGGCTGGGTGGCACAGCTGCCAGACATGCTGCTCTGAGCTGCATGGTAAGGGGGGCGAGGTGTTGGATAAGGGGCAGGGAGTTCCAGGGGGGCGGACAGGGAACAGTTGGATGGAGTGGAGGTTCAGGGGGGGAGAGGTGCGATCAGGGAATGGGGAAGGGAGAGGTTGGATAGGTATGGGAGCCCCGGGGGGCGGGAGGGCTGTCAGGAGTGTGGATAGGGGTTGGGATAGTCAAGGGACAGGGAGCAAGCGGGTTTGATGGGAGTGGGGTTCTGTGGGGAGTGGTTAGGAGCATGGGGTTCCGGAAGTGGGCAGTCAGGGTACAGGGAGTGGGTTGGGGGTTTTGACAGGGGCAGTCAAGGGTGGGAAGTGGGAGGGGGTCAGATCGGGGGCGGGGGCCAGGCTGTTTAGGGAGACACAGTCTTCCATACCCAGCACTCTGTACAGTTTTACAACCCTGATGTGGCCCTTGGGCTAAAAAGTTTGCCTATCCCTGCTCTGGAGTCTAGCTGTTTATTGCTCACTGGAAGTCATTATCTCTGTGATGTCAGAGATATTTATCACAAAGGCAACTAAAAAGAAAGCTATCATGTTTAAGGAAACACCACACTATGAAAATGATAAAATTTGAAATAGATGATTTATAATGTATTCATATTAAATATATTTAAAATAGAAAAGTATTGGTTCATGAGCAATCTACTAAAACTGCTTCATTTATTGGACAGAGGAGCTTGAGATTTGAATTCTTTGATGGTTTAATGCTAATGTATAAAACTAGTAAGTTGGTTTCAGACTATTTCTTCAAGACAACAATAAAATGAATCTGTATAAAGTTTTAAATTCAATCCCCTGTTAGGGTAAGAATCAGTAATTTTCTTTAAAGGAATAAATTAGCTAAACAGCTCATTTATAATTCTAGAAAAAGCTATAAATTTAACAAAAAAGCAAAAGCAAAGAAAGTTACAAAGTGAAGAATTAAATGCATTGAGTAATCGCTGTTTTTAACTAAGTACATAAACTACTTTTCAAAATGAGCCATTAGATGCATTACATTTCCCTTACATCTTAAAAAGTAAAAGCAGTAAACATTTTAAAGTACAATTAACAGAGGAGGCCACCCTTAAAAGTAGTCCATTCTTTCTGCAACTATAGTTGACAGTCACATATTTTTAATTTTAAAAACTATCATCCTACAGTCAACCATGCTCTTGTCCATGGATTTCTTTCCAAACTTAAAACAAACCAAAATGTGAATATTAGTTGAGAATGGATGATGCTCTTTTGTCCCCACAAACCTTATATCATTTTATTTATTTTTAAGAGTGGCCTTACAAAACGTCTGTTAATTTAGACCAAAAGCATATTTACACTAACGTAGACTCACTTGCTTGCCAATTCACCCCCTGGCGGGAGGTTTGGGATGCTCTCAGTTGCTAACGTACGCATCACGTGGACTAAGTCTGGTACTCCTTCACCCTGCTTCTTTATGATCTCTGGGAATCAGAAGTACTTTTTTTGTAAGTGCAGTCCAAATTTAACTTGAAAAGATTGAAACACTCAGTTTTATCAAAAAGCAGTTTAACATTTTAAAAAACAGCATTTACCATGTTGGACACTGTAATCTTTGGTGCCATAATAAAAAAGCCAGTGTACCTGTAAAAAGCTATTGTATATGTGATCAAAAAAAAAATGCCAACTATGATCTGTTCTTCACATAGTTCTATAGTTCCAAAATTTTAATCATTTTGATTAGTACATTACATAAAGGATATCTTAACAAGTAAACAAACTAGGTAGTTCTATATAAGCTTCACTAGAACATAATTATTGTATTTTGCCAATGAAACATCCTGTGAAAAAGCCGGGTTTTAATGTCCATTTTTTATCTGAATGGATGTTAAAAGGTTCTTTACCTGGTAGAAAATATAATATTCTGAAGAAACATGAAGTTGGGTGTTTTGTTTATAATATGCTTTACCAGATTGCCCAATATTAACATAAAAACATTAAAAGTCATTATGCATAAACTGACAAGATCCAAGAAAGTCAGAGTTAAGATACAACTCCGTCCTTAACTCTACAAAGAAATATTTCAACAGCAGGTGATTTTACATACAACAAAACCAATCCACCTCTTCATCAGGAAAGCATGAAAATCTCTACAGTAGCCATAGCAAAAAATAAAGTTACAGATAGCTACAGTTCTTAAGCCTCATTTTCTGAAGTGTTGAACACTCACATCTGCAGCTGAATTTAAGTTAATAATTATCACCCTTGGAGGGGGGAATAATCAGACTTCTTCCAGTTTTGTGAAATCCATTTACATTTTTTTTTTACAAGGTAAGTGAGAATTGTCAACTATCCCATGACATTTAAATGTATATAAATTTCTCAATACAATAGAAACTCCTTCAAAGGACATTATTTAAGAAGGATATTTTATTAAATAATCAGCTTTTAGTTGATCTCCAAGTAGACGTCATGGCATGTGTACAATAATGTGCATGCATAGTTAAATACTCTTTATGTAGTAAAATCTTTCCAAAATTTGAAAAAAGTAGTTTGAACACATGGAGAACCCACTTCCAATTTAAATATTTTCACAATTTATCTTTTTATCCCAAATACTGAAAAAAAAAATCAAAGTGTATGATATACTATTTTAAACTCATATTGGTGAGTTAATGGCAGACTAAAGTGCCTAAAACCAGTATACTTCCATTTAAATAAAAAAAAATAGTACAAATTCATAAACTGATTTATGTGCACGGAACAGGTTTTCTGGGCTGCAACCTTCTATGTAATTTGCAGCCAGATTCTCTGCAAGAAATTGACACTGGAAACATGGGCATGCCCTTACTTGCAGTAAAATAACCAAATGTCAAAATTTACAGCACAACTATTTAGTTCTACATTGTAAGTAGGAAAGAAGTCCAACACGTGACACTACACATTAGGCAAACATCTCAAAACTCAAACGTGCCACTTTCTCAAGAACTATGGCCAAACTTCATATTTTATCATCTAGCATTTAATAAAACGAATTCTAACACTCTTAAATCTGAATAAAGAGCAAAGATCTCAGATTTGGTTTGCCAAGTTCCTTTATTGTGTAATCTTCAACATCTAGTATATTCTACATCAGTCTAAACCTAAAGTTCTGCTGTACAAAAATAAAGGGATTTATAGTTGGCCTAAACTACACAGTTTCACAACCTAAAAAACTGCAATACATTTAACATACAGTCACCACTAAATGAATACATTTATACTCTGAGAGAACTATAGATACAGTCTGAAATAACACTGCGACACAACAAATGGAACCAATCCATTGCTTTTTAAAAAATAATTATTAAAAATTCTCTTTTATTTCAATGCATCTTGCATCCCTTTCTCTTTAACCTACTTTAAACCTTCTAAATGTTTTCATCATTTAAGACAGTGGAAAAACGTACTTACACTAAAAATAAAGAATTCAAATGTATCTACTTCTTTCCTGTTTTGAATGGAAATTTCATATAAAATTCTTAAAAACCTAGTATTTCAGGTTTTGCTGAAAAATGGCCAGTTAATTTAAAACTATCCATTTCAATTAATTTAATGGATTACATGTATCCAAAAACCAGATTTGTTACTGTGTTAAGTACGTATATACTTCAAAATTTGTTTTAAAGAATGGGGCAAAGAGCTTAAGGAATGTTAATTTAAAAAAAGAAGAGAGAGTCAAACCAGCTCAGTAACTGGAGTAATAGTGCAAATAAAGTAATACATCTGGGAACGTTTGATTAATTTTTTCTAGCCAGCAAGTCTTTAAAACCTTTTAGAAGCAACAGTGATTTATTGGAAAAAGGGATGGCACAAAGATGTTTTGCCACTCTTACTATATCTCCTGTTAGACATTTTCAGCTTTAAATGTGAGCCACAGAAGTGTCTAACACTGATGCAAGAACATAGCTTAAAGGAATGAAGGACAGTCTGGTGTAAGGGGGAGAGTAGAATCCTTGTATCAGCCAGGTTTTTTTGTTCCCTTTTGTTGTTCAAGATGGCCACCAATATATGGCCTTCTTTACAGCAGTAAGTACAACAAACTCTAATACAAAAATATTAAAATAAGATTTTACTGCACATTATGAGATGAAAAATGCTTCTATGTAACTGATCAACAAGAAAATGTATATTAAAATATAATCTAACCTTATTACTTGGACTTTGCTAGTCAAATTGCCTATTTTGTTATATAACTGCTATGTACTGCAGTGCTCATTCACAACATTTCCATTTTATTGGATTTTAATTTTCTAAATTAAACATTACAGACTGGTAAAAACGACTTTCAGAATTTCTTTACATTTACCAATTTCTTCAACTGAAATTGTAGCTTTTAAAATTTTAAACACTGTATTATTACTAAGGCATTTCAAGATAACAATAGTAAGATTATTCAGCACAGTGTTGATAGTTTCAGCAATGGCCATATTAGTCCCACCTCAATAGACAATACTGTATATTAAGTATCCAGCATGAAACAATCTTATTTTAATTGCATAAATATGGTTAAGTTTAATGTAATAAAGTGACATTGTGGCTTGAGTTTCCCTTTCTCACATATAGTCCCAAAAATTTCACTCATGTTAGTGGGGGCTGTATGTTCAGAAACCATGTAATGTTATAAACTGCTGCTATAAGCTTGCTTTTTTTTTTTTTTTTTTTTTGCTTATAATAAAAAGTGTAAATACTATTTCTGTGTGCATTATCAAAGGGAAAAGATGTTTAAGTCCAAGGAAAATAACTTAAAATGAAGTGTGGACTCTAAAGGGGTAGCAGCAACATATTTTTCTAAATGTATCCACTGAATTAGGATTAAAGTGCTTTATATCATGTAAATTTCCCCCACTCACACAGACAAAAATGAAGTTTCACTTGTCCCTGAAATATGTTATTTCTAAAAATGCAAGAAACTCAGCAACCAACAAATGCATTGTTCCCTATACCATAACCTCATGCAGTTCTAATACTTAGGATCTTCATTCAGCAATATCTGGACATGATGTTCCCATTCCATCTACTGTAATACACATAGGCCAATGGGGTCAGCTAACGGAAATGCAACTTTAACTCTAAGACCAAGGTATATTCACGTTAACTCCAATCTCCAAGATTTTTGTTAACAGTTAAAGGGAAAAAGTTTGAGGCATTTACATAATTCATCAATCATTGATATGACAAACACTAAGAGCTGTGCACATCATGCCAGTGCATGTTATTAAGGACTCTCAGGGATTATTAACGTGATATTTTCATAATAACTAATTAATTAAAATGTACATCCTCAATATGTTTCCGTTTGAAAAATATTAATTTAACCTATGTATTATACTGCTTGTATACAGTAAGTGTTTTAGATATTTAGGAAATTTAATATTTAGGGGATCTGAGCACATTAGTAGTAGTAGCTTCTTAAACCCCAATCTCTGCTTCAGTTTTTAATACCCAAAGGCACTACAGTCCAGATTACAAAAATATTAAATTATGTTTTAAGTCAACACATTTCTAGCTATGTGCCTGAAACAGTTCCCCTTTTCTTTCCCTTATTTTTTTTTTTTTTTTTAAAAAACACACAAATGTAAATATTATTTGCTTTTTAAAAGTTACTGGCAGGATGGTACATTATATGCCTAGCTTCCGTTCAGTATGAATGTTTAAGGTTTAGCTGTAACAGAAATGTTGATAGGCTTTTACTCTTAAATATAATTGTATTAGCAAGTGCTATTATGTTAACGGTAACATTGCTGTGACCCTTAAATTGTCATAAATATACTTATTAGGGCCATGTAATCGTACATAGCTTTACAGAAAAATGGCACTCAAATTACCATCTTCAAAAATATGCTGCCAGATTTCATTCAAATGCACATGCCAGGAATCAGAATTTACTGGTCTGAAGTTAGTGACGCCAATGGACTCATCAAGAACTTTGAGCACAAGTAGATTACTTTCCTCTGCTATCCTAAATAGAATCTCCAGGGCCATAAGCTTCTGCAGTTTCTGTTTTAGTAGCATTTTGTCACGACATACAGCATACATCCAACAGAATACAGGAGTGCCTTTTTCTGAGATGTATATGCAGGCTACATCTACACCTGGAGCTAGAGTTGTGATTCCCAACTCATGTAGGCACTCATGTTAGCTCAAAAAATAGTAATGTTGCCACAGTGGCAAGGGCAGCAGTTAACAGCAGGCAAAGGCTATCCGTCCTGCCTATGTATCTCAGGGTCCAGGAGCGTTTGTACTTGGCGTAGCTAGCCTGTGCCACTGTTCAATGCAGCCCATGCTACCATGGCTACATTACTATTTTTAGCGCACAAGCTCAATGAGAGCTAGTAGGAGTATGCCTATGCAAGCTAAGAATCACACTTCCTAGCTCCAAGTGCAGACAGCCTAAATGGCCAATGGCACTTAAAGGTTTAATAAAAAACCTACATGTGTTAAAGTTTAGTTGTTTGGGGATTGCTTAGAAACAAAGCTACTTATTTTTTTTTAAATGATCCACCTTCTACTCTGCTTTCCAGGTACTTGTCCAACTCTGCCTCTCTCTTCACCGCCTCTGGCAATACCTTTGGAGCATTTGGAAAACAGATCAAAATCACACTCATGTTGTCTCGACTTCCCTGGTAGGGAGAAAAAAACAAAACAGTTGAGACAATATTCCATATCCAATGAATTACACACTGATTTTATCCCAAGTCCATATCAAAGCAGTTTATAATTATTTAAAATAATTAAAATAAATTAAATAGTTAAAATATTTTGCTAATCATGTGATTAGAACACTTTCTTCCATCACATTATTAAATAATTGAATCATTTGCAAATAACGCTGTTCAATAAGTCTGTATGTTGAGTATCATTCAGTACAAACAAGCTTTTAAATACATTTTAACTTTTTTCTTCATGACCGATGTTTATAATGAGCCTATAGCTGATGACTCCCGTCTTGCTGAATGCTGAAATTAATTGCAAAACAAGCAACATGGAAGATTTATTATGAGACTTATAAAATCTGTTTCCATCCTGCTTAAATATTAATATTGTTTGGAGGGAAAGGTTACATTAGCTATAGGTATATTAAATGCAGAAATAGGAACATTTAAGATATCTGAAGCCAGTTATAAAGCAAATCAAAAAACCCAACTTAGACAACTAAAAATATTGCTAGTGTCCGATGTGCATTTTCCATAAATGACAGTTCCCTACAGTAGACCTAAGGGCCAATAATTAAGAGGAAGCAGTGTATGAGACATACACATTTTCATGTGCACATTGAAATATTTCTCACTATGTAAACTTTTAGAAGAAAAGTGAGCAAAATAAGCACAAACTTCAATAAAATACTTGACTGCAACACTGTACAACCACATTTTTTAAGTACTAAATATTGATTCAAATGATTTTCCACAGGTTAAGGGCCCTATTCTGCAAACACTTACACAGATGCTAAACTTTAAACACAAGTAGTCTTACTGAAGCCAATGAGACTATTTATGTGAGTAATGGTAAGCACAGATGCAAATATTTGCAAGATTGGTGCCTAAACCATACAGCTATTGAAAAGTAGTATTGTCCTGTGGTATTTACATTTTCCGGACTAGCACAGCTGAAATTATAAATGAAAAATTGGCAGTGAATGAAGTTCAACTTTTTAAAATGATAGAAAAACTATTTACGCAATGTTGTAGCTACATTTGTCCCAGGATACTGGAGAGACAAGGTGGGTGAGGGAATATCTTTTATTGGACCAGCTTCTGTTGGTGAGAGACACTGGAAGAAGAGCTCCACAGAACTCCAGTATCCCTCACCAACAGACATTGGTCCAATAAAAGATATTACCTCACCCACTTGTCTCTAGAAAACTATTACATAGTTAACAGGGTCATTGTTTTACACCTCTTTAGAGAAATGGTGCCGATCCTAATGATGCTATCTTGCCTTTATTTACAGCTTGCATATCAAATCTCAGTTTTATAAATAGGATTAAATGCTTGTCTGGAGAAACTAAAAACAAACTATTGTTAAGTCTGTCCTATTGAGCAACAGAACCACCTCTCATTTTATTTATGGAAACACAAATTCGGACTCATTCCATATAAAAGCAATCACAAAATCTGTATTCGTTAAGTAAAAATTGTGCCTGTTTTCTTGAGCAGATACAATTGGTTGGATTGTTGGACATCTAAAAGCTATGCAAAATAATTTATAAGTAATTGCACAAGTACAATTATATAAGAAACAATTAAAAAAAATCAGATCAAAGATTTCAATAGTTAATTGAAGATCTTAATTTTAGAAATCCAAGTTCAGTCATTTTGCAATGGTTTTGGCATGATTCAGACAGAAATGATATATTCCCAATGATTGAAGAGGAAAAAATAAAATTGTTTGTGCCCTTTATTTGCTTCTTTGTAAGGTATAAAAGCTGCTTATATATTTTTTCCATTTCCTTTTTTTAATCTTAGAAAAAGATCATTTCTCCTCAGCTACTACATTTTCCACTCATATCATTACCACCAGTTCTCAAGTAATTCAGTCTCTATGCGAAATGTGATACAAGCCCTAATATTTCTATCAACTGTTTTAAAATCTATTTTTATTACATTGTGAAACACCAAAAAGGGCACTGTTTTATTTCCCTTGGTCATTGTTTAAAAGTGCTAACTAATCTGCCATAGAGCACAACATATTTTTACATAACCAAATAAGGAGACCCATTATTGAAGACCATGTGTTCTTACTATTTGCTGTTCCTAGTTACATCCCCAATGGCATTCTAGTAAGTGGCTCAACAGTGGAATGATTGCATCATACAGTTATTGTTACAAAACTGTACAGAAACTAAACTTCAGCTACTCTATAGATCTGAACTGAAATTTATTTTCATCTTGTTGACAGAAAAACTCCCACTACTGTACTGAAAACGTAATACATTTCTTTTCTTAAAATTCTGGCTACCTTGTACAAGCAGGTGTCGACTATCTCATTGCAAACTTTCTCAAGGTCATCAGTGACTTCAAGTCTGGATCTTACAAAGTCACAGAGCTCTTCATTTCCCATAACATCCCAGATACCATCACAAGCCAGTATGATGAACTGATCATCTTCTTCTGATCTCTCAATTTCATAAACTTCAGGCTCAGGTGAGACAAGCTGCTCTGTAGGGCCTTTCCCATGGACACATTTGTAATCAAAGTCCCCAAGAGCTCTAGACACAGCAAGAGAGCCATTCACACGTTGAATCATTACAGAACCACCTGCATTCTGTATACGCTCTTTCTCCAGTGGATTACTTGGTTTGTGATCTTGTGTGAAGAAGTGAACCTTCCTGTTTCTACAAAGTAAACCTCTTGAGTCTCCACAGTTGATGAAGTAAGTGTGTTGAGGAGAAATCATGACACCGACTGCTGTTGACCCGCTTCTATCTGCGCCATGTTTCTTCTCAGAGATTACTCTCATATGTTCATCAATTTGCAGAAAACCTGTTCTGATTCCACTCTTTACACTTTCCACAGAGGGTGGTCCATCGGACCCTTTAAAATCCTGGTTGCTTGTGATGTGATCTAATAAATGCTCACAGCAGTATTTGGCAACCTGGGATCCAGCATGCCCATCATATACAGCAAAAAATGACCATCCATCAAGTCCATTTGGCAAACCAATAACAGCTGTATGTGCATCCTCCATCTCAACTCGCCAACCTTGCATACTACTTAGCCCATAACGTAGCCCATTACCCTGCCCTTGGGCATTATGCTTCTCCATCTTTGGCTTGTCTAAAAATGCTCCCATGATGACTTGTTCCTTCAGTTCTAAGGAAAAAAGAATATTATTGTTAAGCTATTTCTACAAAACAAGTAACCATTTAAACATGTTGCTAGAAACTATTAAACATAGAAAATGTTACTTAAATAATATTAAGGTAAAACAAATGGAGAGGGAAATTAAAATGTATGGCAGACTTTTGGTCCTTAACTTAATATTTTACATAATAATGAATTAACTAAAACATCAGCCTTAACTCTGAATTGCCTTGTTTTGCTTTTGCAGATGATTTCAGTAAGGACCTCACCACTAATTGACAAAGAGTCCTGTGGCCCCTTATAGACTAACAGATGTATTGGAGCATAAGCTTTCGTGGGTGAATCCGTTATGCATGCATCCGACAAAGTGGGTATTCACCCACGAAAGCTTATGCTCCAATACATCTGTTAGTCTATAAGGGGCCACAGGACGCTGTTGCTTTTGCAGATCCAGACTAACATGGCTACTCCTCTGATACTGAACTACTAATTGAGTGTACTCTGTATATTTCAGTAAATATTTAAGCTGTAACTATGCATGAAAAAGGATTTACACTAGTTTAGTGTCTGTGTTTTTCATCAAACACGTAGTGAAAGTATAACAAAAAACACTATTCAAACTATTGTAACTAGCATAGACATCTTAGACTTATGGTTATTTTTTTTTTTTTTACAGTAACTAACTTCTCAGTTGTCTACTCAGTGGTCCAGATGTGCTTAAAACGTCAAACTTTGTGTACTTATACTTTGAGGAAAACTACCTTTGACATGTTTGCAGAAATCTGTTTGGAAATAAAATTACAAGTATTAGAAGTTCACATTTCATATATCAGTAAGCAAATTTTATTTTAATATTTTCTTTACTCACTCTTATGCGTGTGCAGAACCAAGCATATATCTGTGCCCAAAAACACTATTATGCTTTTAAATAGTGTAAATCAACTGGTCTATCTTGACTGTTCCGTACTCTCACACCCTAGCCATTCGTTTTGCCCTTTTAATCCCTACCAGTTTAACTACATAGTCATTAAATCACCAAAATTAGCTCAAATTTTACATGCTCTGAAATTTTGCACACAAGATAAAGAAAAGCTGGCAAAGTCCTATTCCATCTCATGATTGATAGGCTAAGCATAAAGTTGACCAGGAAAGAGTCCCCAACTTCAGTGTGCCCCAGGCCCAAACGAGGCTGCTATGCTGGCAGAACATTTCACTTGTATGTATTTTTCAAGGGGTAAACATGCATATAAAGGAACTGGATCCACACTGTCAAAGATGACAGCAACACTTTATTCCAGCAGAACATTAACTCTCTCTAAGGAACAAATTAATCCTGGTAGCTTTCCAGATAATTTCTCCCCCCATCTACTCCTTTGGAAACAAAAGGTGCACACTTTAGCGCACACAGCCCGAGAGGAAAAAGGGATAAACAGTGAAATGGCAAATTTTGCAGATGATACAAAATTACTCAAAATAACTCTAAAGCAAACTGTGAAGAGTTACAAAGGGATCTCACAAAACTGGGTGTCTGTGCAATAAAATGGGAGATGAAATTCAATACTGATAAATGCAAAATAATGCACATAATCCAAACTATATGTACAAAATAGAGATGTGATCTAAATTAGCTGTTATCACTCACGAAAGACCTTGGAGTCACTGTGGGTAGCTCTCTGAAAACGTCCACTCAATGTGCAATAGCAGTCAAAAAAGCTAACAATGTTAGGAACCACTAGGAAAGGGATAGATAACATGGTAGAAAAATATCATAATGCTACTTATAAATCCATGGTACGCTCTCAATACTACCTGCAGTTCTGGTCACCCCATCTAAAAAAAGACACTAAAATGGGAAAAGGTAGGGAAGGGCAGCAAAAATTATTAAGGGTATGTAACAGCTTCAGTATTAGGAGAGATTAAGACGACTGGGACCTTTAAGCTTAGAAAAGAGACCTCTAAGGGGGAAATATGATAGAGGTCTATAAAATCATGAGTCACATGGAAAAATAAATAAGAAAATGTTATTTATTCCTTCACATGAACACAAGAACCAGCGGGGTTACCCAATGAAATTAGCAGGGAGCAGGTGCAAAACAGATGGAAAAACGTACTTCTTCACGTAATGCAATGTCACCCTGTGGAACTCATTTCCAGGGGATGTTGTGAGGGTCAAAAATATAATGAGGTTCAAAAAGAATTAGATAAGTTCATGGAGGATACGTCCATCAATGACCTGGGTGTCCTCAGCCTCCGACTGTCAGGAGTTGGGACTGGATGACAGGAGATGGATCACTCCATGATTGTCTGTTCAAGTTCATTCCCTTTAAAGAACCTGGAATTGGCCATTGTTTGAAGACAGGATGCTTGGCTAGATAGACCACTGGTCTGACCCAGTAGGGCCATTCTTATGTTCTTAGAGTATTTACATTTTATCGGAAATTGACAGTATATTCAAATATACGTATATACTGCCTATGAACAAAATACTGTATATAGCCATATCGACATTACAGAACTGACTTAAGTTACACTGACAATCAAACCACCATAATTACACTGCTTGGGCATATTCATACAACGATCCTTGTGTCAGCACAGGACATCCACAGTTGGTGCTCTAGCAACAACAGGTAGAGTAATGGACTGTGGGTAGCTACCCCACTGTGCAAATCACCACCTTCTCCTGCTACAAGCTCTGGGAAGGGATCGCAATGCACCACAGGGGCAGGATCATTGCCCATGATGATGTTTTCTCTGTCACAATTCCCAGGACTTCAGACTACGTTTTTGTGCTGTTTTTCAACTGCTCCTGTCAACTTTGCACCCGCCATCTCTGCCTGAAAGCATGGATCCGACACTGCTCACCAGTCTTATGATGAACACAGCGTGGCTGATCCTGCAGTATTTCATGAAGTGGCATATTTTTGGCACCATATCAAAGTGATGGTTTGCCTCCCTTGCCTTCTGGAACACCTGCCTCGGTTGCTTGATCTTTGCATGGCACTGATGCACCTCTCTTTCGTGAGGGGTGTATGCCTGAGTACCTGCAGCAGAGCTTACCAGTGGTCATGATGGGCATTGAGAGATACATCCTGGATGCTACGGAGGGCAACGTTAGCAAGCACACAGTCTATACTGACACAGTATTGCTCTAGTTTTGTCGCAAAAGGGTTCATGTCACTTGTTGAGGTGGTTTTATTATGTCGGCAAAACAGGAGAATTAAATCATCAGGAGTGTACACCTCTCCAGTGTACACACATTATTGAGTGTACACGTCCCCAGTTTTGACAATGAAATCAGACTTTTGTCAACAAAACTGTGTAGGGTAGACAAGGCCTATGTTTATGCCTTTGTAAAAATATACTGTACATTTATTTAAAGATGCAATGTCTAAAGTGCATGTTTGTTCTACATTATTTAATATAAGAAATATAGCTAAAATTATATTACCACAATGTTCTGGATTTGAACACAATTACAAAAATTATTCCCATAGCAACTGTAGCTAAGGCATGCCCACTGTATATACTGTTATGTCTTAAAAGCACACACAAAAAAGTACACATATGAAGAGGGTCATGCCACAATTGCTATAGAGTATACCTTTCAGAGGTGGTCTGCCGAATCTTCATCTAGTCAGAGCTTCGCGTGCCAGTCTGGAAGGGGCGGGGCTTCAGACAGAAGGGCAGGGGCTGATGGGGTCGGCCCGCCCCCTTTGAGGTTTTCCCAGCAGGCTATTGCCAGCCTGGGTGAAGGTGCTGAGTGGGGCGGGGGGGACCCTGGCTGGTAAGTGGCCAGCAGCAGGAACCCCAGAGCAGGGGTAGGCTGAGTGGCTCAGCCCACCATTCCTTTGGGGTTTCCCCCACAAGCTCCTGCCAGCTGGGGTCCCACTGTCTGCCCCAGTCAGCTCCTGCTGCTAGCCTGGGTGTAGGGAACCCAGGCCGACAGCAGGCTGGCAGGAGCCTGCGGGGAAAACCCCAAAGCCGGGGGCTGAGCATTCAGCCCTCCTGCGGCTTTGGCGTTTCCCTTGCAGGCTCCTGCCAGCCAGGATCTCAGCTCCTGCTGCCAGCTTGGGCTCCCTGTCCCAGGCTGGCAGCAGGAGCTGAGTGGGACGGGGGACCCCGGCTGGCAAGGCGCCAGCGGGGG
>ML677332.1:84772483-84800751 GCA_007922305.1 Dermatemys mawii
GGGGGGGGGGCCTCAGCTTTCCCCGCGTACCAGCCTAAATTGGCACGCGTGCCATAGGTTGCCGGCCCCTGGAGTATACCATCTGGACTGTGCATTTCTTTCTCCAGCTATAACATCCTACTGAAATCATATACTGATTATATACAGTTGGATGTTTATACAATGTTACAATCATTCAAATAAGGAATTTTTTCCTAGAAAACTACAGCTCATTTATTCCACTATAACATTCATTGAATGTTTTGGAATGAACTAAACTAGTATAAGCAGTATTAACAATGGAATTTAATTCAATAATTTCAAGTTTTAACTCAGGACTTGAAAATGTGAGTATAAAATAAGAATTTGGCCAAGTAATTTCGTGTTTTGTAAAGTATTTCTTACCCCTTGTTACTGTGTAAACCATTTACACAAAAAGGGAAAGTGAATATACAGAGAATACAGTAAACCCGACTATACCCAAAGTGCTTGTCAAATGCAAACTACACAAACTAAATTTTTTCCTCTAATCTTTAAATTACAAGGATTTTAGGAGTTAACTCTTAACAGAAATAGAAACAAAATATTCAGACAGGTGTGCTTTTTAAGTGTTTTTCTTTTCATTAATTTCTTTTGTATACATTTTTAAAAGGACAATATCTGACTATGAGACTTTTTTTTTTTTTTTTTTTTTTTTTTTTTTAAGACCAGATGGACTATACACAACTTTAGCAATACTCAGTGGAAAACTGTTCAGTTAATTTTTGGTGCCAGAGATTTATGGCAGCAGCATCCACGCAAGTTGGGCGTGCACAGTAGGCATCTCATAGTGCTACTGGTGCCGCGTCTAGCGCGCGTAAGACCCGAGCCCTCCAGTGCCTTCTCTACTGCAGACTCCTAGCAGTGAACTCTGAAGTATAGGGGAGGACGGTAGGTAGTGGAGCACACACAGAGACATCTAGAAAAAACTCAGTTACTGCACAACGTGAGTTACCATCTCTTCTTCGAGTGCTCTCTCTGTGGGTGCTCCAAGTGAGGTGTCTATGGAGCAGTGCCCCTCAAAAGTAAGAGGGACTTCAGGTTCATTTACGTCATAGAGATAAGTAAGGTTAAGCCAACTATGGTGTGAGCCCCAGAGTCTTGAGTGATTGCATAGTGCTCAGTGAGTGTGTGGACAGAGGCCCAAGTGGCCACCCTACAAATCTCTAATATCAGAAAATTATTGAGGAATGCTACCGAGATAGAAACAGATCATGTGGAATGCGTTCTGATATGCGTAGGAGTGTTAGTATTCCGAATATGATAGCACTGTTGAATGCATGTGGAGATCCATTTAGACACTCTCCAAGTGAATATTGCGCAGCCTTTAGAATGCTCAATAATAGACACAAAAAGTCTAGGAGATTTCCCGAAAGGTTTGGTCCTTTCCAGGTAAAACGCTAATGCCCACCTAATGTCCAATGTATGCAAAATGGTCTCCACTGGAGTGCCGTAAGGCCTAGGACAGAATGTGGGAAGATGGATTTGTTGGTTCATATCATAGGCTGATGTTATCTTCGGCAGGAATTTTGGGCACAGACGTAGCATAATCCTGTCTTTGAAGTATACTGTGTAGGAAGGATCAGCCATGAGTGCCCCAATCTCAGTCATCCATCTGGCAGAAGTAATGGTAACCAGAAAGGCCACTTTCATGGATAAATGCAGCAGGGAACAGGTGGCAAATGGTTCAAATGGCAGTCTGGTGAGGGATTTCAACACCAGATTGAGGTCCCAGGCGGGGGTACGTTGGCAAACTTCTGGGTAAATGTTCTAGAGACCTGAGAGGAAGCATTTAGTATTTGGGTGCGCAAAGACTGAGTTCCCATCAATCTCATGATGGAACATAGCAATGGCCGCAAGATGGACTTTGATTGAGCTCATTGCTAAACCAAAGCATTTCAACTCCAGTTGGTATTCCCACACTAACAACATTGGTGCTGTGGAGGCCGTCAATTTTTTTTTTTTTTTTTTTGACACCAGGAGAAGAATATCTTCCATTTTTGAAGGTAAGCATTACACATGGTCACCTTCTTGCTGTCTAGTGACACATGTTTATCTTGTTCTGAGCATGCTAGTTCACTATGATGGAACCATGCAGGAGCCCTCCTGTAGGTGGAGTTTCTCTGGTTTCGGGTGAAGAATGCAACCATTGTTCTGAGACAGCAGATCCGGACGCCGAGGGAGAGCTCGAGGGGCGCACATTGCCATGCGCATCACATAAGGGTACACGCTTGTCTGGGCTATGTTAGAAGTAAGGATAACTGTAGCCTTGTCTGTTCATATCTTGTATATCATGCATACCATCATTGGAATCGAGGGCAAAGCATAGGAGTTATGCATCCCATGTGATGAGAAAGATGTCCCCCAGTGACCAGGATCCAATCCCTGCTCTCAAACAGACCATTGCGCATCTCCTTCACTCAGTTCTTGGCAGTGCAAGAGGTTCCTGGAGTGTTATAGGTGCTCACCTGAGCATGTGTTGCCATCGGGGTAGTGATCTGCAGGAGACCGCCTATGTTTCTATTGTGCTTTTTGTGCCCTCTTCCACCGTCTTTTAGAAGAAGGCAAGTCGCCTGTCTCTACATGTCGGGTGTCCAGAGAGAAAGTCTGCTGGAGTCTCATTGGAGAGATTTCTCCATCAGAATCATTTTCAAGTGGAGATTTCGGTCACACCGGTCTCTCACTTTCAGATTACTGCAAGGGGTGCATTTATGCAGGATATGTATCTCCCCAAGACATCGGATAAAGAGTGCCTGTCAGAAACTGGCATTGCTTTGTGACAAGAGCTGCATCACTTAAAGTCTGGGGAACCAGGTATTACTGACAGTTAACCAACCCTGGCACAGGGAGAGTAAACTGGAAAAGTAATTTTCCCCCTAAAAAATATCATTAATACTAACTAACACTAATTATAACTTTTAAAAGACTAACTATTTAAACTGCTATTTTTTAAAAGGTTTGGGAAGAATAATGAGCACTAATCTTGTGCTCTGTCTGCAGCAGAGGACACTTGAGAAGCAACTGGAGAGTCTGAGTTGTGCGTGTGCTAGACACAGCATCAATGGCACTGTGAAATGCCTATTGCGCATGTGAGAGCTGCGTGGACACTGCCACCATAGATCTCCGATCAACAGCACCAGCATTCATAGATACCTGAAGTGGAGCACATACAGGGAGCACACTCACAGGAGAATTTAAATATCTTTGCAACATGCTTTATTAAAAAAGATTCCTATACAGTGTAGACTGATTTAAATCAAAATTGATACAATTCATTTTAATCGTGATTTAAGTCAGTCAGCAGGAAATCGTAATTTAAATAATAGGTTTTAATCATGTTTTGCTTATGTACTTTTTGGTTATTTTCCTAAAGAAAATTTGATTTTCATTAGCTGGTAACCATTAAAACATGTTTATTTGCAACTAAATATAGCTTTTACATTAAATTTGGTACTCCATTTTTGCTAACTACGAGGATACACGTCTACATATTTAAGGAATTACATAGCTTAATTTTCATTTATTCAGATTCTTGATTTTTACATTTATGTTGTTACAAAATGGTGAATGAAAACTGTATTTATTACATAATGATTAATCTTTACTTGTGACTATTGTGTGTCAATCTATTCAGAAATTCAATTAAAAAAATCAAATATTAATTTTTGTATTAAATAGATCTTAAAATAACGGATACATAAAAAAAGTTTAGCAATACACATTATGCATTTAAAACTGCTTTATTAAACAAAAGGAAGCATTATCTGCCGTCAGTGACTTGAACTGATTGTTTCTGGTCACCATGTCATTTAAGATTGCAGAACTAGTAGATATCACCCTCAAACCTCATTTTTATTCATAGTCTAGAAGAAAAAATAAAACAAGCTTTCCTAACCGCAAATTTGTTTCTCAACTTTGAATAGACTAATCATTGAATACACTGGAATGAAGAAAATAGACTCTCTGCACCAGTGGAAATGGCTGCTGCTGTCTAAAGCTGATTTAGCACTTGCAGAAAACATTTATTGCTTAATATTTTTTGGTATAAGTAGTTTAGGCCTTAATACAAGTTGTTAATTTCAAATTTAAATTTTAATAAACTCATATTTCATATAAATTTAAAAAACCCAGGGCTAAAGGCTCACATAAAAGTATTTTTAATCCACCCTGATCTTTAAAAAGAAAAACAAGAATACAAGAAGGCTTCCATCTGCTGAGAAGGTAAGTAAAAGCATAGTATGGCTTACATCAAAGTAAATTCAAAACATGGCTCAATTCAGTCAAGTTCCAGAGAAGGAGGACCCTCCTTTCGGAGGAGAGCAGTCAACGGGAGCAGAGGGAAACCTTCCCATAGTTGGGACCCTCCTTCCAGATGCTGTTGGGGTATCCTCTCACACCGAGGTAACCGCTCTGGGGAAGGGAACTCCAGTCATTAGGAAAAGGTAGTTGTTAATAATGGGAGATTCGATCATTAGAAACATGGATACCTGGGTTTGTGATGACCGAGAGAATTGCTTGGTGACTTGCCTGGTACGAAGGCTGCGGATCTCTCGAGGCATCTAGATAGACTTATGAGTAGTGCTGGGGAGGAGCCAGTGGTCGTGGTACATGTAGGTACCAATGACATTGGGAAGGGCAGAAGAGATGTCCTGGAGGCCAAATTTAGGCTGCTAGGAAAGAGATTGAAATCCAGGACCTCTATGGTGGCATTTTCAGAAATTCTTCCAGTTCCACACGCAGGGCCAGCTAGGCAGGCAGAGCTTCAGAGTCTCAGTGCATGGATGAAATGACGGTGCAGAGAGGAGGGGTTTAGATTTATTAGGAACTGGGGAAACTTTTGGGATGGGGGGAGCCTATACAGGAAGGATGGGATCCACCTAAACCAAAGTGGAACCAGACTGCTGGCACTTAACATTAAAAAGGTTGCAGAGCAGTTTTTAAACTAAGAGATGGGGGAAAGCCGATTGCTGCAGAGGAGCATGTGGATTGGATAGAGACTTCTCTTACAGGCGGGTCTACTGATAGAGATTCTCTAGGTTTTAGTCAGGAGGAGAGGATGGTAAAGAATAAAGGAGAGGCCAGATCAGACGACAAACTTTCACATAAAGAATGTGGCACATCAGAAAAGGGCAGACAAATAAACAGTGACCAGTTTTTAAAGTGCTTGTACACAAATGCTAGAAGTCTAAATAATAAGATAGGTGAACTAGAGTGCCTCGTGTTAAAGGAGGATATTGACATAATAGGCATCACAGAAACATGGTGGAGTGAGGACAATCAATGGGACACAATCATTCTGGGGTATAAAGTATATCAGAAGGACAGAACAGGTTGTGGGGGTGGGGGAGTGGCACTATATGTGAAAGAAAATGTAGAATCAAATGAATTAAAAATCTTAAATGAATTAAAAATCTTAAATGAATCCACGTGTTCCATAGAATCTCTATGGACAGTAATTCCATGCTCTAATAAGAATACAACAATAGGGATCTATTATCGACCACCTGATCAGGACAGTGATAGTGACAATGAAATGCTAACGGAGATTAGAGAGGCTGTCAAAATAAAGAACTCAATAATAAGGGGGGATTTCATTTATCCCCATATTGACTGGGTACATGTCACCTCAGGACGAAATGCAGAGACCAAATTCCTCAATACTTTAAATGACTGCTTCTTTGAGCAACTGGTACAGGAACCCACAAGAGGAGAGGCAACTCTTGATTTAGTCCTGAGTGGCGCACAAGAGCTGGTCCAAGAGGTAACTATAACAGGACCGCTTGGAAATAGTGATCATAACATTTATCATTCCTGTCGTGGGAACACCACCTCAGCAGCTCAACACTGTGGCATTTAATTTCAGGAAGGGGAACTATGCAAAAAATGAGGGGGCTAGTTAAACAGAAATTAATAAGTAAAGTGACGGAAGTGAAATCCCTGCAAGCTGCATGGACACTTTTCAAAGACACCATAATAGAGGCCCAACTTAAACGTGTACTCCAAATTAAAAAACAAAGTCAAAGAACTAAAAAAGAGCCACCGTGGCTTAAAAACCATGTAAAAAGCAGTGAGATAGAAAGGCATCTTTTAAAAAGTGGAAGTCAAATCCTACTGACGTAACTAGACAGGAGCATAAACACTGCCAAATTAAGTGTAAAAATGTAATAAGAAAAGCCAAAATGGAATTTGAAGAGCAGCGAGCCAAAAACTCAAAAGGTAATAATAAAATGTTTTTTAAATATGTCAGAAGCAGGAAGCCTGCTAAACAACCAGTGGGGCCCCTGGATGATAGAGATACAAAAGGAGCACTTAAAGATGATAAAGTCATTGCGGAGAAACTAAATGAATTCTTTGCTTTGGTCTTCACGGCTGAGGACTTTAGGGAGATTCCCAAACCTGAGAAGTCTTTTGTAGGTGACAAATCTGAGGAGAGCAGTCACAGATTGAAGTGTCACTAAAGGAGGTCTTGGAACTAATAGATAAACTTAACTGTAACAAGTCACAGGGACCAGATGACATTCACCCAAGAGTTCTGAAAGAACTCATATGTGAAATTGCGGAACTATTAACTAGGGTTTGTAACCTGTCCTTTCAATCGGCTTCTGTACCCGATGACTGGAAGATAGCTAATGTAACGCCAATATTTAAAAACAGCTGTAGAGGTGATCCTGGCAATTACAGACCGGTAAGTCTAACATCCGTACTGGGCAAATTAGTTCAAACAAGAATAAAATTGTCAGGCACATAGAACATAAATTGTTGGGCAAAAGTCAGCATGGTTTCTGTAAAGGGAAATAATGTCTTTACTAATCTATTAGAGTTCTTTGAAGGGGTCAAACATGTGGACAAGGGGGATCCAGTGGACAGAGTGTACTTAGATTTCCAGAAAGGCTTTGACAAGGTCCCTCACCAAAGGCTCTTATGTAAACTAAGTTGCCATGGGATAAGAGGGAAGACCTTTTCATGGATTGAGAACTGGTTAAAAGACAGGGAACAAAGGGTAGGAATAAATGGTAAATTTTCAGAATGGAGAGGGGTAACTAGTGGTGTTCCCCAAAGGTCAGTCCTAGGACCAATCCTATTCAACTTATTCATCAATGATTTGGAGGAAGGGGTAAACAGTGAGGTGGCAAAGTTTGCAGATGATACTAAACTGCTCAAAATAGTTAAGACTCAAGCAGACTGTGAAGAACTTCAAAAAGATCTCACAAAACTAAATGATTGGGCAACAAAATGACAAATGAAATTTAACGTGGATAAATGTAAAGTAATGCACTTTGGAAAAAATAATCCCAACTATACATACAATATGATGGGGGCTAATTTAGCTATAACTATTCAGGAAAAAGATCTTGGAGGCATCGTGGATAGTTCTCTGAAGACGTCCATGCAGTGTGCAGCAGCAGTCAAAAAAGCAAACAGGATGTTAGGAATCATTAAAAAAGGGATAGAGAATAAGACGGAGAATATCTTATTGCCCTTATACAAATCCATGGTGTGCCCACATCTTGAATACTGTGTACAAATGTGGTCTCCTCATCTCAAAACGGATACACTGGCATTAGAAAAGATTCAGAGAAGGGCAACTGAAATGATTAGGGGATTGGAACGGGTCCCATATAAGGAGAGATTAAAGAGGCTAGGACTTTTTAGCTTGGAAAAGAGGAGACTAAGGGGGGATATGATAGAGATATATAAAATTATGAGTGGTGTGGAGAAAGTGAATAAGGAAAAGTTATTTACTTGTTCCCATAATAGCAGAACTAGGGGCCACCCAATGAAATTAGTGGGCAGCAGGTTTAAAACAAATAAAAGGAAGTTCTTCTTCACACAGCGCACAGTCAACCTGTGGAACTCCTTGCCTGAGGAGGTTGTGAAGGCTAGGACTATAACAGGGTTTAGAAGAGAACTGGATAAATTCATGGAGGTCAAGTCCATTAATGGCTATTAGACAGTCTGGGTAACGAATGGTGTCCCTAGCCTCTGTTTGTCAGAGGGGGGCGATGGATGGCAGGAGAGAGATCACTTGATCTTTACCTGTTAGGTCCACTCACTCTGAGGCACCTGGCATTGGCCACAGTCGGTAGACAGGATACTGGGCTAGATGGACCTTTGGTTTGACCCAGTACGGCCTCTCTTATGTTCTTTCTCTTCAGTCACCTTCCTAGATGTGATTCCTCCCTGACTTTCTGCCACACAGCCACTGACTCTTCACGCCACAGTGCTCTTATATAGTTGCTTGCAGAGTTATTTTTCCACCCTTGCTACCCTGCACTGACAGCCACAAAATGGTCCTCTCTGTATTAACCTCTTCCCTGCCTACCTCGAGATGGTCAATACATCCTACCATAGGATCCAAAATTGCTAATAAAGACTGATGGATCCCTCCTACGTTTCCTACAATTAGGAAAGAAGTAGTGCACTCTGGTTATGTAGATCATAACTCTAATGTCCAATTTATTTTGGCAAGCTTTGAACAGAAGGAATGTACCATTGCCCTGAGACCAATGGAAGAGTAATATGTGAAACATGCACAATTTTTCCTTTGAAGCTTATCTAGTTCCAAAACACTTCTTTGCAATGTTCTTGCTACAGAATTAAGTTCTAATTCTCACCAGGATGGAGCTTCCCTTGTCACCATCTCAGCCTCTAACTTCCATTTAGGTCCTTCTTCATGAAGCAGATTCCTGCAGAAATGGAGCCCTGCCTCATGTTAATCATTCCAGGAAGGATTTGAGGCGCTTTATACAAAATATAACAATTATAGGCAACATTTTGAGAGAGATCTGAGCTGCATGAATATGCTGGTCTTCTCCAAGGCAAAAGATGAAGCTATTGTGCTCATCCATGAGTCATGACTGAAATAACGAGTTTCCTTCATAAAAGTCAACTGAGGGGACAATATCCTACAACCGAAAAAAAGTGTACAAAATTCAAGTTGCAATGTGCAGGCAATGCACGGAACTGCAGAGAATATTACAAAAGACTAGAAAAGCCAGCAGAATATCTAGCAAACCGTGGTACCAACCTGTGAGCTGATGACCTACAGCAGGACGCAAGAGCACTGCACAAAATAAACTGGCACAGAAAAAAGGGGCTGTTACTAACTTGGACCATGGACAGCCATGGATACCTCAGAAGAATTCATAAAATTCTTTTGCCCCATCACGTAGTTCCCTAAATCTTGCCAGTCAAGCAAATGGCAAAGCTCTATTGCCCCCTTATCTATGAGAGCAAGAAATTGATCATATTGCTCTTTGTGCTACCAGTTGATAGAGGGGGTACATATGAAGTCATGAGGCATTCTTATCAATTCTACTGAGTATCCCTTAGTGATTTATATCCATGTATTCCTGTCAGAGGCGGCCCATTTGTCTGAAGAAATTCAGTCACAGGCTAAGAGTTTAAGTCTTGTCCAGAGAAAACCTGAAATTCCTATCTGGTTGTCCAAACAGGAAATTGTATTTAATTAGTCTTTTTAAACACTGAGTTCTGTTTCTCTCTCTAGAACAAGTGTCTTATCTGAGCTGCACTTAAGTTCCAGGTGCTTACTGACACGTCTGACTCAATGCTTAAACTAAAACTGTCCTCAAGCCAATTTCCTTGAAAATTTTACCATGTGGAATTATGCCCAGTGTTGGAGTGTGCATACATAATTAGCCCTATCGTCTCTACTCTGAACAGTAGTATGTGCTATAAATCACTTGTATAAGTCAGAGCATATATCCCACAAATTAATGGATGGGACAAGCAAATCATTTGTTTCATCTACTTTTCTGTGGCATTTATAAGGAAACAAACAAGGAATTGATTTTCAGCATCAGCTTGGCTATGATGACCAGTCAGTGTGTAAATAGGTGATCCTGTAGCAGTATTCCTTTCCACTAATATTCAAAACAGCGACAATGTTTATGATAACGCCTCTCTAATAGTGAAAGGGACAAAATACTGGAACCACAAGGATCTGTGGCAGGAGGAATGGGAAGAGGTGGGAAGATGGATGCAGAGGAATGAGGAAAGTACAGTGGCAATAACAAAGTAGTCTGGGAACAAAGGTCATAGGAAGCAGGGTTAGGCCTGAGAAAAGCACAATCAGGAATAGAAAAGTGAATAAAGGATAGGGCAAAACAAAAAGCCAGTCAAAATAGAAACTGAGAACGGATAGAATTCATTACCTGAAAAGGCAAGCTTATGATTACTGCACTGAACGAAAAGGGTATAAAAATGCATGAACTATCTAATTCACATACGAAAACAAACATTTTATTTTCTTCCCCTGCCCTCCAACTGAACAAGTTATTTTGTTTCACACAGTAATTAACAAGTGCATGTGGTTATTTACCTAACAGTGTGAAGATTCAAATACCACAGTCAAATCTACCAGAACAGGGAGATCTAGATCATCATTCCTTTGATAAAAATGCATCCTGGATTCTGAACTCAGACCAACAGAATGTCAGAGACAAAATTAAAATTCACTTTGCTGGAGATGGTTTTTCATTTTTCTAGGCTGCTGGACGACAGGATATTCTCTTGTCTGGTCAAATGACCCTTCCCCCCCCATCCCTCTTTCTGCCCCAAAGGTGACCTTTGAGGGAAATTTGATAGTCATTCTGGGCTCCTACTGGTATCAGGAGATAAGCTGTGTTTTATCTTAATTGCTTTTCTGTGCAAGAAGCTCTTTTCCACTTGTTTTGGTTATAGGAGCTACAAAATCGTCTGATCCTCCAAAATCTTAGGAATCTCTTCTGGAAGTTTAGAAAATGACAGACATTTTAGTAAAAACTGAAAAAGAAAATTTCAATTTCTTCCTGCAAAAAAACCCACCCCTTTTTTTTTATTAATTTAGTTGAATTTGTTGCAAGTGGTTATCTACTTTCCATATAGACAACAAATGCTGCTTCTACATTAATGCACAGATCAGCACTCAACAAAAAAATACAGGTCATCTGACTTTCATAAAAGATGCCTTAGTAGAGTGACCAGATGTCGTGATTTTATAAGGACAATCTGATTTTTGGGGGTCTCTCTTATATAGGCTCCAGTTATCCCCCAGCCCTGTCCCAATTTTTCACACTTGCTGTCTGGTCATTCCTACGCCTTACACATAGCAATCTGTAATATGTCCTGTCAGAGAAGTGTTACTCTTGCAAAGAATGTTGTTACTGCAGCAGTCTGAAGACAGGATGATATAATCTCAACATTACTTTGGCCTGGTCTACACTACGAGTTAATGTCAACTTTAGCGCTGTTAAATCGACATAACCCTGCACCCGTCCACACACAGTAGCCATTTAAGTCAATTTAAAGGGCCCTCAAAATAGATTTCTGTACTCCACCAAAACCACGGGAGTAACGCTTAAATCAACGTCTCTGGGTCGACTGTGGCTTAGTGAGGACGCATGCAGACTTTACTGCCTCCGCGAGCTGTCCCACAGTGCTCCACTGTGACCACTCTGGACAGCGGTCACAATGCTCCACTGTGATCGCTCTGGACAGCGGTCTCAACTTGCTGCTCTGGCCAGGTAGACAGGAAAAGCCCCGGGAACATTTGAATTTCATTTCCTGTTTGGCCAGCATGGCGAGCTCACCTGCACAGGACACTCACCATGCAGAGCTCATCAGCACAGGAGACCAACCAGCACAAAAGAGCTCCAGCATGGTCCACAAAGGAGGTGTTGGATCTGATCACTATCTGGGGAGAGGAATCCGTGATGGCAGAACTCCGTAAAAACAAACGGAATGCCAAAACGTTTGCCAGAGTTTCCAAGGCCATGCTGGATAGGGACCACAGCAGGGAGGCACAGCAGTGCCGCGTGAAAATTAAGGAGCTGAGGCGAGCATTCCAGAAAGCAAAAGAGGCAAATGGACGCTCTGGGGCACCGCCATGGACATGCAAATTTTACAACGAACTGAATCAAATACTGGGGGGGCCCCCACCACCATTGCACCGGTGTCCGTGGACTCCTCTGATGGGATAGTCATGAGGATTCAGGTGATGATGAAGCTGATGAGGAAGATGATACCACACAGCAGCAGGCAAGCGGAGAGACTCTGTTCCCAGACAGCCAGGAACTGTTTACCACCCTGGAGCCAATACTCTCAGAACCCTCCCAAGGTACCCGAGATGGGGAAGTCAGCGAAGGTACTTCTAGTGAGTGTCCTTTTAGGGATAAGATAAGGCATGATTTAAAAGGAAGCATTTATTAATGATTAACTTGGAATGCATGCATGACTAGAACAGCTACTGGAAAAGTCTGTCAATATATTTGGGGATGGAGCGATAATCCTCCAGGGAGATTTCCATGAAGCTGTCCTGCAGACAGCGTTGAACCTTTTGAAGGAGGTTTCTGGGGAGAGCAGCCGTATTTCGTCCTCCATAGTAGCAGACTTTACTAAGCCACCCTGGGATCAGGTATTCTGGGACCATTGCATAACACAGCATGGCAGCATATGCTCCTGGCTGTTGCTGTGATTCCAGCAACATCCATTCTTTATCTCTCTGTGTAATCTTCAGCAGAGTGATACTGTTCATGGTAGCCTGTTTGAAATAGGGGACAGTCATTTTCAGACGTTCCCGCTGGGCTGCTCATGTATCTGACTGAAGGAATCCTCCCCACAGTATCCCAAGCGGCATGTGTGTGTTTGTCAGGGGGAGAGAAACCTCCATGAGAGCAGCCATGCGGTAAGCGGGGAAGGAGGGAAAGAAAATGCACGGGGCTGCTTGTCGTGCACCAGCAGGGAGCCACGCGGTGGGGGGCAGGTGGTTACTGTGGGGAAGGAGAGCACTGCTGTAAAGAATGTGGATCAAACCGAAAGAATGTGGCTTACCATGGCCGCCTGCATGGTGGTTTCTGTTGCCTGGCCCTGGGAGAGGGTGTCTGATGTGATATCTGTACAGGAAAGCTACAGGCACTCAATTTAAGGTGCAAAATGCGACCTTGTACAGAAAGCATATACACTCTGTGAATACTTTGTTTCATCATGCAAGACTTTTCCTATTCTGCTGGAGAATGTATCTATCTTATAACCTTTTTCCTTCTTTCTTCCTACAGCTAGCTCGGTCCTCGCAGAGGCTACCACAGATAAGAAGGAGAAGGAAACACACAAGATATGTTTGCGGAGCTTATGCATTCCTTCCACAGTGAGGCAGCTTGAAACAACGCATGGAGAGAAAAATTTTTAGAGTCCCAGAACACAGGCAGGCAAAGCCTTTTAGAGTCCAGGGCAGCAGTAGCAGCACGGTAGGAGAGATGGCAGGATCGAGAGGAGAGGAGGATGGATGCAATGCTGCAGATAATGGAGGATCAAAGTGACATGCTCCGGTGTCTGTTGGAGCTTCAGCAGCACCAAACATCGCCTCTCCAGTCCCTGTGTCACCACCTCCCCAAGTTCCATTGCCTCCCTACCCAGACGCGGGGTGAGAATGCAGCGGGGGAGGCTCTGGGAACCAACCCACTCTACCCCACAATATAACACAAGCAGCAGGCGGCTTAGTTTACCAGAAAAGTTTTTAAAATGTGCTGTGTCTTTGTCGCCCCCTCCCCCCATCCACCACACCGACTGGTTTTCCTCCTCACCCATCCCTTCTGGGCTACCTTGCCAGTCTTCCCCTTTGTTTGTGAAGAATCATTAAAGAATGCATGCTTTTTAAAAAAGTGAATTTATTTACTCTGCAAAGGGGGGGAGGGGATAAGGATGGCGGGAGGCTTATCACTGAGCAGAGCAAGGGAGCGGGTTTTCAACAGCTCTATGGGGCTGGAGGATGGGAGGCTTATCGCTGAGCAAAGCAAGGGAGAGGTTTTCAACAGCATTTTGGCCAGTCACAAAACTGTTTTTCAAGGCTTCTCTGAGGCGCAGCGCTTCCTGATGGGCTCTTGTACTTGCCGTGGTGTTTGGCTCCTCGTAAGTAGCAGACAGGACATTTGCCTCTGCCTCCGACCCCACCATAAACGTCCCCCCCTTGCTCTCAGAGATTGTGGAGTACACAGTAAGCAGCAATAACAATGGGCACATTTCTTTCGCTGAGGTCTGAGCGAGTAAGTAGGGTTCTCCACCTCGCTTTCAGACGGCCAAATGCGCACTCCACAACCATTCTGCACTTGCTCAGCCTATAGTTGAACAGCTCCTGACTCCTGTCCAGGGATCCCGTGTATGGCTTCATAAGCCAGGGCATTAAGGGGTAGGCTGGGTCCCCAAGGATAACGATCGGCATTTCAACACCCCCCACAGTAATTTTCTGGTCTGGGAAGAAAGTCCCTTGTGTCAGCTGTCTATACAGCCTAGAGTTCCTGAACACACGAGCGTCATGAACCTTTCCTGGCCATCCCACGCACATGTTGGTGAAATGTCTTTTGTGGTCAACCAGTGCTTGCATGACCACTGAACAATACCCTTTGCAGTTTCTGTACTCTGCACCCTCGTTGTCTGGTGCCAAGATAGGGATACGAGTGCCATCTATAGCCCCCCCACAGTTAGGGAATCCCAGCGCGGCAAAGCCATCTACTATAGCCTGCACGTTTCCCAAAGACACATCCCTGGATAGCAGCAGATCAATGATTGCCCTGGTTACTTGCATCACAGCAGCCACCACTGTAGATTTACCCACTCCAAATTGATTCGCGACTGACCAGTAGCTGTCTGGCGTTGCAAGCTTCCAGCGGGCTATCGCCACTCGCTTCTGAACTGTGAGGGCTTCTCTCATTTTGGTATTCTTGCACTGGAGGGCAGGGGAAAGCAAGTCACAAAGTTCCATGAACGTGCCCTTTCGCATGCGAAAGTTTCTGAGCCACTGCGAGTCATCCCAGACCCACAGCACTATGAGATCCCACCAGTCAGTACTTGTTTCCCTGGCCCAGATTCAACGTTTCATAGCATGAGCCTGCCCCATTGCCATCAAAATTGTCAGGTTGTCGGACCCTTTACTTTCAAGAACATCAGTGTTCATGTCCATGTCCTCATCACTGTCGTCACTCTCCTGATAGCGCAGTCATCTCCCGATCGCCTTCTTGTGCGTACAATGCAGCATAAAGTCCACAACAATGCACGAGGTATTCACAACGGCCATTACTGCAGCGGTTACCTGAGCAGGCTCCATGCTTGCACTGCTAGGGCGTCAGCGCAGGCAGCAAAAGCGCGCAAAATGACTGTTTGCAGTTGCTTTCACAGCGGGAGGGGCACTGCGGGGGGGGTGGGGTGGGTTGGGAACGGAGAAAGCTCAAAATGGTGCCTGCTGGGACTCCGGGAACTGTGGGATAGCTACCCACAGTGCATCACTCGAAATGGTGCCTGCTGGGACTCCGGGAACTGTGGGATAGGTACCCACAGTGCACCACTCGCTATGTCAATGCTTTCCACTGTAGTATGAACAAACGCTGCCAACTTGCTGTGTTTTGTAGGGATGCACAAAATCGATTTTATACAGTCTGCTTTACAAAATCGACCTCAACACAATCGACATAAGTTTGTAGTGAAGACATACCTTTTGTGAAGTTCCTTTCATTTTACTAGCTGTTCAACAGCAGAAAGTAACTATCTCCTTCTGGGATCACTATAACCTTGGTCAGAGAAGCAACAGCTCTGCTGACTTTACAAGAGGATATTATTAGTTACTATTTGTATCACTGTAGTACCTAGGAGACTTAGTCATGAACCAGGACCCCATGTTGTTAGGTGCTGTACAAACAGAACAAAATTACAAGAGAACAGACGGACAGACAAACACATGGGGTAATATAAGGAAACAATGAGACAATATTGGTCAGCATAATAGTCACTGGTTTTGGCACATGAGCAGCCTAACTCTTGACACATTTTTGTAGGCATCACAGAAAAGGAGAGTTTTAAGGAGGGTTTTGAAGCATGATGAGGTTGCTTTGTGAATGTTTACAGTGGGCAGCATGGGAGAGAGCATGAAAGCGCTTGTCTGATAACTTAACAAGTGTGCAACATTACCAAACTTACTTGTCTTACTTTATATACTGTAGTAAAAGACCGAGCATGCCATAAAGAACTTATGATCTAAAGTAGACAAGACAGATAGCATTTGGGAGAAAGGAAGTATTCTCTCCAGTTTACAGATAGAAAAAATGAGACACAGCCAGATTAAGACCAACTCTACTCTACAAACTTTTTCAGCATAGCTATACTGGTCAGAGGTGTGAAGCAGTATGATCCCTGATTGATAAAGTCATGCCAGTAAAAGCCCTTAGTGAAGAGGGAGCATAGGGGTGGTGCAGAATGAGCTATACCAGCACAAGTGCAGTTCTGCCACAATAAACTACATCCACACTACGAGCTCTTTGCTGGAATAGTATACAGGTATAGCTATGTAGGCAAAGTACTCCTACCACAGATCTGGCCTAAGTGATTTGTCCAAAGCCCCAGATGAAGCCTGTGACAAAGCCCAAGAATTGAACATAGATATCGCATCTTAACCCAGAAGATCATTTTTCTACCATTTATACATTTTCCATCACTGAAGCACTAGTTTCTTGAATTTCGAACAGTAAGTATTGAATCAAAAGACTATAAAGGAAACAATGTCTTGGTTTTCCTTGCTGGAAATGGCAGATTTCAGTTCTTCAGCCACCTTCTTAAAGACCACTTCACCCTGACTTCCATTTTCATTTTAAAACTGTAGAAATTATTTGCTTTTTTATTAATTTTTTTCTTTTAAATCTCTGTTTTTCACCTAAACCTTATTCAGATGACGGAAGGATGCAGTCTCCCCTCCTCCCCAAGTGAAAAAATTATAAAAATTATAAAAAAAGTTTCACACGCTACAAATCTGTTCCCTGTGCACTTTGCTGACAACTACAAGTTTTGTCTACTTTTTACTCTATGGGAATGTGGGCTGGATTCTTTTCTGGCTCATTCAGAATTGTTAGCCAAATTCTAATTCAAAGTAGCTTTGTCATGGGTGCATAAGCCAGAAGTACATGGATTGATTTTTAGATCCTTGGCTGGGTTTGCAGCACTGGCAGTCAGAAAACACACATTTTCATTTTTTTTATGAGCTTATCTAATTTAATACAGAAATAACAGACAGAAAAATGGGATCCCACATGTATTTTTATAGATCCTCTTTTCAAAATATAATTGTAGTTTAATTTCCTGGCTGACATACAAAAGAATTTTCCTTTGGACCTTTTTATGGATCTAGCTCCTACTCATCTGTGCCTCTCAACATTTCAGTTAAATAGTCTTAAGTTACACTGGCATTTGGAGTAAGACTATTTGTGGGAGAAAGCTTCAGAGTTGGGTATGGCTGGAAGTTATGAATTCTAAGAGCAATAGTACAGCCTCCCTTAAAGAACTTTACCTTAAAGAAGGTGAAACAATACTTCCAGTCACTAATTTCTTGGTGGAGGTTCAGAAGTTTGCCATGTTGTTGGTCCCAGTTACAATATGGTAGCCTTTGACAAGGCTAAAATATGGCTTGATTTTAGCGTGGACATGAACAAACAGTAACCTTAATGGATTCAGCTATCTTGCAACACAAAAGCTTTCTGTACTGTGGAGGACCTCTGTGAAATAAGTGGTTTGTTGCACAGTTTAAATGATGCTTTCAATCAATTTTCCCTTGTCCTCACTGTTTAAAGGAAAGTTAGGGTGGGTAATCTCCTGGTATGGGCCCAAGCGCCTGGTGCCAACAGAACTTATTTATATGGTACTTATTTATGATATTCATCTGCATGGTATCAAAGGGCCTCAGACACTGATGAAGCACATTTCCAGCAAAAAAATAGCCTCAGAACACTAGCCATATAATATAGTATGACTCAAGAAATACAATCTGTAAGAACTCTAATCTGCTGAATTTACTGTTTTTATCTGTGCCTACTTCTTACAATGGGTCTATCAGACTACACCTCTATCCATTCTGCTAATGGTGCCAGCCTCTCCACCCCATAGTCTATTTCTTTACAACCACATCAAGGATTACATGTGAAAAAACATTCCTCAGCTGCTAAGCAAATCAACTAACCTTTTCCCATTTAACTCTTTCAGAAGTCCCACACCTTCCTTGATACTTACAAAAAAACCATCTAGGTCATCTATTCTTTCTCACTAACCTTATGACTGTCCTCCCCCTTTTATGTTGCAGGAAGGGGCAAAATATTGGGTGGAAAGGATGTAAGTTCAGTAGCATAGAAGCTGTATGTGGGGAGTAGGTGGGATAGGCAAGAGATGTAGTGTGATTAGCCTAAACAAAACAAAAAAATGCAACAAATGTTTGCCTATAACCAATGATAGCCTCCAAGAAAAGTTATTATCCCTTTCCTTCATTTGGCTTTTTAATGTAAGATTTTGCAAAGGTAATTGGCATATGCAATAAAATGTGATCAAATCATACTATACCACCACATTGAACAGTTGCACAATTGTGTTACACATGTGTAAATAAACATTGCAGCAATGACATAACTGACAGTTTGCCAGGTTTCAATTATAAGCTAATCTTCTCACTCCCAACTTCTGGGGGAACTGCAAATACAGTCTAAGAAGTCTTTTGAACCAAAAAGGTCTCCAAACAAGAAGGAAATCTGAAATAAAATATAGGGTAAAAAATATTTTGTTTGAAGTACAATTCGCTGTGCCCTCCGAAATCTCAACTGTGGATTATAAATCTATTTCTTCTTGCAGACATTTAAAAAGGTATAACCAGAATGTTTCTCAATTTACAAAATATACATCCCTAGTATTATTAAGTGATGTAATTCTCTCTTTGTCCTACTTTTTCAAAGTTAAAAGTGTGGACAATGACCACAGACACTGATTTCTTTATACATGGGTCTGAACTTTCTGCTCAATCAAGGTGTGTATATTATAAATGAACTTCTCATTTACATACCAGATGAACCCCTTCCCACAGATCAGAGCTCTTATGGGGTACAGGACCCCAATAAGGTACCACCAAGAGGAGCCATCTGAGATGGATAATCTACAAGATGATCATGCATTGGGGGCAGGGGTGGGAGGCCAGAGAATATCCCACATACGTGTTGTGTAGAGACAACATTCAACACACACACACCGCAATTACTGATTAGTAACTATTCTTGTTGGTAGCCTTATCAGTTTTTTATAGAATTTAGTCTTTCATTACAATAAAAACTATTTCTAGGCTTTATGGCTGCAAAGATCATCTAAATCTGACAAATGTAATGCTATCTTCCAGCTTCCAAAGAGATAGACTGAAACATCACCAGGTGTGAACTGTGTTCTATTACTTTCAGTAGCATATTTACAAAGAGGCCAAATGAAGAAAATTCATTTATGAACATTTAACTTTTTCACTGATATTAACAGAATTAAATTACTTTGGGCTTATAATCAGAATTAGATAGTGCAACCACTCTCCCCTCCCCCTTCCACAATTTGATTCAGACTTCTACAAGAGTATGTTTTCTGCTTTCAGGTAGCTTTTCCTGATGCATTGCTCTGATTATTTTATATATAAATGTTTACAGTAATTATTCCATAATAGGGATTGGTTCATTTGGTCTAATGGTAGTGCAACAAAGAACACTGCATAGCTGAACAGCGGCACTTTCTGTTGAGTGATAATGTTGACGAGACTTCCTTTTGATTTTTGTCCAGTTCCAAATTTGGACAGCTGAAGTGGAACCATCAGGAAAGTGGCAGTGGGATAAAAATCAGAAAGAATGGACTCACAGAGAAGCCCATTCCCACTTGAAAAAGCTGATTAACTATTTAACTTAAATATCGCCATTCGGGACTTGTTTTTTAAGTCTCAAGTTTACAGTCACTCCCACAGGTGAGCTGCAGTTACAGTATAACTTCAGAGTTAGGAATGCCAGTTACAAAATGACCAGTCAACCACACACCTCATTTGGAACCGGAAATATGCAGTCAGGCAGCAGTAGAGATACTTTTTTTAAAAAGTGCAAATAGTACAATACTGTGTTAAACAAACCACTAAAAAATAAAGAGAAAGCATTATTTTTCTTCTGCATAGTGAAGTTTCAAAGCTGTATTAAGTCAATATTCAATTGTAAACTTTTGAACCACCATAACATTTTGTTCAGAACTACGAACCTTCGTTCCCGAGATGTTCATAACTGAGATTCTACTGTACTTTCATAACAAAGCCTAAGGATTTTCAATTCATAACCTTGCTTTTTAACCTTCAAACACATATTTGGAGCAGTAGAGCATACTGTTTTGCTATGACATATCGTTGTGGCACTGAAGAAGTCATCAATGAGCCACAGATCTTGGGAAAGTCTCACTGACAAAACTTCTGAGATGTAACAATCTTCATGTAAAAAAAACAACATTCAAATTACATTCTCTTTTTAAAGGTGACCTACAGAAGGAAAATAATTGGATATGTGCCCTTTTTTGTTTTATTATATCTAAAGAAGGCTTTCATCATATTCTTCCTGCTTGTTTTTTACATTAGAAATTCAGGGCATGTCTAACCTTGAAGACAACACAAGAACTAGGAGTGAAAGTTAAGCAATTAAGAGGTGAAAACTGTTTAAGTGCAATGATTAATATGTTGGAGAAATAACATTTTTGTTAAAGGTTTAAGATTAGCAGTCATGTTAGTCTGTATCTGCAAATAAGACAAGGAATACTTGGGGCACCTTAGAGACTAACCAGTTTATTTCAGCATAAGCTTATTACATCGTCTTATTTTTGTTAAAGATTCCTGACTCCTGTTCTATTCAATTAGAGTGTAATATATATATCCCAAAATCTGACACTCACAATTCAGCTGGCAAAACTGTGGAAGAATGATATTCCTGATATTTCTAAAGTAAAAAGCCAAGCACAAAGAAAACCATTAAAAAAAAAAAAAAGATTTTCAGGCCTCCTCTATAAATCAGAAAAGTTACCCCCAAAACCCTTTTTAAAAACCTTTTCAGATCATCTTTAGACTTTATATTAACTAAAAATACTGATATTAAAAAACAACTTTGTTTATACTCCATACTCTCAAGAACACACCTTCTGAGAACAGTGTTGTATACTCTAATTGCTAGATACTGGCCCAGCAGTGAAAAGGCAGACTTGAGAATCCATGTCTGCAGCTTGTGCCCAGAACAGTACAAGAACACAAAAATGTAATTATGAACTACCCCGTGTACATATTCAGACAACTTATTTTTCACTCCTGTTAGCACTGAACAGCCAACTCAGCTACAGAAACGTGAGCCAGTTTCTTTTCTATTTCACAAGTATATAGATATATTACCTAAGCTCTATGAAGATTATTAGTCATGATTCATGCGGCAGAAAAACTCAGTTTGACCTACAGATTCCAGGTTAAATTTGAAGGGTCAGCAAGTTAATAAAAAGGCCATCTTTTCTTTCTGACACAGAAGTCACTGAGACACAAACATGGAAACATACATGTGTCATCTTCTAGGTCCCAATACAGTAAAGCACTTAACCACATAATTAACTTTGTGAGTGCGAATAGTCCAACAGAAGTCAAGAAGATTTCTCACATGATTAAAGTTAAGCACATGGTTTGCTGGACAGATGCCGTAATTGCTTATCACAGAGGTGGGCAAACTACAGCCCATGGGCCACATCCAGCCCGCAGGACTGTCCTGTCCGGCCCGGCCCCTGAGCTCCCAGCCAGGGAGGCTAGCCCCTGGCCCCTCCCTTACTGTCACCCCTCCCCGACAGCCTCAGCTCACCATAACACCAGTGCTCTGGTGGGCAGAGCTGCAAGCTCCTGCCGCTCTGAACGGCATGGTAAGGGGGTGGGGAGGTTGGATAAGGGGCAGGGGACCCCGGGGCAGTCGGGGGGCAGTGGTGTGGATAGGAGTCGGAGCAGTCAGGGGACAGGGAACAAGCGCGGATGGATGGGGTGTTGTCCTGGGGGCAATTAGGGGTGGGGGTGTGGACAGGGAGGTTGGATGGGGCAGAGGTTCAGGGGGGTTTCAGGCCTCCTCTATAAAGCAGAAAAGTTACCCCCAAAAGCCTTTTTAAAAACCTTCACAGATCATCTTGGAGTCCCGGGGGGCCTGTTTGGGGGCAAGGGTGTGGACAGGGGTTGGGTCAGTCAGGGAGCAGCGGGGGTTGGAGTCCCAGGATGCAGTTAGGGGCAGGGGTCCCAGGAGGAGGCAGTCAGGGGACAAAGGAGCAGGGGTGGCTGGATGGGTCAGGGATTCTGAGGGGGGCAGGAAGTGGGAGGGGGCGGAGGCCAGGCTGTTTGAGGAGGCACAGCCTTCCGAATCCAGCCCTCCATACAGTTTCACAGTGCTGATATGGCCCTTGGGCCAAAAAGTTTGCCTTCCCCTGGCTTATCAGAATGTAATGACATTTTACAATTTAATTTCCTGAGTTTTCAATGAAAACTACATTATTTTAAGAGATTAAAATTCATTTTTAGAAATCAAGACCTCCTTACCCATATTGTAAACATCTTTAATAATTAAAAACTCAGAATTAAGAATCAAATTTACTTTTCACTCTATGTGCATACTTTTGGCATTTCTCTAAACTCCAACACTGAAACTAGACTAATCAGTGTTCCTTTTGTTTATATTAAGATCTGATTCCATTTCATTTTCTGATACTGTTTCATTGCTAAAACCATAAGGAACGCAAGGATAGCCATACTGGATCAGACTAAAGGTCCATCTAGCCCAGTATCCTGTCTTCCAACAGTGGCCAATGCCAGGTGCCCCAGAGGGAGTGAACAGAACAGCTAATCATCAAGCGATCCATACCCCATCACCCACTCCCAGCTTCTGGCAAACGTAGGCTAGGGACACCATCCCTTCCCATCCTATTAGCAACAATCCATTGATGGATCTATCCTCCATGAATTTATCTAGTTTTGTTTTGAACCCTGTTATAGTCTTGGCCTTGACAACATCTTCTGGCAAGGAGTTCCACAGATTGACTGTGCGTTCTGTGATAAAAATACTTTCTTTTGTTTGTTTTAAGCATGTTGCCTATTAATTTCATTTGATGACCCCTATTTCTTGTGTTACGAGGGGTAAACAACACTTCCTTATTCACTTTCTACATACCAGTCGTCTTTTTTCTAAGATGAAATATTCCAGTCTTATTAATCTCTCCTCATACAGCAATCATTCCATACCCCAATCATTTTTGTTGCCCTTTTCTGAACCTTTCAATTCCAATACATCTTTTTTGATATGAGGCAACCACATCTGCGCACAATAGTCAAGATGTGGCTGTACCATGGATTTATACTGAGGCAATATATTTTCTGTCTCATTAGCTATCCTTTCTTAAATGATTCCCAACATTCTGTTCGCGTTTTTGACTGCTGCTGCACACTGAGCGGACGTTTTCAGAAAACTATCCACAAGGACTTCAAGATCTCCTTCTTGAGTGGTAACAGCTAATTTAGACTCCCATCATTTTATATGTATAATTGAGATTATGTTTTCCAATGTGCATTACTTTGCATTTATCAACACTGAATTTCATCTGTCATTTTGTTGCCCAGACACCCAGTTTTGAGAGAGCTTTTTGTAGCTCTTTTCAGTCTGCCTGGGACTTAACTATCTTGACTAGTTTTGTATCATCTGTAAATTTTGGCACCTCACTGTTTACCCCTTTTTCCAGGTCATTTATTAATATGTTGAAAGGACTGGGCCCAGTACAGGCAACTGGAGAACACCACTATTCATCTCTCTCCATTCTGAAAACTGACCATTTATTCCTACCCTATGTTTCATGTCTTTTAACCAGTTACCAATCCATGAGAGTACTCTCCCTCTTATCCCATGACTGCTTACTTTGCTTAAGAGCCTTTGCTGAGCGAACTTGTCAAAGGCTTTCTGAAAATCTGAATATACTATATCCACTGCATCCCCCATGTCCACATACTTGTTGACCCCCTCAAAGAATTCTAGTAAATTATAGAGGAGTGATTTCCTTTTACAAAAGCCATGCTGACTAGTCCTCAACGAATTATGTTAATCCGTGCTGCTGACAATTTTGTTCTTTACTATAGTTTCAACCAGTTTGCCCAGTACTGAAGTCAGGTTTACCAACCTGGAATTAACCAGGGTCACCTCTGAAGCCCTTTTAAAAAATTGGTGGCACATTAGCTATCCTCCAGTCATTTAGTACAGAAGCTAATTTAAATGCTAGATTACAAACTAGAGCTGTAGTCCTGCAATTTCATATTTGAATTCCTTCAGAACTCTTGGATTTATACCATCTAATCCTGGAGTCTCATTACTGCTTAGTTTATCAGTTTGTTCCAAAACCTCCTGTAATGACACCTTAATCTGGAACAGTTCCTCAGCTTTGTTATCTAAAAAGAATAGTTCAGGTTTGGGAATCTCCCTCACATCCTCAGTCACGAAGACTGATTCAAAAAATTCATTTACTTTCTCCGCAATGGCCTTATCTTTACTGAGTGCGTTTTTAGAATTTCAATCATCCAGTGGCCTCACTGAAATGTTTACTATAAACCCAGGGGAGTACTTATTTGATCAATAATTCTAATGAAAGAGTTTTTATTCTTTCATCTTTCAAGAAAATACTTCTATTGTCTTTGGTCAAATTTGACTTCAAGTTTAGTTCTGGTAAAGCTTTATTTTTTACAAAACCTAAGTTTCCCTTTACTACTACTAGAACAAACTTTATATAGTCCTTTTCCACCAAAGATTTCAACCATCAATTTAAACATCTATTAAAAAAATACTGTTGCTATATCAACTAAAAAATAAGGGCAGAAAACATCCTTTTTAATGAAGACCTCATAAAACACTAATACATGTTAAAATAACAGGATTCTCTACACCAACAATAAGGAACCTGATAAAATAAATGTTAAATAAGTTACAAATATCTGCTGAAACAGCGATCTACATTGCCAATTTACTGGATGAGAAATTTTAGAATTATTTTTAGACTGTATACTATTTGGGGCAGAGACTCTTTCAACTGGGCAGTACTGTTCTCCAATAGCACTTCTCACCCTTCCCCACATTTTGGTTCCCTCTCCTTTTAAATGTTCTTGCTAGTCTTATGATTTCAAAAACTTATCCCCTTACCTTGAATGCTTATGAAATCCCCTCCTACCTATACCACAACCTTACTCAGAGAAGCCATGGAAAGATGATCTCCCTATGCAGCTGTGACATGCATTGTCTAGGTATCATGAAATATAGCAACACTTGTTGGGCTGCATTTCATGGACCTACAGTCAAACAAACCAACAAACATTCTCAGTCCACCAACATCTTTCAGGCACTATACTACATTTACAGAGGCTTTACACTTTGTACCCTGGAATTACTATAGTGATGAGAACTTCACCGAAGGGACAGTCAACTTAAACTAAAGTGAGATTTTTGACACCCAATATTATTATATCTGAAAGATGTTGGAGGAAAAACATTTTTTAAAATGTGAAGATGTGATCATAAAACCATAAAAATCTGCAAGAGAACTGAGGGATTTTTGCATATGAAAAATAAACCAGATTTCAAATGGACTGACTCCATTTAAAGCACTGATACCACGACTTCAGTGAACTGACTAAATTGCCAGGGCCACACAACATGGCAGGAGGTGTACAAGCTTCCCTACACAGCTCCGCCAAGGCACTACCATCTTGACCTAAGTAATCAAGTCATTGGTCCCTATAAAACACCAACTCAGGGCAAAGTGAACATTTTTAAGATGTGGATCAACAGACACTGGAATCAAGGATGGAACTAAACTTATTCTCATTTGTGACTCAAACTGCATTTGAACCCAGATTTCCACAAGTAAAAACCTAGGGCAGTAAACCACTGAATTAAATAATAGTAAGATTCATTTTATAAAAAGAATGAACATTTGTTACAAATACTGTATATTCAGTTGCAATAAGACTGTACTTCCCAGGATGTTAGAAGGCACTTTAACTATTATTTAATTATTTTATGACCTTTAAAGATGCACTTTTGTTTTACTCAATTCTTACACAATTTTTGCTGAGCTGATAAACTCAAAAAAATCATGAGACATTAGAATAGGCCTGATTCTGACATTTAAAATACTGCAAAATAATTAATCATTGTTATTATAGTTACATAAAGTTTATATTTAATTCATCTTTGGGAAGCAGATGCTTCTGAATTCCACTAAAATGGCAAAGTGTAATAAGATCTCACTTTTATTGACAGCTGCAGTCTAACACGTAAGTTGCATAAGTTTATAAATTAAACCACGCCCAACTGAAATCTTTAAGAAGTATTTTGGGGCCAGTTTTAAAAGGCTGGTCTCAGCAAGAACGTGACTCAGTTTAATTGTGTTTAAACTATACTGTAGGTAAGAAACCACCAGCCTGATTTCATAGCGGAGTGGGAGGAGGGGGGGAACTTGGTATAATATACTGCTTGTAATGGAATATGCCTGTTCAGACATGTTAACTTCCACCAACTCTCACCAATCCCTTGATATCGCCATCCTCCTCTGAGTTTTTCACTGAAACATCTCTACAAACCTTGCCATAGAAAGCTCCATAAATACTTATGTTTTCCATATATTCACTTTAAAAAAGAATAAAAGCACTAAATACTGACCATGAAAAGCTAAGATTTACCAGACAGGCATAGTCCTTTGGAAAGTAGTTATTAGCAAGAGTTAGGTCTTGTCTACATTAGGAAGGATTTCCCAGTATAGCTGTATATATTAGAAGTAACTTATACCAGCAAAAGTGTTCCCCAACAAAAACAACAAAATAAGTGATACTAGCAAAAGGACTTTTTTCCCCCTAGTCTAACTGCATCTACCTTAGGGCTTTTGCCAGCACAACGGTTGGCTAGGGATATGATTTTTTCCAAACCACAAGTTATGCTAGCAAAACTGAGTGTAGACTAAAACAAAAAACAAGGGGGCAGGGGGCAGGTAAGAGGAGACCCCATAAAGCAAGCGAGAGTCAGGGACAAAACACTTGTGAGATGCCCAATCCCTACTGCAGCGAAGGATGAAGAAGAATTTTGGTAGAAATTTCAGCAAGAGCTAAGAATCTGATACTAAATATGAAGCTCTTATCCCCCCCTCACTCCAACTGTTGGAAGGGAGCAGAAGTTTAAAGAAGGGTCTCTGCTATTTCACATCTCCCCCTACCCCAATTTTCTCACTCTTCTTTCCTCCCAAGAGCTCTCCAGTTCTTGCCTCTGCTGCTGTTCATAGCTTTCCCAAGCAGAAGGAGGAATGTGAAACTGACACAGAAAGAACTGTGTGAAACTGACACAATTCTTGATAGTTGCTTCCCACAGCTTTTAACAGCAGTGAAACTTGTTAGTTTCACATTGCTAAGACTTGGCAAAGCCTGGAGCAGCAGTGGCACTGGCACTGGAACAATCTTTCTGAAGACCCCAGAAAACCCCAGCATGGTCCACATTTGGAAAACCCTCTCTCACAGTAATGATATAAAACCTTATTTTATAAATGAAAGCTTCTATCTGAAAACATTGATGACTTAGGCCCCACACATGCCAGGGAAATCTTTCCCCTAATCACTGGTGAACGGTGTGTGGACCCTGAAGCCTTACTGCCCTCAATGTCTTTCCTTTTAAGATAGGCATTTACTTCAAATAATAACTCCTTTGTCTGAAATACTGAGCCCTAAAGTGTAATGTTATCACAATATTGATTCACAACAAGCAACAGGCTTTCTAACTTGTCAAAGGACACATCAACCCTAAAACTAGACCCTCATAAGCAAGACTGCAAAGTCGAGGGGCCCTTATTGTTCACCAGTATGGATGTCAAAGAAATGCTTAGCAAATCACTTACTTCAAAACTATTAATTTGCAGCAAATCCTAAACACATCTCTGGCTAGTACAGTCCATGTTAGTTGCAGGAAAAAAAAAAATCTCAGCCCACATCTTTGACATTTAAAAAACCCAAACCAGCCAAGATTACCAAGTACGTCAATGGGCAATACTTTTACAAGGGGCCTAATCTTTCCCACCCACTCTTAATATGGGAAATGTGACAGCACATGCTGCATCTATGTAACCTTTGCTTTGATTCTCAAAATTGTTTTTAAAGACCTTAATATGTAACTCAAACTTGAAATCTGTTTCAGTGGTTCGCCCATGGAGGCGGCGGCTACTATAAAAATAAGAAATCACTATCTGGGAGTGTTTGTGCAACGACCCTTGGTGGGGGGGGGAGGGTGCTTTATAAATAGATGTGTTTCTTAATGGTGCCCTGCCCCGAGTGCTTTAGTGGCGGCGGCGGCGGCGGCGGCGGCGGCGCCGGGGGGGGGGGG
>ML677332.1:84800851-84844382 GCA_007922305.1 Dermatemys mawii
GCGGCGCCGGGGGGGGGGGAGTTTATAAGCATTATTAATGGAGCTCGGCTAGCTAGGAGCGCTGCTGGGTTGGTACCTGCCGCAGGCCCGGGGCCGCTCTCGCCCAGGGGAGCGGAAGGGGGGCTGTCACCCCGTTATCCCTCACTCCGCAATGCGGGGCTGGCGCCCTGGGGCCAAGCCCCTGGTCACCTTCAGTCCCTCGAGTCCAGCATCCCCAAGCAGGGGCAGACTCGTTCGCAGACACCGTCTGCGTGCTGGCTGCTGCCCGGGACGGCAGCTCCGGGGGGAATGGGGGGGGGGTCACCCCCCCCCTCCCGCCTCTCCCCGTAACCCCGCGCGGGCCGCCTCCGCTTGTTTACAGGCCCCGGGGCCCAGGCGGCGACGCGGCCCTCAGCGCCCTGGCGTACTCCGCCCCGCCGCCTCCCGCTCGGCCCGCCTCCCCACTCGAGCCCCGCACTGCGCAGCGGCACTTACCCCGCGGCGGCCGAAGTCACCGGCTCTCCGGGGAGCGGGGGGAGGGCAGGGCCGCGCTCTGCGCTCCGAGCGGGCCGGGGTAGGGAGGGATCCGCGGCGGGGCTGGGCCGGCGGGCCGGCGGCCTCGCTTCAGTTCATTCACAGGCAGCTGCGGAGAGCGGCTCTCTGGCCAGGGGGAACCAAGAGCTCATCCCCCCTCCTCCTCCTCCTCCTCCTCCTCCTGCCCCCACCCCGCTCGCTCGCGCGCGCGCGCTCTCTCTCGCGCCCTGCCTCGAGCCCAGCGCCGCCCGCCGCCGCCTCGCGCAGACCCCGCTCCCCTCCCTGAGCGGCACACGCGCGCTCCCGAGCCGCCGCCGCGCGCTCTCTCTCCTTCCAGCCCGCTGTGTGCGGCGCGCGCTCCCCGCCGTCCCTGCCCCAGCGCGCATGCGCGCTCCCTTCCTCCTCTCGAAAGCCTGGGCCCAGGACAGCTGCGACTCTGGCGGGTGCAGCCGCCGCCTCCGGCGCAGCGTCAAGAGCCCGGATGTTGGTTGAGCTTTGGAAGAACTGCAAGGGGGGGGAGGGGGAAGCAGACCGTGGACCTATTACATCATCTCCCGGCTCCCTACTGCGCATGTGCTGCTCGGATTTCTGGCGGGGCGGGTGATGTGTGTACGAGAGCGAGAGAGGCGCTGCGCGTGGGGGGATGGGCGGCACAACTGCCCCGCTCATTGGTCGCGGGAGACGACAGCATTGTCCTGTGTGGGGCACCGAGCGAGAACACAGACCCCCTCCCCCCATCCTCTCAGGCGGGAAATGGGGGAGAGATACGGTAAAGGGACCGCTACACACCCCCACACCCCGAACGGGATCAGTGACCTGTGCTGCTGTGTGGGGTGCAGGGGATCTAACCAGCTCAGACTGATGTGATCAAGATACTCGCCTGCTTGGAGGCCGCGGCTGGGGACTGAGTGTAACATGCACGGGGAAACCGTTTCTCAGTCCCCAGAGGGGAAAAGAGACTGTACCACACAGCAAAATATACACCCTGCTCAGTACATACACCGCCTCCACAGGGGAGGTACTCTGTAACGTACACAAAAATTATACATGCACACACACGCACACCATTCCCAATAACCCCTGCACACAAGCACACCACTCCCAGTAACACCTTCCCCCCCCCACTCACAGTAACTTCTCCCTGAGATAAAATATACAGTCCCCAACAGGGCTAACAAGCTAATATGGGTTCAGGTGGCCCTAACCCTACGCTCGTGAAAGATGTCAGAATTGCAGGGAGGAGCTTAAAAGGGAGAAATCCATCTCCATCTAGTGAAGAGAGTAGGTGCTGAGTTCATCCAGTTGTACTTTGTCTCTGATGAGGATCCCACAACTGAGGACTTCTAAATGAAGATTTGCAGCATTGATGGGATTCTGACTCCACTAGACTTCCTGGACATGGCAGGGCAAGCGGAGTTTGGAGACCTGTGGGAGCAGTATATGTGCCCAAGGAAGGTTTCTGCTCATTTATACCATCAGTGACCACAGCAGCTTCAATGAGATCAGCAAGTTCCACTCCCACATCCTGCAGAGCAAAGATTAGTTTCCCATGATCCTTGTGAGCAACAAGACCAGCCTGGACCTATAGCAGCAGGTGCCCAAACAGGAGGCATTGGCCTTTGCCCAGGAGAATTGCACCCCCACCCCACCCCCACACGGAGGGTACTGCCTCAGCATGGATGAGATCTTCCACAAGGTCATCGGAGCCCTCTGGAGATTCCAGGAGCTGGAGAACCCCCCTTCCTCCCTGTTCACACAGTGCACCTCTCAAAATAAAGAGTCTGAGACCTGCCCTTGCTGTGTCCTTTACTGCGAGGGGTGCTCTTCCCCCACAACCTCCTCATCCCAACACTGTAGAGGAAGAGGGAAGCCCACTCTGAATTCTCTTGGTGGCTGGGGGGCCAAATGGGAGAGGGGTGAAATATTCTAGCTATATTATGGGGAGGCAGATAATGGGAGCCCAGGTAATATTTTGGGATGAAGCAAGGCAAGGATTCCTCAGTCAATTGATGCACAGCAACCCTAGAGGGAAGATGAATCAATTTGTATTGGAGCTGTACCTTTACCCTAGCTAAGGAACCTAATTGGGCCCACAGCTTTACAGAAGTATTTTGAGGGAAGAGAGGGAACTTGGGAAGCATTCTGGCAGGGGTGGACTATCTAGCTCAGACAGAGGGCTGAACCTCTTAGGAGTGGACTGGTGTGCTGAAACACTTGGTCACTGCAGAGCAGAGGCCAAAATGAGTGCTGGGGCCTGGTTTAGGACCTACGGGGTGCCCTAGTGACCGTCCCACCGCTGGAGAAGTGGGAGGACTGATTGACCCAGACTGTTGAACAACCTAGGCCTAAGTGTCTGGTTTGGTAAGACAATGGCTACATGGACCTAGAGCGTTTTCTGAAATAAATGACTGAGAACCCAGCCCTAGGGGTGGCAATGGTTAAAGACCAAGACTCAGAGTGGAGTTGAGGTGTCCAAACTCATCTTGGTGGAGCATTTTGCCCATATACTGACTGAGGATAGAGACTAGGTACTCAGACACTGTCCCAAGACACTAGCCAATGTAGTCTGGTTTATGGAAAACTATCTGGCTGCTGAAGTGGCTTTGGCTGTATCATGCCAGAGATCACCTGGAGCCAATGGGGTCTCTCTATTCAAAGGAGAACCCAGTTAAGGCAATTTGCAGCCCGGTGGTCCAGTGTTGAGCACAGAAGTGCCAATTCCTATGGGACCCAATAGGCTGCAGGGCCCTGGATTGGCTCCCTGTGGAAAACCTTGTCACTCTGGGCCCTAGCCCAGACAAACGCTTCTGGGACAACCGGAGTCTCTTCTTCAGGTAAACCAGGAAGTGGGAGCAGACAAGTCACAAAGGAAGGGGCCACCTTGAATATTAGGCACAAGACTGGAGCCCAGTATGCCAGCTATGGGAGTTTGCTTCTTGTGTGGGCGCACAGGACACTTGTCTCACTCTTGGCCACATGTGGAGTGTGGTTATGGACAGATGTGGATGATGGAAAGTCAAGCCCATAAGCAGACCCTGGCTAAACTAACCCTATTTGGATAAACAGGACAGAGCTGACAGGCCTGGTGGTTTCTAGGTGTGATCAAACCCTGATTTGGGACGACTTTTAGTTTCCCTCAGGGCTATGATGTTTGGGACCATCTTTCTACCATGTATTCATGGGAGTTTTAAATCTTATCTCAGTGCTCACATGCAATTGACAGCAAACATGAAGTCCCTTGTAGTGGAGCTGCTCTACATGCTAGTCTACCTCATTATCTTGGGATGGGATTGAGAGCATTTTTCAGAGGTACTGGGAGAATTTAAGCCCCCAAAAGGATAAACTGAGGAGACTCTGGGAAGTGGAGCCCAGATATTGGCAGGTATAGATGAGGAGCTGAACCCTGAAGAGTGGGGTCCAGCCCAGAAGAATCTCCCACAGAGGTTCTCCCTAATGATGAAACAATATTGGATCTCCCTATTGGATCCTGAAGGGGGCAGACATCATAATTAGAGGGACTGACTTCATGAGGGATCAGAGGGAGGACAAAACCCTGAGCTGAGCCTATGACCAGCTCTCAGTAGTCAACGGTAAGGTAATAGGCCCACATCAAGCAGAGCAGTACCCTCAGTTTGAGCTCCAGGCAGAGCAACTCTACCATCTGGAGAAAGACTGGTGGATGGTTGAAACTTGATTGCAACTCCTTGTTCCCTGGCTTCATCAGCGTGAGGTTATCCGACTGGCTCACACTTTCCCTTCTGTGGCCATGAGAAGACCCTGGCCAGGATTCTGGACTACTTCTACTGGATAGGATTTACCAAGAGGGCAAAGAGTTCTGCAGCTCCTATCCTGAGTGCCAGCTCATAGAACCTTAAAGTCCACCTAGTTCCACTCCCTGTAGTAAGTGTCCTATTTGAAATAATAGCGATGGACCTAGATGGACCCTTAGAAAAGAGTATATATTAGTAATAGTGATTATGCTTCCCAATATCTAGAGGCTATCCTGCTACATTCTCCCCTTGCAAAGATTATTGCATCAGAACTGCTAAAGATCTTTTCCAGAGTTGGGGTACCTAAGACGATCATCACCATTCAAGGCACCAACTTCATATCTCATCTGTTGAAGGAGGTGTGTGAGCTATTGAAAATAAAAATCCTGTGTATGTATGTCTATCATCTGCAAATTGAAGATCTGGTTGAATGGTTTTATCAGATCCTAAAAAGGATGTTGAAAAAGTTTATTGCTGTAAACCCCTGCCAGTGGGATCACCTGATCCCTCCCCTTTTATTGTCTGTTTGAGAGGTTTCCAGGTCACCTACTAGGTTTTCCCCATTCAGACAACCCTGAGGTCTTCTTCTTTTGATCCATGAGATGTGTGAGGAACAAACTTCTAGAACTGAGAATGTTGTACAGTATATACTAAAGTTCCAGGAGAGGCTCAAGACCCTAGGGACCTTCACCAAAAAAACCCACCCTTTTTAGTGCTCAGCAGTCTCAGGAGTGAGCCTATAACAAAGCTGTTCTCTAAATAGCAAGAACCATATGAAGTAGTCTATCACATAGGGCTAGTTAATTATGAGATCTGACAACCTGACAAGCGGATCTACCATATTAACCTCCTGAAACCTGGAAGAAGCAGGAGAGCTCATTTATCACTGCTTATCCATCCGAGCCAGGGCTGTGGCCCCAAGCATCCACCTTCCCAGACCCTGACCCCAGCTGAGGAGAGAACCTAGACCTGGAGCCAAGGGCCTAAGTGAAACACCTGTCGAATGCCTTCTCAACAGTGTGTTCATCACAGCCAGGACAAATTCATTATGTTCAACACCATGTCCAGATGGAGCCAGGGCAAAATACTAGGGATAACCCTTAGCCACACTCCAAAAAAAATGCAGGATGCAGTGAAACAGGAGCTCTGTGCCATTGGAACTAGGGTCATTGAAGAATCCCAAAATAACTGGTGAAACCCTGTGGTACTGATCCCTAAACTGGATGGCGCTATTTAGTTCTGCATATATTTGAGAAAAATCATTGCTATCTCCCATTTGATTCCTAGCCCATGCCCCAAGTGGATAAATTACTAACCTGGCTGGATGAGGCCCAGTATATTATAATGTTAGAGCTTCCAAGGGATACTGGCAGATTCTACTCACACTGGAATCATGTGAAAACTGTTTTTGTCACTCTGTTTGGCTTATATCACTTTAGGACTATGCCCTTTGGCTTCAATGGCATCCTAGTGATGTTCCAGTAGTTCTTACACTAAGTCCTTCAACCACGTTGTTCATATGCTGGAGCTTATTTAGGTGATGTGGCTATCTATAGTCGAGACAGGGAGGCCCACCTGGAGTAGGCTGCCACTGTCCTTTGATCCCTGCGGGAGGCTGGCCTAACTGCAAACCTATCAAAGTGTAAAATAGGGAAGGAAAAAAACCCTTACCTGGGGTACATTTGAGGGAAGGGCCAGATCCATCCCCTAATGGACTAAGTACAGGCCATGAAAGCATGCCCAGCCCCAACAACAAAGAAACAGGTCCAAAGGGCTTGGGTGGCTCACAGGTTATGACCACTGAATCATGGCAGGGTTTTCTATGATAGCGACTTCTCTCATGGACCTGAAAATGCAAAGCTGGCAATCCAGCTGTGGATCACCAGCAAGAAGTATGGGTTGGACAATCCTGTGGTTTTTGAATCCTTTGAAACATGGATCATTGTCAAAGGGGAGTTGAACACGTTCAACAGAGCACAGGGAGCACTTTCCTCCAACTCTGTAGCTGACATCCTTATGGAGCCAGCAGGAGCCCACCAATACTTCCTCTACAAATATTCATTCCCAGTCTCCACCAATACTCCCATCATCCCCGCCACACTAGTCTAAAATGACAATCCCACTGTGGATCACCATCTGCAAGCAGCACTTTGTCAATCCTCCTGTAGATCATCAAACTGGTACCGGTAACTAGGAAGCTACAGCTGGACTGGCATTGCATTGTCAGGGCTGAAGTGAGGGGGTATTAATTTAGCAGCGGTGGGTGGGGGAATTTTCAGGGAGGCTGTCATGGGAATGGGGCATGGCCAGGGAGTTACTGGGGAGTGGTGTGAGGGCAGTATATGTGGTTTTCTTTGTGTCCCCAACTAGAGCTTAGGCTGAGGACTCTCAGGGCTGAGTTGGGTCTAGAGGAGGAGCATTTCTTGGAGGAGAATAAGAGGGATAATGCAACTGGAATTATGACTGGAGGGTTGGAGAGGGAGAGATACTGTGGAGGCCTGAGACATATAGGGTGGGGACTCAGCTAGAGGACTAAGGAGGTTCACTGGTTGAGGCAGCTGTCATCTTTAAGAGCAGTCAGAAATGGTGCTCATGACAGCCACACACATCTTAAATCAGATTAAGGCTGCCCTAATGTGAAAGCTGGGAAAGACTTATATTGATTGCAGATGACTAGTGTGGATACACTCAATTCTTGAGACTTTAGCCTGTGCATAAAATCACCTGAAACTTGACTGAGTGACCACTGTAAATAAGGCCTATCATAAAACTTAGAGCACGGGTCAGCAACCTTTCAGAAGTGGTGTGCCAAGTCTTCATTTATTCACTCTAATTTAAGGTTGTGCATGCCAGTAATACATTTTAACGTTTTCAGAAGGTCTCTTTTTATAAGTCTATAATATATACCAAAACTATTGTTTTCTGTAAAGTAAATAAGGTTTTTAAAATGTTTAAGAAGCTTCATTTAAAATTAAATTAAAATGCAGAGCCCCCCAGATCTGTGGCCATGACTCGGGCAGTGTGAGTGCCACTGAAAATCAGCTCGCGTGCCACCTTTGGCACTCGTGCCATAGGTTGCCTACCCCTGACATAGAGCAAAATCATTCTGCCCTTTTCAGTTCCCAGAGATGGGTAGAGCTATTGCAACACATTCAGCAAAATCTCATTCCCTTAGAACTTTTTTGGACTAGAAGAGTTTATTGTGTTTAATTGCAATTGCAAAGAATTGAGTTAGATGACATTACGGATCATGACTGACTAGTGCCTGTAGACCAGACCAAATTGTGTTCAGCATTGCATCAGCTAATCATTACTAACATGATACTGAACACAATTTGCCATCATTTATGTAGACCTGTAAGTCATGTCAATGAACAATGTGTCAGCTAACTCAGCTCTTCACAATCATGTTCATATACAATAACGTTTTCTAGTGAAGCCAAACCAATAGAGGAGTTATAGCACACCTTCCACTGAAAATCTATCTTCCGGCAGAGTCTTCCCTGTACCCCACAATGAATGAGACTTTGACAGGCCAGCACCTAACTCACCATGTTCCTATCTATGAGACGTGAGGTCCCCTGCAGTACCCAATCAATTTATTAACATTTTTGAATCAGCTCAAGCTTTAGAAAGTGTATTTAATTTTCTAAAGCTTCTTGAATAAAAGGAATGATACTCTGTGCCCGTGTTTTCAAAAGAGAGATCTTATCCATATCTGTAGAAATGTTGGTCCTAAAACTACACACACATTTCTCCAAATGAAGGCTCCAAATCAACACACAGATAATTCTTCAGCCTCCATTCCTCTGATGAACACACACAATACTTTGCTGAATCTGTTTTAATTCCTTGAATTATATATCGTCATGATGAATGTTTAGATTTGAATTAGTATTATTCACTGGGGATTTTTTGTGCGACAGCAAATGTTAAGAAGCTGAACAAAAGTTTGGTTTAGTTTTTTCAGTGCTGCCCTAGATTTAAGCTGCAGGAATGCATGGGTACAGAGCTGTTTGCTGTTGTCATTTTCTATTTATACGTTTTTATCAGCAAATGGGGTAGAGTCAAATAACCAAAGTACATTCCTAAAGGGTAACTTTGAGTTTGTCAGACCTAGTTTATTGGCATTGGCAACAGTTTACCAGAAACTCAAGGATAACATCTAATTTGTATAAAATGGAGCTATGTAGCTATACTCTTCTTTACTACCTATCTGTGGCCTGCGGAGACTACAACTCCCAGCACACAATTCTCTATGTAGGCCCAGAGCAAGATAAGGTATTGACTGCAGAGATTATAGTCTTTGGAGGTAGAACCTCCACATTAACGAGGACAGCCCAGGCTTCATTGTAGAACTTCTGCTGTACTGTGTGTCATATGATAAAAGTGAATTCAGAAAGAGTCCTATTACATGGAACTGGACAAGGAGAAAGGAAAACATTCCTAAAACTGCTATATCTGTCTGTCTCTCTGCTTCATTGTAGAATTTCTGCTTAGAGCTTTTTCTAGTCCTACTCCTGCCTAGCTTCCTGCTAAAGTTTTAAAGGAAGTGTCTTCTATAAATGATATTTAACAAGAATTTTTAATTAATTAATGATCAAGACAAGTTGTCAGCTTCACCATCATTCCACAATGAATTATCTATTAGCAGTGAAATGGATTTGTCCAGTTGATTCACTTGGACTGTCAGATTGCAAAGTTGGAAAACCATGTTCATTAGGTTTAGGATTTTTCTCAACAAGACTATCTCCCTTCACTGAGAGTGTATTTCAATACCATTGATACTAAGATCATATAGCAATTCAACTGGGTTTTGGAACCAGCAGAAGATTCCTCTTCTTTCCTTTGTAATGACTACTTTGATCAGTGTTAATCAGGTAGAATCTGTGTGTGTTGGTAGTTTCCAACATTTTTTCTCATCCAGTCTTAGCTAGACTTGGTGTCCTGGTCAAAGTATGGGTAAATTTTAGGTTGCATTCCAATTGTTAAAGAAGAAAGCCTGAGATCTCTTAAATTTGGCTTCATGTTATTTAAGGAGGGTAAAATTTACCTATAACATTGGTATCATTCTGATATGTTGATCCAAAAGTAGCTAAGCTGGATTTATTCCAGTGTCTACAGGTCAGCAAATCAAATAAACAGTCTTTTTGTTGTAGATTTCTCTTAGTAATCTGTACTGGTATCTCCTCCAATCTGCCAGTAGTGGATAATGGGAACTGGAAGTGATATACTTGAAATTACACCGTATCCCAGAAGCTTAAAATTAAAAGATGACAAACTCTGACTCTAGTCAGTAACTATTCGTTCCGATGCCAGAATGAGACAAGATGTATTTTAACTTTCCTGTGAGCTGTTGGTTCTAGTGAGAACTAAAATATATATTTTTATAAGAAAAATAGTTAATGGCTAGTAATTAAGTATTCTCCTTTCTTTGGACAGACCTAGTGCTCTTCTTTTCCAAGGCCTACTTAGTAATGCTTTTTGCATGAGGGGTTTTTAAATGTATCTTTCTGGTCATTCTGCCACACTGCAATTTGGACTCTTGACACTTGGTGAGGCCACACTGTCTTTTATGCATCCTTTTCAATGTCATCTTTGTGGGACTGCAGTATAATTTATCTATGGCAATCAGTCCTCCAGTTTTGGAGAGTTACTCTGTCATTGCATGGAAGTCACAGACTGGATGTGAGACTTACTACTAAGTAATTGTAGTATGTTATAAATTGAGATGCATATTGCAGTTGTGTACCATCACTCGTGATCATTGTAACCAGTTCTAATTTTCAGGATGAGGCTGGAAGGCCACTAAAAATGGCACCTATGCGTGCTTCTAGATCATCTCAAGCTTCTAGAAAACATGAATGATTAACAGGGTTCTTGGTAAGATGTCAACCACCACTAGAAATTGCCCAGATGCACACTCTGCTGTAAGTATAAATCTCATCAAACACATGAGCAATCACTTAGCACTTCAGGGACAACATGTCTAAAACTTTTTACTGATGATACCCAGGGCTTGCAGTCTCATGATCTTGACATTGCTAAGGCCCTACAAATATCTTGTGAAGCACTCATGCCCATAAGATTACAGAATATTCTCTATAGGGGAATACCCAGTCTTGGAATCTAAAAGCCATCTGGAACAAAATGCTATATGCTTCCAATCATCTCAGTGTAAATTCAGTAACACCCGGGCAAGCTTATATCTGCAGGCATCTGCTGAAACAGCTGTACACTTGGAAACTTCATAAAATGCCAGTAGTGAAGGAGTAGTCAATAGATGGTTTAGATTGCATGCCTGTGCTTTAGCCACACCCAGACTGATTCTCCTTTAAGCATTTCATAAAGAGCTTGGCCTTTTGAGGAAAGATTGGGTATGCATTTTCTTCATTCTTGAAATGTACCAGCTCCATTACAACTTGTCTTCCTGATACAGTTTTTTAAAAAAACATTATACACATCCTCACATTCTGGCTACCCTAGGTCAAGCTCTGTGTTTTATTAGTAATTTTTAAAAACAAATACCTTGTTGTGTAGAGTGGTAGTGTTGTTTTTTTTTAATGAATAACAGTCACTAATCTAAGACTCTTTAAATCTGACTAATTGTGCACAAATTCAGTAGGAGGCACACAAAGCAATTTTCCTATTTCATCTTTAGTTGTGAATGAAAGTAATTATCAATATGTTTGAATTTCTCTAGCGAAAATTTTCTTCTGGAAAAGTCAGTTCAGAAAAATCAAGAAAATAAAAATGTAGTAAGAATTTCAAAAGAATTGAAAACCCTTTACTTTGAAGACTTGTACCAGCAGAGGGTTTATACTAGAATGGTAGTGATGGTGAGAAAGGTTGTTTGGTTTGGTTTTATTCCTCACAGTGTTTGTATTTTATATGTAGGTTTTTCAGTTGTTAATACCCATTACTTAACATGTTTATCACTCACATTCATATATCTAAATGAGAAGCAGTAAAGTATAGTACCTTCAATAGTTTTTATCTCCTATCAGACACACAGATCCATTTCAAAAGGTATTTTTTTCTCCTGCTGATAATGGCCCATCCAAGTTAAACAGCCTCTTAGAATTGGTATGCTAATGTACAACCTTTTTTTTTGCTTTCTGTGTTTATAAATACATCTTACTTCTGTTCCATTCTATGCATCCGATGAAATGGGCTATAGCCCATGAAAGCTTATGCTGAAATAAACTGGTTAGTCTCTAAGGTGCTACAAAGTCTTCCTCGTCTTATTTAAAGTATAGTGAGAGTATCTTGGATGTTTTCCATGTATCCAGTACTGCCTTTGATAGGGGATCTTTGTTTAAAGCTACAGGGAATCAGAATTCAGGTTTGGTATATGCTAACTCTAGACCCCATTTTCCAAACTTACAATTGTTATTAACCAGTATTTGGCAACTGCTCAGGAACACCAGATTCAAAAGTTAGGTAGCAAGAGCAAAACTAGAACATCATTTTCCTTTTTTGAAAATTAAGCTAATACGTGTAAAGATCCTGCATTGATAGCTCTGGAAATGGAAGTCCTACAATAGGTAAAGGAGAGACAAGCTTCCCCACACTGCTCTGCCAATGAGCTTTTACTATATTCTGGAGGGGCCACTTTTAGAGTATGTCTTCATTGCACTGTTAGCTTGGGCTAGCCTAGCTGAATGGAGCATCCTCACTGAAAAGCCCTACTTGTGCCAGATCCATATGGTTGTGTCCACAATTGGTGGGCTGGATTTCTAGCAGAATGACTCACAGTTCTTAGTAGTAGATTGAATTGGGCCACTCTATGAATTCATTCACAGTGTGTTGTGAGAGAACTTGTCAGTCCTTCCTGGGTTCCTGTGGAAGTGGTCTTGTGAGTCTTACTGATGGCACACCACAGCTTCACCACACAGTTGGTGTCAGCTTCTAACCAACTGGCAGCATGGGAGAGGGATTTATTCAATAGCACCTCTGTAAATGCTGTGGAAGTGCAATAGAAATGGAGCAGGCAAATGTAGGTTTAAAACTTAGTGCAGAATAAGAGAGGAGTTAGACAAGAAATACAGCCCAGGTGGAATTGTGGGATAGAATAGGAGGACTAAGAGCACCCCAGCTTGATTAGCCTGTGTTCACACAGCAAAGTTGGTGGGTTGCCAGCTCAGGCTGAAGCGAAACCCAAGTTCAAACCTATAGCCTCAGCCATGCCTGCTAGCCCAGGCTTAAAGCACTCTCAAGCTCAGGATAGATTTTTTTTGTGTGGCTGGGAAGGGGTTAAAGTGCAACACATGGGCCACAGCCTGGGCAAACCCAGCACTGAGGACTCCCGCTTTGTGGGGTGAGGGAGCAGCTAGTTCAGTCTGTGGAGCATTTGAATTCTTTTCTAACAATAAAGGAGCCCTTGCCATGGGATTTTTTTTGGTGTGATGCAGAGAATGACAGTTTATTTCAGGGAGGCCACACTAAATAGCTGTCAAATGGCAATGACTTTTTGTCACTATTAGCTTGCATCAGGTGATCTAGAGGGGAAAAGGCGCTTTCTCTTCTTACCCATTCAGTTTTCCAAGTAAGAATTCTACAGCTGAACCCAAGAGGCACAGATAATATGGCACAAATTCAGACAGTGCAGGGTGAATATAGTTTGACAATAGCGTTTTGACAGCTCACCAACATCTGCAAAACACCATCTATTCAGAGGGTTCCTTTTGATAGTAATAAAAGGCTACTGAAAAGCTGATTGTCCAGAAATATTTATTTCTTTCCCCTAAATATAAAGGAATATCAAAAATAATGCCAATAGCATTTTCAAAAATCAAACATTTCTCAGGTAGTTTTTTTTTGTGTGAGATATGTGGCATATGCAAAATACACAATATCATGGGGATTTTACTGTTTTTAATTGGATCTCATGTGGGAATTCTGCATGACGTGTTCCCCAATGGGATGGAGCATGGCAACTGCATAATATCTTAAAGCAACACTTTTCAACAATATAAGTGGATTTAGAAGTATTTTATCTTAGAGGTTGGGATAAACACAGTGCACGATACTACTTTTTTTACCAGCTGTCTTTCTGATTCTCTTTAGATACAAAGGGTTGTATACGTATTTTCTAGAGTTGTCAGAATTCATCAATGCTCATTGATGAGAATTTGTAATGCCTAACTGTACAATTGCTAGAAGTTTTATTCTGGTCAGATGAGCTTTCCACTTCCCAGGAAGAGTTGTGCAGCACGGAACAACTCACATGTTTTACCAGTTAGATCTTTAGTCTTTACTTAATTTATCTGATAGTGTCTCAGTCATTGAAATGAGGGTTTATATAAGCCTCTGATTTTGCTTGCTGTCTGCTATCGGCAGTCTTTGCATGGAGGCCTGGATCCTATACTCAGTAACATAGTGTCTATAGCTTTCAATGGTGTGTAAAATGTCTGTAGTATCAACCAGTTTTATAACCCCTTGTAGGATTGTCTCAAGGGATTTTATTTAGTCTAAAATAACTCAGATTCTAGTTCAGTCATAGCTTAATAACCTGCCAGCCCATAAGGATACTTATGATTGAGTCGCTGAGAGCCTTGCAGCCATCTCAGTTTTTTTTGGATATAAGTTAATATTAAAGCAAGAAACTTCAAAATTTGATAAAGATAAGAATTCATAATCTTATGAGATAAGTTGAGACAAGAGGGTAAGATTAGTTGGGACAAGAGGGTAAGATTTCTGCTTACTAAAGTTAAGCCTCTTGTATGACTAGTTTTCTCCTTTAAGTACATGAATCTGATTGAACACTTATTTTTTTGCCACATTCATTAATGGAAATGTAATCAATCACTGCTCTCGTTTAGCAAGCCTCTTAGCTAGTACACAGCTAATGAGACATTTTTTGCATAAATTAAACAGTTACAAGTAGAGATGAGCTGGAACCAAAATGTTGGATTCAAACACTCAATATTTGGAGATATTTTGAAATCTGAACCTTGATCAACATTTTGCAAACAGCCTCTGTGTTTAGGGGGATAGAACCAAAACTCCTCAATAGTCCTGAATTGAGGGGTGTTCATAATATTCCACTGAACTTTTGCCACCTAAGCCCTTCTCTAGTGACAACACTGCTGAGGTTAAATTTAGTCTAATTATTTTTGTGCTGGTGTGGCTGCTGCCAAAAATAAAAGCATTGTTAATGCCTGCTGGGCAGAAGAGGATGCTGGACAGAAAATGGCTTTGGGATCATATCAACTCCTTAGAGAAGAACTGCAGTTGCCAGGAATTTGGGTTCTTAGCATTTTTATGCCTTTATCTGTTTTTCCAAGTAATGAATACGGTGGGTAACCCACATCAGCGTGTGTTTCTTTGGGGATGGAGCGAAACAAAACATTAGCCAAGCAGTAAGGGCTGTTATTAAGAGAAAGTGCTTAAGGCAGCTGTATAAACTTAGTATACCAGGAGCAGGTGACCTATCAGAAGAAGAAACCCTCATCCCAGGACATGCTATTCTTGTATCTGAGTCAAAACATTTCACGTTTCACAAAAACAGACCAGTTATAATGTAGTGCAGCTCTGTATCAGAGCAAAAAAACCACAGACCATGTTTGTTTGTAGCTACGAGAGCTATCCTTACCTTTAGAAATAATCTGATACCCCATACAGAACAGATAGTGGCTGGCGCTCCTCAGGAAAATGAAAATGTCAGCTAGTCCCATACACATGAAGACCAAGAAACAAGAGAGGCTTGGGACTATGACTTCTCTAAGGATTTAAAAATGTATTTTCTTTGTCTCCTTTCATTAAAGTTTATTATTTACCACTCATATGTTTATTAAACAGGGTTTAGCCATCCTTACTTCCATTATATACATACCATGTTTATTTCTCTTTTACTTCTATCTTTTTACCTGTGCACAGTACCTCAATGTAACTCGTATCCGACACTTGTCAAGCTGTATTCTAACTGCCCCTTTGTATTGTTTTATGCTGTGTTCAAAACCAAGAACATATCTTTTTAAAAAAGAAACAAATTAGAAAAGAAATAGTTCTGCGCTATAATGTGTGGAGAAAACAAACAATTACGTTAGAAAAGTGAGGTGTTGGTAAAGTGGACATCCATCCATGATAACTGGACTGAAATCATTATTAAGTCATTTCAAGGAGGTTATAAAACTGTCATTGGATGGTACAATTTTTGCTTACTGTAGACAATGTCTGGACTTGAAGTTGATCTGGACTGGACCCAGTCTAGAGATGAAAGGCTCCTTACTGATAACGGATTGAAAATAATGGACATTTTAATAGATGTTCAATCATAACAGCAAAGTAATTCATATCCTTGAAACATGAAGCAGACTCTTACACCATTATGTCAGTTACTGTTTAGTTAAAGTTTGTGAAAATTTAGAAAAACAACAAGGAGTCCTTGTTGTTTTTGTGGACACAGACTAACCCCCTGATATCTGACATAATTAAAATTTAGAGCTATTGTTAATGGAGAGCTTCCATTTTGTCTCCTGACAGCAAAAATAACCTGAGAATTACACAAGGGAAAAAAAACAATACATTTTAATAATGCAGGCTAGGAAAAGAAGATTTCATTATCTCTTTTGAAAGCCATTCTTAAAGGGCATGTTCCACATCTGCTGGAATCAGACTCCTTTTGACTTCACTGGAGTTGGATCAGGCCTGTATTTCATACTAAAGTAGGGGAAACAGCAGCAGTGACAAGGTGACTTTCATCATGATAGCCTGGGTCACTTGTAGGACGATCATGTAGATAATTAGCAAGTGATAAGAGGATGCTGACTAAATTAAGTTTTTATTTAAACTCTTGGGGCTATTATGATTAAAATCATTTTTTTGTGAAATGAATAAAATGCTTTTTCACATCATTAGAAAACTCTAATATATATTCTGCTCAGTTCATACAAAGCAAAACTTTATTGTTTTGTGCAACTTTACTGAACCCATAGATGTTGTGACACAGGCAGTTGTAGACACAAAGTTGATAGTAACAAAGTAGATTGCTGGGCTGCTTGTAAAGGTTTCCAATAACAACAATAATCCATCCCAACACTAAATATTCCGTGAAGTCAACTAGAGTTCTACAGGTAGAATACTTACAGGACTGGGTTCACAATTTGGGACTCTGTCACTGCAGGTGATGGGTCAGAACCTCAGATCCACCTCATATGTGCTTAACACACCTGAGAAGAAGGGCATAGCTGACTCTGCCATCTTTCTGTCCCCTTGATCCTCAGGAAATAGGGAGCTGGTGTGGCCCCCGGTGCAAGTTACAGCAGCCTCAGGGTTGCTTTAACTTGTGTCATTTGGAATGGCTCCTTACAGGACATGCTACCTGCAGAATGCTGGTATGCCAGGTACTTCAGCCACACGCTCCCATCCTCACACATTCCATAATTCAGAGGAGCCAAGAGCTCATGTTGTACAACTGTCTATGCCCATTCTATGCCACTCAGGGATTTCCCCAGATGGCTGTTTAAGCCAACTTTCTGCCTTTTTGTGCAGCTAGAATGGTTGCCAATATCTGCCCTTCATATATCAGAGTTTCCTTTCTTGTCTACCACCTTCAAAATACTGACTGAGATTTATATTGGTCTACCCAGCCTATGCATACTACTCTTTTTAGTTGTGACATACAGAGAAAAACAGCAATCTTTGATAACCAGAAAAAGAATCCCTACAATGTAAGCTTCGGGAGTTTCATTCATGACTTCTTCATTAAAATGACAGTTCTAGAACTTTGTTCAGAGCCCATTCAGAATGTTCTCAGCTTTTCAGACTATATCCATTCTTTGATGTCTTGTCTCAAAAGTCAACAAGCTCATATGCAGGACCAAACAATTATTTTCTGAGTTCATTACACCATTAAATATTATTTTTTAAAAAGCGAGTTCAGACCTCAAATTTGATCTTCCTTAGAATTCATAATCTGGTGGAGAAACTTTTGTAGATTCAAAATATGGATTTTTCTATTAAAATCCAATCACATTATTGTCACTATATATGAAGGATCTATGATGCTTTGTGCTCTGTTTTGGAAAAACCAGCAGAAGGTGCACAAGTTAACTAACAAACCATATATTGTACCCAGATTTATGCTGGCATTCTTGACGATACTGGTTCACAAAAAAGGAAGTACACAGGAAAGCCACTTTAATTTAGTGTTCCAGTAGAAACAAAAGGGAATATATAATTGAAAACTAAAGGAAAAAAACTGGGAATGAGAGACATTTATTAATAGGCGTTCAGAAGGGCATTGCTAACAATGAAGATTAAAATATGTAATACATAAAAGTATAATACATATTCGGGTTGAGCAAGACATTTGGGTCATCTAATTCCAGCCATTCCTCCCCTCCCCACTACAGGAATGGTCTCCTAAAGTATAATTTCATGCAATTTAATTTTAAATGTCTTAAGAAGAGGCTTCAACTATTTCCCTTGAGAAATTATTGACAATCCTAGCACTATCGGATATTGTTCCTTTAACGATATAAGTGAGATGTATACTCAGAATCAAATTGAATAACAGTATCCTTCTCAATACTTATGAAATGGGCAAGATTGGGAGAGTCGGTGAGAAGTCAAGTCAATGTGCCTTCTTAATTTTATGTTTAATTTTGAGCTGAGTTAATCATTGTTATATCCATTTTGTGGATGGGAAAATTGACGCACAGCATGACTTTCCACTGACTCCACCGGGCTTTGGATTAAGCCCATAATGATTTGCCCACAGTCATACAGCATTTCCTCATCAGACCTGGGAATCAAATATACAAATCTTAATTCCCAGTTTTTGATTATTATTATTTATACAACACAACTCTCCTAGACCTAGAAAACAAGAATGTTTTATGCGAGGAGGGAAATATTGTTTTCTCCTATCATCCCAGATATGGTCTAGACAAATTTCTTATAGGGACAATTTTCATATTAAGAAAAAGCCATCACACTTTTGTATCTTGACCTATTTAAATATTTCATTGATGGAATCATAAACAATTCTATTGCCAAATTGTGACACAAGCAAAATGCTATCAAAATCAGGTGGAGTTTTATACAATAAACTGAATATGTTCTGTATTTTTAGCATTTATATAAACACAGATGGTTTAGTCAAAGCCTTGTGTAAACTGATGACAGTATGTTATGACAAGCAAATGCATGATATAACTTTAGAACTCCTGGTTTCCATCACTCTTATGTATCCTAAACAAACCTGATCTTTACATAAATTACCATCCCTTGTAAAAATGTTTGGACTTTTCCTAGGCATTTTTACTTTTTTCATAACCAGGAGCAAGCATATATGGAATGTCAATAATCTAGGAACAAAGGAGAAGGCACTGGAGTCTGGAAAAATGAGCATAGGCTAGCGAGTCAAAAGAGTCTGAGCTTTAAACTTCACCTCGCGGTGAGATTCACCCTCGTGCAGAGGGCCTGCACAAAGTATATCTGTGCACTACATGAGTCTCACTTCACCCCTCAAAATAGGGCTGAAGGGAGATTTGAACAGTATATAAGCCTTGTCTGGTGAATTTAACTCTTCAATGAGCTCATTTTGTAATAGAAATAAGAAGCATACAAAAATCAATATAAAATATACAAATAATAATATATGTGCTAGATAGGCAGCCATTGACACTACAATGATAAATTCTTTATAAATGCCTATGGACACATCCAGAGAAACACCTGCTGCTTATTCACTTGCTTTTTTGTTGCATTCCTTCTCTCATTCCTTGCCTGTATGTTGTATCATTAGCTTGTAAGCTGCTCGGGGCAGGGACCTTGTCTTTATTCTTGTGTGTGTAGCGTGTCTGGCATGCTTTTGGTGCTACATAACTAATACTCTACAATTATGCATTATGACTATAGAACTCTGCTAAAGCCACCAGGTACCTGAGAACCGTGTACAACTTATTACTAGTGAAACTAATTCTTAACTTGAAAAAACTTCACCAGAATTACAGTTTTAGACTCCTATTCAGTAAAACATTTAAGCATATGGTTCACAATAAACACATGTTCATGTCCCATTGAAGCCAATAAGACTTAACCACATGATAATAAGTAAGTGCACCCTTATGTGCATGGCCCTATCAAATTCATGGTCCATTTTTGTAAATGTCATAGTCATAGCAATTTAAAAATCTTGAATTTCACAGTTTCAGATATTTAAATCTTAAATTTCATGGTGTTGTAGCAAAGCATGAATATGTATTTAAAGAGAGGAAAAATATAATCATGTAAAGCCTTTAAGTTAATAAAAGCAAGTGAAGGAAAAAGAAGTTCTGGTTTCAAATGTCATTAGTTGAATGTGAGCATGGAGCTTCCTGCAACTGTGTCTTTCTTCATTCCCTGTCTCTGTGCTGAAAACACCTGTCCATGTATAGACACAGCTCTCTTCACATCCACAGAGTTCGTTGGAATTGTCAGACAGCACTACGCTACCCTTGTGAGGTGGGGAATTCTGCCTTCCACTGAGATCCAAAACTGTAGCACAGGCAAAGTTCAGTCTGCTGCTTTTGTGATATTTTTGTAAGCTGCAGTCTGCAGCCTACAATTTTTGTCAAAGCCAGGAATTGCATTAGGTGAGGTTAAATCTCCAGGAACAGGTGTGTTTATGCAGGGTCAAAATATGCACAGCTTTTAGGAACCCTACTGCAGGTTGTTGAAACTTTTGGGCCATTTTTGCTATGTCACTTGACTCTTCCCCATAGCAGTAGTATTGTCCATGCAAGAAAACACTTGCTGAGCAATGGCATTTAACTCAGCATTGTTAGAGTGATTTTCATGACTGAAGGTCAGTCCAGAACAGTACATTTATTACTTTGTTGTAAACTTCATGGGTTATGACATGTCGAGTTTCAAACCAAATGATTGAGTCCATCAGTCTTGTGGCATTCTTGGCAATGAACTGAACTTCCTCGTTCAGCTAAGCATTATTTAGAAGGGTTTAAAGTGCTGTTAAAACCAGCGTTTTCAGAGTCAGTGTGAACTCTTCTGAGATGAACTCTCAGCAGTACTTCAGGTGAGCTGCTTGGTATTGTAAAGCTCAAAACCAAGAATTCTAATGAGTAACACTCCTCTACAGCCAAAATGCTTCTGAAATAAATGTAGTCAAACTTTACTAATTCTGGGTCACTGAGAATGAAAATGATGCTTAAAATTGTTGATTGGCTCTAGTTTTCAAGATATGCTATTGGGTCAGTATATACGACCCTTGACATGGGAATGGTGAAGGATAAGTGAGTTATAAAGGGAAGGGATCTCAATCTAAACCAGAAATGACTAAAATACATCTTCGACTGGATCTATGAATAAATCTATGACTGGGTTTGGACAGTACTTGTTTTTTAGGCAAAACAATGAATGATGCAATCTGAAGCTGGTATTGCGTCATACATGATATGAATTGCATCATGTTATTCCTAGAAGTCATGGATGATGCAATCATAACGAAGCTTACATCACTCTGCTGAACAAATTGCCCTATATCAGCTCTAGAAATCATACAGTGCAGATAACTTCTGCTATGTTTGTGGTGAAGTGACTTTTGCATCACAAAAGCGCAGTATAACCACTATGGTTAAGAAAGCCTATCACCTTTATTTTGGCTGCAAAATTAGAGATCAGGACAAGAGGTGGCCCCACACATATGCTGCAACACTTGTGTAACAAATCTTCGCCAGCGGTTGAACAGGAAAAGGAAATCTATGCCTTTTGCAGTGCCAATGATTTGGAGAGAGCCAACAGATCATACCAGCAGTTGTTACTTCTGCATGGTGCCTCCAGCTGGGAAAGGTGTGTCAAAGAAGAAAAAGTGGACTGTGCATTATCTAAACATTCCATCAGCTATACGCCCAATACCCCACGGAGAAGGACTACCGGTTCCTGATGCACTAGAATCATTCTCACTTGAATCAGATGAGGAAGAGGAAGAGGATGAAACTTCTGGTCCTGAACCATCAATGTCACAGGACCCACATTTTCTCCCATCCTCCTCCTCTGAACCACACCTCATAACACAAGCTGAACTGAATGACCTTGTCAGGAATTTGGAACTACCCAAGAGTAAGGCACAGCTGTTGGGCTCCAGACTACAGCAGTGGAATCTCCTGGCAGGTGATGTTCGGGTTTCCATCTTCTGTGACCGTCAAAAGGATCTTGTCCCATTCTTCTTCATGGACGGTGATCTTGTAGCCTGCAACAACATCGATGGTGTGATGGCAGCCCTCAACATCGTTCACGATCCAGATGAGTGGAGACTCTTCATTGATTCATCAAAGACGAGTCTTAAAGCTGTTTTGCTGCATAATGGCAATGTTTTGCCTTCAATTCCAGTTGGTCATGCAGTCCATATGAAGGAAACCTACGACAACATGAAACAACTTTTGAGGTGCATAAACTATGACCAACATCAGGGGCAGCTTTGTGGCGATTTGAAGGTTGTTGCTCTCTTGCTTGGTCTGCAGACTGGATACACAAAGTCCTGCTGTTTTCTCTGTGAATGGGATAGTCATGCAAGAGATTCCCACTACATCAAGGAAGATTGGCCACTCCGACAGTCATTGGAGCCTGGGAGGAAAAGTGTTCAGCATCCACCACTTGTTGAATCAAGGAAGATTTTGTTACCACCCTTACACGTCAAGCTGGGTCTGATGAAGAACTTTGTCAAGGCCATTGACAAAACACAAGCAGCTTTCAAGTACCTCTGTGGAAAATTTCCAAGGTTAAGTGAAGTTAAGATAAAGGAAGGTATCTTTGTTGGTCCCCAGATTCGTGAACTTCTTCGAGATGATGCATTTGACCATGCACTGCGTGGCAAGGAAAAGATGGCATGGAAAGCCTTCCAGTTAGTGGCAATACATTTTCTCAGAAACAACAAGGCAGACAACTACAGGTTGTTGGTGGAAAACCTCCTCAAGGTATACAAAAGCCTTGGTTGCAACATGTCACTAAAGATACATTTTTTGCACTCTCATCTAGATTTTCTTCCTCCGAACTGCGGAGCAGTGAGCGACGAGCACAGCGAACGATTTCACCAGGACATTGCAACAATGGAGAAACGCTATCAGGGCAAATGGAGCCCATCAATGCTTGCAGACTATTGCTGGACAGTGACAAGAGATGCTCCATTTGATGAATACAAGAGACAAGCCAAGAAGCGCCGAGTAGACACTGAATAGGACTAAACTATGTACATAATAGTTTTTTGCCTTTTGTTTCATAAGACATTTTATTTATATAACCCTTTTGCTGATTTTTAAAGTGTTACATAAACAGGACAGGTGAAATATTATCATGTAAAGCAACCATAAACACATTAAAAGACCTAGGTTTACAATTTATGATTAAAACTCTACTATCTACACAATATACATAGACATAAAATGTAAAAACTTAAATATCTTAGAAACAGTAGCCAATCAGTTGTTTTAATTGTCATATTTGAATTCAGCACATCAAAATACATAATAAATATCACATTTTATCTCTGAAGCAGACGACTTCTAAAACATTGTAGACCAGTGTAATTACTGGCTCTGGGGGAAGTGCAATTTTTTGTTCTCCAATTTCAGTTGCAGTTGCAATGTACTACCTGTATTGAAGTTTGTGGCTAGGGCAGTGTTTAAAGATCTTTTTAATGTAGCTGACCAGTTTATCAACTTTACCAAACTCACATCTCCACAGCTCATTGACAAGAGAAATTAAATGTGCATTACATGTAATATGGACAGCATTTGGCATTAGACCTTGGAGAACTGATTTGAAAGATTTTGTCACGTAAGTCACATCGTCCTTTATGAAAGCAGATACGTTGTCAAAGTCCTCACCATATTTTGAAACAGTTTTAATTATCACTTGGGAAACTGTAGTGGAGTTAACAGCATCCAAGTAAATTCAGTTGCGAGCACTGCTGTTAGCTTTCCTGTTTGTACATCTTTGGCCCAGTCAGAAGTAAAATCAAACAGAACATGTAGCACCTAGCTGCCTTACTCAATATTATACCATGTACCCTTACTTCTGCACTGCTGCTGGCGGTGGTTCTGCCTTCAGAGCTGGGTGGCCAGAGAGCAGCGGCTGTTGGCCAGGTGCCCAGGTGTGAAGACAGCACCCTGCCAGCAGCAGCGCAGATGTAAGGGTGGCTATATTATACCATGCACCCTTACTTTTGCACTGCTGCTGGTGGTGGCTCTGCCTTCAGAGCTGGGCTCCCGGCCAGCAGCCACCGCTCTCCAGCTGCCCAGCTCTGAAGGCAGCTATTGCCAGGCGCCATGCAGAAGTAAGAGTAGCAGTACTGCAACACCCCTACAATAACCTGGTGACCCCCTCACAATTCCTTTTTGGGTCAGGACCCTACAGTTATAAGACCATGAAATCTCAGATTTAAAGAGCTGAAATCATGAAATTTACAATTTTTAAAATCCTATGACAGTGAAATTGACCAAAATGGACCATGAATTTGGTAGGGCCCTACACATGGGTCTGCAGCGCCTCTCATATAGATGGAGACAGCGGGCAGACAGGCCAAATCTGAGTGTCACTGTAACCCCATGTGCTCGGTTATAACGCCACTCAGGGACTGTCAAAGATGCTTTCACAGCCATTTCAGAGTTTTCATGTATGTTATTCAAATTCATGATTGCTGTGACCTCTGTGACAAAATCATAGTCTTAATGAGACCCAGTATCTCTTCCGGATACTGTATAATAGTTCCATAATAAAATAAACACATGGAAACAATAATCTAATGAAAACCACCATGCGTTTATTTCTCTTATTTTGGTTGGAACAGAAGCCAACTTAGCCCTGTTTATTTATAGTCTTTTCGTGCATTAGTATCATTAGTGAAACTCCAGGAGTAATATGTGTTATCTTGTTAGATTATTCCTAGAGCTTCATTAATTTGTTTTCTGCTCTCAGGGTCAGCAGGGGGAGCTCATCAGACTTCACAGTGAGTAGTGGACAAGTGTTGGGACTGCACGTACTCAGCATTGGTAGCTATTTGTCATTTTGTTTTCACAGCCTTGTAATTCATCCTCCCTTTGCCTCCCATTGCTCTTGACAACCACACCTTTGTGTTCTTTGTGTAGTCATCAAAAATGTGCTTTCTAGATCACTGCTCTCCAAAGTGCTATCTGTATCACTCACAGCACTGAGGGCACCAGAACTGTCACTTTACTGATGTTCAGCCTGATTTAGTTTGCCTTCTGGCTTTAATTCTTTTATTATTTTTTTTTCAGTGTTATGAGTCATCGTTCCTTCAGAAAGGGAAAATTAGTTCATAAGGGTGACATAAGGAAAGGCACCATGAGGGGGAAAATATGGAAAAAGTCCTTTAAAATCATTTTAACCCTCAAGTTATGAATATGTATTCCCAGTCTCTAACACCATCTTCAGTTAGCTTATCTGGGATTTAAACATATGTAAAGGGACTGCTGTCACCTTACTAAAACTTAGTGGGGGTTGTTGGTTGGCCAGCTCCCAATATCAAAAGGAAGGGGAAGGGTCGATGGGAAATCAGGACCCTGGGTCTGACAGTCCCTCAGAGGCAATGAGGAGAGGCCAACGCTCCAGATTAGCCTGATTGACAGGGTTGGCAGGCTAATGAGGGAGTCAGGAGGCCAAGGCATGGAGGGGTTCCCATCATCCATGTGAACGGGTGCTCCCTGGGCCTGAGTGGGGTCAAGCTAAGGAGAGGCTAACAGGAGCCCAGGCTGAGATGGGGAGCAGAGCCTTGTTGGCCAGAGCCAGAGAGAACTAGAGAAGCAGCCCAGGGAGCAGGGCTGTGCTAACAGGAGAGCTGCTGTAGCAGAGCGGGAGCTGGATCAGTCCGGAGCCAAGTGTGGTGAGCAGCTGGGAAGATCAAGGGGGACTCTGTGCAGAGGGCCCAGCACAGGGAGATGCTGGGTGGAGGGTGGGCTGGGGGAAGAGATCATAACCCCAACAGGACTGATGCTGGTAAGAAGGGTTTTGCCACTGAGAACCTGAGGACGTGTGGCCACTGCCAGAGAAACTCCAACCCGGTGCATCCCTGTAGCCCAGCCAGGTCTTGAGAAGGAGGCTGGGAACACGTGAGGGACAGACTGTGAATTTCCCTTACATTCCAGAGAATGCTGGTTGTGATGTCCCCATATCACAGAGCGAGGTTACGTGTTTTCCTTTAACCTTTTCTGCTTTTTTCCTTATTTTTTTAAATTAGTTGCTATTGTATTCACTTTGAACTGTATGTAATGATTAGTGGGTCAGGGAAGCGTTCAAAGCAGAGAGAGCACCCTGGAGTGGGGACACCCTTGTCCCTGCCCTAAGTGACCACAACAAGGTTGTGGGTTGAGACCCCCAGGAATCCTAGGCCCAGCCTTGTCAGGGTTACAATGATCTGCCATTCAGGAGAATGGAAGGGGAATGGTCAGGCAGGCTTCTGGGTAAAGGAAGTGGAAATGAGGACTCAGATCTCTTTGCTAACCCATTTCACCAGGATAGTGTATAAGCCAGGAAAGTTCCCCATAATAGCAGGACCATTCCCCTGCTTATAAATAAGTCAAATTTGGGGTCTTTACTTCTTCCTGTTCAAGGTGTTTCATCTTGCTTTGGTACTCTGTTAAACAGCTCTTCCATTAGCAGCTGGAGCTTCTTAAACTGCTAAGTATGTGGGACTTGTCTCCATCATTTCTAAAGGCAGATACACATACAGTGTTTAGGACCCCCTTAAAGAATTTAGCTTTATCTCAAGTCACGCTTTTTAGCTCTGAAGGTTCTGGCTTCAAACCCACTGATGACCCAAGCAGTGTTTCTGTTTCTGTACCTTGATAAAATTGTCACCCTTTAATGTAATGTCACCTTACCTAGTAAAGTATACCAATGACTGACAGTAATTAAAGAAAAATATCTTGGTAAAATTATTTTTCATATTTGATTGAGATTTTTATTTGGGGCAGAATGTATTCAAATCTGTTAACTTTCACCACATTTGTTTCCTGACATAGCTTAGCTCTATCATATTTTTTTAATTTCTCACACAATTCAGCATCTGACTATACTTGGCACGAAAAATTATTTTCAGATTTTAACTTCAAATTTCAGCTACATGTTTAAAATTAGTTATACAAATATTCTTTCCCCACTATTAGTGTTGCAAACAATAGATTGTGTTTTCTTCACTTCTCGTAAAAAAAATCAAGACAGATTTTGAATGGCTTTAACATTGTGATCAGTTTGTGTATCTCAATCAGGAAGAGTACAAAAAAATCCTTCTGATTGAACAGAAACTGGGTTTGAACAGTAAGAGAAACGTCTTGAATAATTCTACGGTCAAAAGAACTTGTATCTCAAGAAGGTGAAAGGTTTGAATGGTGAATTTGCTCATTGAGGAAATCATAGAATCGTAAGACTGGAAGGGTCCTCAAGAGGTCATCTAGTCCAGTCCCCTGAATTCATGGCAGGACTACATGACCTCTCGATGTCCCTTCCAGTCCTATGATTTCCTCAAAGAGCACAAATGCGGATACAAGCCAAAGTGCCAGGAGATTCTATTCCCGTGAAATGAATCCTGTTCAGTGGGAAAAGATGAGGGAAGCAATAGCTGTCAGATTCACAGAAGGAATAGGGAGATCAAGAATAAGTGTGGGGGGACGACCCCTGCCTGCATGCAAAGGACAAGCTAGCCACTAAAGGGCAGCTGAGGAAGGCCCACCTGCCTAAGGTGAAGGAGAGCAGTGGCTGACTTAGCTGGAGACCCGGACTCGCGACCAAAACTATCTATGAGGTCGGTGGTCTGGACACCTTAGTGATAATAATGAGCAGCCAGAGACAATGTAAATTAACAAACAATATACGGAATCATAGGATTGAAAGGGACCTTGAGAGGTCATCTAGTCCAGTCCCTTGCACTCATGGCAGGACTAAATATTATCTAGACCAGCGTTTCTCAAATTGGGGTCCACGAGGGTACTCCAGGGGGTCTGCCGGCCCACTGAACAACTCCTCCCCCACCCTACCTGTGCCAGGGAACAGCTGTTCAGCGGCATGCAGGAGGTGCTGGCAGGGAGGGGGAGGAGTGGGAATGGAGCACACTGGGGGACGGGTCGGAATTATGTCTGGGGTTGCCAGCCCCACTGATCAAGTCCTCCTCCTCCCCCATCCCAGTGCCTCCTGCACACCCATGGAACAGCTGTTCCATGGCTTCCAGGAGGCACTTGGGGGAGGGGGGGGGAGTTGAGGGAAAGAGGGGGAGGAGTTGATCAGCAGGGCCAGCGGACCCCCTGGAGTATCCTCGGTTCTCCACTATGTGGGAGGCACTAGGAGGGAGAGGAAGGAGCTGGGATGAGGTGCACTCCGGGAAGTGGGCAGACAGAGGCAGGGAAGAAGAAGGGCAAGGGTGGGGTGGAAAGAAGTGGGGGTGGGGCATGGGGGAAGGGGTCGAGTGGGGCATGGTCTGGGGCTGAGCGCTTGGGGCTCCATGAAAAATTTTAAATAAAAATGGGGGTCCTCAGGTTGCTAAAGTTTGAGAATTGCTGATCTACACAATCTCTGAGAGGTGTTTGTCTAACCTGCTCTTAAAAATCTCCAGTGATGGAGATTCCACAACCTCCCTAGGCAATTTATTCCAGTGCTTAACCACCCTGACAGTTAGGAAGTTTTTCCTAATGTCCAACCTAAATCTCCCTTGCTACAAGTTAAGCCCATTCCTTCTTGTCCTATCTTCAGAGATTAAGAAAAACAATTCTTCTCCCTCCTCCTTGTAACAATTTTTTATGTACTTGAAAATGTTTATCATGTTCCCTCTCAGTCTTCTCTTTTCCATACTAAACAAACCCAGTTTTTTCACTCTTTCCTCAGTCATGTTTCCTAGACCTTTAATCATTTTTGTTGCTCTTCTCTGGATTTTTTCTAATTTGTCCACATGTTTTCAGAAATGTGGTGCCCTGAACTGAACACAATATTCCAGTTGAGGTCTAATCAGCGTGGAGTAGAGCAGAAGAATTACTTCTCGCATCATACTTATAACACCCCTACTAATAAATGCCCAGATTGATGTTTGCTTTTTTTTGCAACAGTGTTACACTCATAGTTAGCTTGTGGTTCTCTATGACCCCCAGATCCCTTTCTAGTATTCCTTCCTAGGCAGTCAGTCATTTTCCATTTTGCAGGTGTCCCAGGAATTGTTTCTTCTTAAGTGGAGTACTTTCCATTTGTCCTTATTGAATTTCATCCTATTTACTTCAGACCGTTTCTCCAGTTTGTCCAGATCATTTTGAATTATCATCCTATTCTTCAAAGCACTTGCAACCCCTCCCAGCTTTATATTGTCCACAAACGTTATAAGTGTCCTCTGTATGCCATTATCTAAATCATTGATGAAGATATTGAACAGAACTGATCCCTGTGGGACCCCACTTGATATGTCCTTCCTGCTTAACTGTGAACCACTGACAACTACTCTCTGGGAACGGTTTTCCAAACAGTTATGCACTCACATTATAGTAGCTCCATCTAGGTTGTATTTCCCTAGTTTGTTTATGATAAGGTCATGTGAGACAGTATCAAAAGCCTTACTAAAGTCAAGATATACTACATCTACCACTTCCCCAAGGCTTGTTACTCTATCAAAGAATGCTATCAGGTTGGTTTGACATGATTTGTTCTTGAAAAATCCATGCTGATGTTACTTATCACCTTATTATCTTCTAGATGTTTGCAAACGGATTGCTTAATTATTTTCTACATTATTTTTCCGGGTACAGAAGTTAAGCTGACCAGTCTGTAACCAGTCCCCGGGTTGTTCTTATTTCCCCTTTTATAGATTAGCACTCTATTTGCCCTTTCCCAGTCTTCTGGAATCATTCCCATCTTCCGTGACTTTTCAAGATAATCACTAATGGCTCAGATATCTCCTCAGTCAGCTCCTTGAGAATTCTAGGATGCATTTCATCAAGCCTTGGTGACTTGTCAAAGTAATTTTTAACTTGTTCTTTCCCTATTTTAGCCTCTGATCGTACCTTATTTTCACTGGCATTCACTATATTGGACGCCAAGTCACCACCAACCTTATTGAAACAAAGAAGTCATTAAGCACCACTGCTATTTCCACATTTTATGTTATTATTTTCCCCCCTCATTGAGTAACAGGACTACCCTATTCTTGGTCTTCCTCTTGCTTCTAATGTATTCACAGAATGTTTTCTTGTTGCCTTTTGTGTCTCTAACTAGTTTGATCACATTTTGTGCCTTGGCCTTTCTAATTTTTTCCCTACATACTTGTGTTTTGTTTATATTTGTCCTTTGTAAGATGCACCAAGGCGTGATGTATTGAGCACTGTGCTGGAATTGCAAGCTAAGAGTGTGGGTTTTCCTGGTCATCATAAGCGCAGACTAAAGGTCTCCATAGCAAAGCGTGTGAGCAGACTGTGTTGCCATCTTTGGGGGAAAAAAAAGTTTTGCCAATTGGGATTCATTTGAAAGGCCTAGGTGACAAAAAAAACCTTGAATTGGTGACTTTTTGGGACACAAATTACTTTCTTGTGGTGAAATTTGAGTGATTTTACTTAGAGCTCTGTTGCTCTCCAGTCCCTATCTCTTTGCTGCCACCTAGTGGCCTTTCAAATGAGCAGCCACCAAAGCACATCTATAGTGGGAACAAATCCTCCTCGTCTAGCCAGCAGATGTGCATGAACAGAGCCTCACTGGCTGCAGCAAAGAGGGGCTTCCTATTGGCCCCGGAATGTATCCAGTTGGGTAAGGATGCAGCCAACAGGGAGGTGAGGTATAAACCGGCAGCAGCCTATGGGCAAGTGACTGACAGCTGCTAAAATATTGTCAACCTCTGAGATTTCTTTTGAAATGGCAGAATCAGAATTTTTGAAGTGAGGTGTCATTCTGTGATTTATGGACTACTTTTTGCATGTTAGTGCATGTCTTTAACAACTCCTTTACAGCTTCCTTTGGCTTAACTCTATGCATTCAGGCAGACAACAATACTAAATCCAACAAAGAAACCAAATCTCCTACAATATTCATAGGAAACTATACAGACATGTTCTCTATACATCAAATGGCACACGACAAGAAAATTAACTGCACAGATGCTTATCTGTGGCACGCGGCAGGGCTGGCCTTAGTATTTTTTTGTCCAGCCTGCAAAATGTTTTACCATCAGCTACCTACTCTCTGTTCCCTCTCCAAACACTATTGATTCCTGTCTTTCCCTTCCCCCGATCCCACCTCCAAGATGTTCTTACTTGCTGTAGCAATGCGATGACTCACTCATGCGGTGCCTCCTGCTGGTTGTCCAGGGGATTAGCTCACCAGCCATCTGAGAGCCCTCTGCTGGTCGCCATCCTGCTTGCCACTGGCCCCCATGTCCCTCCTGGACCCCGGCGCCCTTTTATCTGGGGTGCTGCCCCCTGGCAATACCTCCACATTCTAGGTGTCCCCTCCCCAGGGAACCCTCAACCCTCTATCCACATGTGACGGGGCTAGTCAACCCCGCACTAGTGAGGAAGGGGTTAAGCCAGTAGGTCTGGCAGTGGAAGTCCCGCCTCCAAGGTACTGGGCATGCTCCAGGTGCCCCAGCAGTATAAAGGCCGGGAGCTCAGCTCAGTCTGGGCTGGCAGCCAAGGGAGAAGGACGTGCCTGGGGAGCTCCGGCGGAGGATCAGACGCAGCCCCTGGAGGAGCCGGAGTCAGAAGCTTGCCTGGACCTGCCTGGAGCCCAGGGATGGGAGCCGCCGGAGGGGACGACTGACCTGAAGGTGCACAGAGGATCCGGAGGCGCCTGGGAGACCCCCGTGGCGGAGCTGGTAGGAAGTGACCCAGGGAGGGTGGGGGAGTGGTATCTCCCACTCGAGGCAACTCAGCGTGTTTTGGTGGGACCTCCCCGCTGAGACTGTGGCAAATCGCTGAGCCCCCGTTAGGGCCCTGGCTCGGGGCCCGGTGGAGGTGGGTGGGCCCCGGGCCCCCCTACCTAGGCCACCACACCCCTAGGTGGGCGACTACCTGCTTATATAGACTTTGGGGTGCTAACCCGCTTTGCCCTGCAACTAGGGCGCCCATATAGACTTTGGGGGGCTACCCCGCTCTGCCCTGTGACTGGGGCGCTCATATGGATTCGGGGTGCTAACCCGCTTCGCCCTGCAACCGGGGCGGTCCTATGGACTGTGGCTACCCTGAAGCAAGGGCAGGCCTACCAGTTCGGGCCATTAGGCCGCATTGCCCAAGACTCGGGAACGTGAACCCTGACACGTGGTGGAGAATGCGGGCAACGATCCGGACCTGGTAAGAGGTCCATGAAAAGAGAGGTGAACGACGGGAACCCCACCGCCGTTCAGGATGGATACAGAGAAGTTCCTAAAATGGATGTTGGAGAGGCAACAGGAGCAGGCGGCCCAGCAACAACTGCAGCAAGAACGCCTGGTCCAACAGGTGGCCACTCTATTGCACCCAACAGGAGCCACCGCCCCCATACCCACGGGAGCGGGCCCCGGAGGAAGGGCGGGTGAGCTGCCGGTGCGCCTTACTAAGATGGGGCCTGAGGACGACCCCGAGGCATTCTTGGTTACATTTGAATGGGTAACAACCGCCGTCAGATGGCCCCAGGAACATTTGGCCACCCTTCTAGCCCCATACCTGATGGGGCCGGCCCAAACCGCCTACCGCAACCTAGACCCCCGGGAGGCCCTGGACTATCCCCAGGTGAAGGCGGCCATATTAGATCAGACTGGCATTAGTCCAGAGACGTACCGTCAGCGCCTTCGCAAGGAACCTTATCCCCCAGGGGCTCGCCCCCGGGCCATGGCCCAACAGATAAGAGGCCTCTGTTGGAGATGGCTGAATCCAGAAGGCTTGACGGGACCCCAGGTGGCGGAGATGGTGGCCCTAGAGCAGTTTACACAGATCCTCCTGGCTGAGGGGAGAGGATGGGTGCGCCGCCACCGACCTGCAACCCTGGCAGCAGCGGTAAGCTTGATGGAAGATTACCTGGCAGCAGAAGGGGTCGAGGCAGCCCCCAGTGCCACAGGGAATCCAAACCGAAGAGATGGGCCCAGTCACGTAAGCCCTCAGGGAGTGAGGGCTCGGGGGCCGCCACCTGTCGTACGCGTCGCAGCGGCAAAGCCTTCCAGCCCAGAGCCCAGACCAAGGCCGGCAAGGGCACTGTTTCGAAGGGATCCACCCCCATGAGAGAGGAGGGATCTGCCAAAGGAAGGTCCGGGCCCAGTCGAAACCTGGGAGCTTTGCTGGGAGTGTGGCCAGGAAGGACATTTTCGCTGGGAATGTCCGTATGTGGATTGCAATTATGAACAAGCATGTGTCGGTGGCCAAAGGGCTCGAAAGGGAGAAGGGGGAAAGCTGGTGGTTTCAGTACGGGTTGAGGGGATCCCCACCAATGCCCTCGTGGACTCGGGCTGTAGCCAGACCCTAATTCGGGAGGGGCTGATCCCGGGTCTCAAGCTCTCCAACACCCAGATACACCTACAATGTGTTCATGGGGATATTCGTCCTTACCCCTCCGCCTGGGTGGAAATGGACATCGACCAACAGAAGGAAGATCTTTGCATCGGCATAGCCCCCAGGTTAGCCTATCTGGTGGTGCTGGGAAGAGACTGGCCAGAGTTTGGGGAGATTCTCCAGTGGTATCGACCGCCCACCCTACAACAGGTAGGGGGTTAGACCTCTGAGGCCGGGATTGCTGGGATGCATGCCCCAAATGGGCCCTGGGGAAGGGACCTCTACAGCAGAGGAGACTCCCACAAACCCGCCCCTGGCGAGGCATCCGTCCGTGGACGAGGCTCAAGCTGAGCTGGAGCATGATGTGGACTTCATGCAGGAACAGAGGGAGGATCCTACACTAAGTCGAGCCTGGGAGCAGGCCATCAGTCCTGACCTTGAGGGGGACCCAGCGCCGAGACACCCGCAGGGACCCCGCTTTGAGATTTAGCGAGATCGTCTGTATTGGATCATACAGGAACCACAGACACACAAGACGCTCAAACAGCTGTTGGTTCCCCATAGGCTGCGACAGAGCCTTCTACAACTAGTCCACGTCAACCCCTGGGCAGGATATATGGAGAGGGAAAAGACCCTCCAGAGGGTAGCCCACTAAGCTAATAGCTGAGCTGTGCCGTCTCCTCCATATACGAACTCTTCAGACATCCGTTTATCACCCCCAGACCGAAGGCCTGGTGGAACGCTTTAATGGGACTCTAAAGTCCATGTTGTGTAAGTTTGTGGAGGAGGACCCCACACATTGGGGTACACTTCTACCAGCCCTACTGTTTGCCGAGAGGGAAGTACCTCAGGCATCGACGGGGTTCTCACCCTTTGAACTTTTATATGGCAGACAGCTGAGTGGGATCCTGGACCTGCTAAGAAAGGAGTGGAAGGAGAAGGAAACAAGAGTCCTTGGGACCACCCAATATGTGCTACAACTCAGGGAGCGGCTACAAACCCTGGGGACCTTAGCCCAGGAGAACTTACTGCAGGCCCAGAAAACCCAAGAGCGGCTCTATAACGGAAGAGCTGGGGTAAGGAACTTTGCCCCTGGGGACCAGGTCTTACTCCTGCTGCCTTTGGCAGAATCGAAGCTCATGACCAAATGGCAGGGGCCTTATGAAGTAGTCCAGCGGGTTGGGCCGGTAGACTATGAGGTCCGCCTACCAGGGCGATGGAAGGAGACCCGCCTTTACCATGTGAATCTTTTGAAGGCTTGGAAGACAAGGGAGGCCTTGTTTATAGCCCCGTCGATTCAGGACCCAGAAATGGGCCCCTTGGCGGAGGAGACCCCAGATCCCAAGCCAGCAACACCTGGGGCGGGCCTCACCTTGGTACAACAGGAGCAGCTACAACAACTTATGGAGGACTTTTCAGACGTCCTATCCACCCGTCCAGGACGAAAGGACCTCATGAGCCATCGTATCGCAACCCTCCCTGGTCAGAAGATAAGGGAGCACCACAGACCATTGCCCCGGAAGATGTGGGACGCGGTACGGCGGGAGCTGGAAACAATGCTGGAGATGGGAGTTGTGGAGGAATCAAAGAGTGAATGGTGCAGCCCGATTGTTCTGGTTCCAAAGTCAGACGGAACAACTCAGTTCTGTATTGACTTTCGGAAAGTTAATGCCATCTCACGATTTGATGCGTACCCAATGCCCCGGGTGGAAGAACTCTTAGAATGACTTGGGGGAGCAAGGTACCTGTTTACGTTGGATCTAACCAAGGGGTATTGGCAGATCCCCTTGACACCAAACTCCCGAGAGAAAACAGCCTTCTCAACACCCTTCAGACTTTTCCAATTTGTGACCATGCCTTTCAGGCTACATGGGGCCGTGGCTACGTTTCAGCGGCTGATGAATAAGATCCTCTTGCCCCACGACCAATACGCGGCTGCATATATTGATGAGATCGTGATCTACAGCGATAGCTGGGAGAATCATCTACAGCACCTGGGAGGGGTGTTGCAGGCCCTGAGAGCAGCGGGCCTCGCGGCCAACCCAGCAAAGTGCCACCTGGGGCAGGAAGAAGTGACGTACCTTGGGTATACAGTAGGAGGAGGAAAACTGAGCCCCCTTGTCAACAAGGTGCAAGCCCTGATGGACAGACCTATCCCCCGAACAAAGAAGCAGGTACGCCAGTTCTTGGGACTGGCTGGATATTACCGTCAGTTCGTGCCGGACTTCGCGTCGATAGCCGCCCCACTGATGGATCTGACAAAGAATGCTCAGCCACGACAGGTGCAGTGGTTTACACGGTGCAAAGAGGCCTTCAAGACCCTGAAAGAGCGACTAGCGCGAGAACCAGTCCTATGGCACCTCGACTTTACGAAGGAGTTTATACTCCAAACCGATGCCTCCGAGGTTGGTTTGGGGGCCGTTCTTTCCCAGGAGCTGGATGGAGAAGAACATCCTGTGCTGTACCTGAGCAGGAAACTCTAAAACAGAATTATTCTATGGTAGAGAAAGAGGCCCTAGCAGTGAAGTGGGCCATAGACGCCCTTCGCTATTACTTGCTGGGGAACCACTTCAAATTGGTCACAGACTACACTCCCCTCCAGTGGATACATAATATGAAGGACACAAATCCCCGGATTATGCGTTGGTACCTCTCGCTCCAACCCTATGACTATGAGGTATTTCATCGACCGGGTAAGGCCCACACGAATGCAGATTTCTTTTCCCGGCAGGGCAGGGAGGAGGGGACGGACCAACCCTGGGGGTCCTTCTTAACGGGGGAGGTGTGTGACAGGTCTAGTCAACCCCGCACTAGTGAGGAAGGGGTTAAGCCAGGAGCTCTGGCAGTGGAAGTCCCGCCCCCGAGGTACTGGGCATGCTCCAGGTGCCCCAGCAGTATAAAGGCCGGGAGCTCAGCTCAGTCTGGGCTGGCGGCCAAGGGAGAAGGACGTGCCTGGGGAGCTCCGGCGGAGGACCAGATGCAGTCCCTGGAAGAGCCAGAGTCAGAGGCTTGCCCGGATCTGCCTGGAGCCCAGGGATGGGAGCCGCTGGAGGGGACGACTGACCTGAAGGTGCACAGAGGATCCGGAGGCGCCTGGGAGACCCCCGTGGCGCAGCTGGTAGGAAGTGACCCAGGGAGGGTGGGGGAATGGTATCTCCCACTCGAGGCGACTCAGCATGTTTCGGTGGGACCTCCCCGCTGAGTCTGTGGCAAATCGCTAAGCCACCATTAGGGCCCTGGGTCAGGGCCCGGTGGAGGTGGGTGGGCCCTGGGCCCCCCTACCTAGGCCACCACACCCCTAGGTGGGCAACTACCTGCTTATATAGACTTTGGGGTGCTAACCTGCTTTGCCCTGCAACTAAGGTGCCCATATAGACTTTGGGGGGCTACCCCGCTCTGCCCTGCGACTGGGACGCTCATATAGACTTTGGGGTGCTAACCTGCTTTGCCCTGCAACTAGGGTACCCATATAGACTTTGGGGTGCTACCCTGCTCTGCGACTGGGGTGCTCATATAGACTTTGGGGTGCTACCCTGCTCTGCCTTGCGACTGGGGCGCTCATATGGACTTCAGGGTGCTAACCCGCTTTGCCCTGCAACCGGGGCGGTCCTATGGACTGTGGCTACCCTGAGGCAAGGGCAGGCCTACCAATTCGGGCCATTAGGCCGCGTTGCCCAAGACTCGGGGGCGTGAACCCCGACACCACACCTTGCCTCAGTCTAAGGCTACTGCCAGTCAGCATCGAGCCCCCACTCCCTGGGGCAGACTGCAGTGTAAAAGCCACTCATCATAGGCAAGGGGATCTTGCCTTTCCCTGCAGCCCAGTACCCGTTTAGGCTTTCGTATCAGGCTGCTCAGGAGGTTGCCAGGCCTGAGCTCCCCAGCTCAGCCTGCCTTTCCCCAGCACTGCTCTACCCTCAGTATCCTTTGTTCCTCATTGGTTACTAAGAAGTCTAAACCACACAGTTCCCCTTAACGTATCCAGCCTCTGGCCTCCATTCGGGCACACGTCAGATATGGTGATGATTACTGAGAATCTTATTTCATCATATAAAAGAGAAGGTTCTCCTGACTCCAAATGACCAAGCCCCAGACCCCGGTCAAATGATAACTTAGATCTTACACAAAATACACGCTTATAGTCAATTCTTGTTAACTAAGCTAAAATTTATTAAAAAGAAAAGTGTTGGTTAAAAGATCAATATACATACAGACTGATTCAATTCTTGAGGTTTAGATGCATAGCAGAGATGGGCTGGCAGTTGCCAAAAGTCCTTTTAGAAATAGTCCATAGGTTATAGTCCAGTGGTTCTCAAACTGGGGGTTGTGAACCCTTGGTGGGGGGGCACATCCCAGTTCCAGGGGGATCACGAGGTCTCTCCACCGCTGAAATGCCGCCGAATCAAATCCTTCCAGTTTTGGCAGCATTTTGGTGGACAGACCCAGGCGCATGAGCATGTCCACCAAAATACCGCTGAAGTGACTGTTTGCTCTTTTGGCGGACATGCTCACGCACCAGGGTATGTCCACCGAAATGCTGCCAAAAGTGGAAACATTCAATTTGGCGACATTTCGGTGGACATAGCAGGGTCGGGCTCGGACGCTGCAACTGAAAAAGGAGTCGCTCAAATGCAAAGTTTGAGAACCAGTGTTATAGTCCAATATCCATACTGAGAGTGACTTCAGTCAGTGACTGGAGATCTCAATTCTTATGGTTCAGCGTTTCCCCTTCTTGAAATCCAAAGCAGATCTGAGATGAAGAAGGATCATGTCCCAGGGCTTTTATACATTTCCTTTACAGCTTCCTTTGACTTAACTCTATGCATTCAGGCAGACAACAATACTAATTTTGGCCTGACAAAATAGGCTTAACTCTCCTTCTCCCAAACATTATGGCAATTAGCATAGGATAAGTTATCCATTAAACAGTTCAGATACAGGTTATCACAACCTTCAAAGAGACATACAGACAACAGTACTATTGCACTCAAGTATATTCCTAAATACCAGTACTCCTTTTTGATCTTTGAATCAAAGCCATAATAATACACAAAACTTGTTTGCTATATCTCAAGACCTGAACAAACATCTACCCTTCTATCTCCAACAATGCCAGCTCCATCTTATTAATCTCTCCTTATACGGAAGCCATTGCATATCCCTAATCATTTTTGTTGCCCTTTTCTGAACCTTTTCCAATTCCAATATATCTTTTTTGAGATGTGGCAACCATATCTGTATATAGCAGACTCTCGATTATCCAGGATGATAGGGAAAAAATTAATCTTGGTTAATAAAATCCTGGATTATCACCGTCCATAGGAAATATGGGGAGGGGGGAGTTGATTCACCAGCCATCCTGCGCTGGGAGGAGGGGGTGTTGGTTCACTGGCTGCCCTCCGCCCTGGTGGGTTTTTATTTTTTTTTTGATGCTTGGGGCGGCAACAAAGCCAGAGCCGGCCCTGAGAGTTCCGCATATTTTTTTTTGACATCCTGGTTAATCCACAACCTGGTTAACCCAATCCTGGATAATCGAGAGTCTACTGTACATTATTCAAGATGTGAGCATACCATGGATTTATATAGAGGCAATATATTTTCTGTTCTCTCTCCTTTTCCTAATGGTTCCCAACATTCTATTTGCTGTGTACCCCTTACAGCCGTGGCTCATGAAACCTTACATGGGAAACCTGGACAGCAATAAGGAGCAGTTCAACAACAGGCTGAGCAGGTGTCAGATGACCGTGGAATGTGCCTTTGGCAGATTAAAGGTGTCTTGGCAATGCCTTTATGGCAGTTTGACCTTATTGAGGACAATGTTCCCATGCTCATAGCCGCATGGTGTATGTTGCATTAGCTCTGTGAAGCTAAGGGTGAAAAGTTTGCTCATGGCTGGGGTGCTGAGGTAGACTACTCACAATCAGCAACCAGATACCAGAGCTATAAGAGGGTGCCCCAGAGGGGGGCAATATGAATTAGGGAGGCTTTGAGGCAACCCTTTGAAAATGAGCACCAATAATGTGTATGTCTGTGATTGGTGATTCAATGTTACATTACATGTCGTTTTTCTAGGAAACAATGGGTGACATTTGGAGCCTTATATTCCAGTAAACAAATGATTAAAATGCCTGTGCATGGATTGGTAGTGCTTGCAACCTCAATTTGTAGAGAATAAATAGAGATCAGTTACCATTCGAGAACTTTGCTTTTATTGCACAGGAAACAGCACACACAAACACACAAAGACAGTTGGTGAGAAAGGAGGAACCAGGGGAGGATAGACTTTCACAGACGTGCGCAGGTCTATCTATCATTGTGAAAGTTTTCTGAGGGGGTGGAGTGAATGAGAAACCGAGAAGTCCTGGTAAGTAGAAAGGAATGTGCAGGCAGAGTTGGGGTAGGGTCAAGGGGGTGCATGGGAAAGAGTTCTGAATGTGCTGCAGGGGAGGTCAAGCATGGATCTGCTCAGTCTGCAGAATTATTAAGGACTTTAGCATTTGCTCCTCCATTGCTTGCATACTTAAACTCCTGATTCTCTTTTATGTCCTGCCGTTTGGCTTCTCTGCACTCCTTGCGTTTCCTTTTCTCTGCATTGGAGAACTGCAATACCTCCCAGAACATGTGTTCTTTGCTGCATCTTGGGCACTTTCTTAACTGGTGGAGATGCTCCGCTGGGGTGTTCCTGGGTGCGTCGAGTGTTCCTGAAGGCCACATCTGGTGAAGCACAGGGGACAATGCACAGAAGCAGGATTGTTTAAATTCACACACAGCATTGACATTTCAGTTAAATAAACCTTTTGCAACATTGCAATCACTCTCACTGACCCTAACCAGGCACACATCTCTGCAAACACAGCCTGGAGATTTTTGTGGGGTGGGCACTCCTAATGGACGAAAGACCAAACACTCTGCAAGGTTTGTGGTACAGGCAGCATACTAGGGAAAAAAATCTAAAATTCTCCCACACTTTCCACAGGCGGGGATCATTTTAGCAAATATCCAGGGGTGAAAGTAACTGGAGCGTCTTACTGGTCCGGGGATTTGGCTGGAGCCAACTCTGGCCCCCAGAAGGGGCGGAGCCTCAGCTGGAAGGGGCGGGGCTGAAGGCAGAGCCAGCCCAGCCCCCATACCGGTAAGGGGCCTCCCCCCCCCGGCTCTGGCGACAGTTTAAAGGCCCAGGGGTGGTAGCGGCGGCCCAGACGCGGGCCCTTTAAATAGCTGCCAGAGTCTGGCCACCACCTTCCTAGGGCTCCGGCAACAGGGCTCCTGTCCCCATGGAGCCCTGCTGCGGGAGCCCTGCTGTGGGAGCCCGGGGGACGCTGCCGTGGGGCCCTGGCAGCTATTTAAAGGGCCCACGGCTGGGCTGCCGCTACCACCCCTGGGCCTTTAAACTGCCCCTGGAGCCCCGCAGCAGCCTCCCCCGGGCTCCAGGAGCAGGGGGCTCCAGCAGAAGTTTAAAGGGCCTAGGGCTCCAGCCGCTGCTGGGAGTCCTAGGCTCTTTAACTTGCGCCCAGGGAAGCCAATCCGCCCCGGTACGGCGCACCGGTTCTTACCGGTACACCGTACCGGGGCGTACTGGTTTACTTTCACCTCTGCAAATATCTCACCGCTATGGGTAAACAGGGAAACGAGGGTACATCTACTCCATGCTTGTGGCTTCCGCCCTGTTCCCTATGCTGCTCATGGGTGTGCAGCTTTGGTCCCTGCACAAGTGATTGCAAAATGGCAAGGGAAAGTTTCCTACAATGGGGTAAGGAGAAAAGCTGCTTTGCCACAGAACCTTTGGCAGAGGATTGCCGAGTACCTCCAGGAAACTTTCCTGGAGATCTCTCTGGAGGATTCCCATGAGATCTTGGCTTTTCTGCTGTACCGATTAGCTACACAGGGAAATGTGTAGCTCACAGAAACACAGCCAGCATTCCGCATTTATATACCCTGAACCCACCTCCACACTACACAAACTTACCAGGTGTCTCCTCTCCTGCTTCTTGCTCACCTTGAGATCAACTGCTGAGACTGGCTAGACACCTCTGGAGTGGAGAACAATTCTTGGCTGCCTGCCCCACCGGGCGCTGCACATCATCATCTAACTCTACCTCTTAATCAATAACTTTATCCTCTGGGTTAGGTCCCCTTTCCACTGTTTCCAGGTCCGCCAAAGTATCCACAGGGCTCTTGACAGTGGAGTGGGGTGGCCACTGAGGGTAGCGTCCAGTTCCTTATATAACTAGCAGTTTTTAAGTGAAGCATTGGATTGACGGGTTGCTTTCCTTGCCTCATGGTACGCCTGCCTCAGCTTCTTTATCTTTGCTCTGCACTGCAGCATGTCCCAATCATAGCCCTTTTCACACAAGCTTCGAGAAATGTGCCTGTAGTATCCCGATTCCTTTGGCTCAAATGCAGCTGTGATTGCACAGGCTCCTCTCTCCATATACTGATCAGATCCAGCAGCTCAGCAATGGTCCAAGCAAGAGAGTGTTTCGTGCGATAACCCACCATAGTTACGTGGGAAGATGAAATAAGACCTGTCCACGCCGAGCCAGCAGGAAATGGAATTTCAAAAATTCCTGGGACTTCTAAGGGGGAGGGGCAGATGTTTTTTACCTGGCTGCAGGGCAGTGGAGTTCATACTGCTGACTAGAGTGGTCAGCATGGTCCTTGTGGGACACCTCCTGGAGGCCAATTAAAGTGATGAAATGGAGCATGGTGTCTACACTGGCACTATGTTGAGAAAAATTTAGAGGAAAAAGATGTATGTCCCTCATTGGGTGGTTGTATTTTGTCACCAAAACCAAATATTTCCCCAGATTGCAGTGTGTATGCATTCACTGTTTGGTTGACAAAAGGCAGTTTTTGCTGACAAAATGTAGACAAGGTATAAGTATAAGATGAGAGGGAACGGGTAGGTACGTCAAAAGTTGTGGGGATGTAAAAATGAGATGATTATGATATGAAAAGTGTGGTAATCTTCCTTCAAATCCATCCCAAGACCCACTTATATAGTGATGTCCAGAAGAAATTAGCCCATTAATAATGATTAGCTCAATGGCCAAGTGAGGATAGTGGCTATTTATGCAAAGAGTAAAAAATATTGACATATATTCCTCTGTTTTCCCCTTTTGACCCAAGTGGTTAGCCAATTTTTGGAACCTAGTGGGTTGTTTTGATTAGGAGAAACTGATATTGGAATCAGATATTTCTTTGGCCAGGTGCAATCCTATTTATTTACAAAGAGCGTACAAAGTCCTATTTTCTTGAGCTCCACGGGAATCAAATGGGAAATAATTTATTTGCTCACAGTTCTAAACTTCTTTCAGCCAGTACTCAGTGCAAACAGCTCTCTAACCTTTTCCTCAGCGCCATGATCCCAGTGCATGTCCTGATTCCTTGGCTTTCTGCTCCTGATCTTTCTGCTTCTCTGGTGTTTGTCCTGCTTCTTTCTCTCCCATAGACACAGGTACCTCCACCAAACAATATCCAGTGACAACCTCCTCCCCTATGTGCCTTGCATGTACTTCTGTTTTGGCTGATGACCTGCATCTGTGTTTTGAGAGGAGGCTGCTATTGCTTCAGCTATTTGGTTCCACACAGAAGCTTAATTTTGTCCTATATTTACTCCAAACGAAGGAGTTACACTCACCTAGTCCCTCACCTAGTTACACTCACCAGATCTGGAAACTGAGGCACAGAAAGATTAAAGCTAGATTTTTCAAATTTGTGCATATAAGAAAAGGCATCTAAATCCATATTCAGGCACCTATATAAAAGTGATTTGATTTTTAGAAGTGTTAGAGTCAATTGGATCTGTAGGTGTTCAGCACCCCTGGAGTTGGGAGCTTAACATCAGGCATCTAAGTCTGAAAATTTTGGCCTATGTGACTTGCTGAGGGTAGGGACTCAGTGTCATTGATGAAATTAGTCCCTTGCTTAGTCCACGCTGTCTCTCATTCTGTTGAGGGGGCCCTCAAGACCAGGTGTCACAACGACTGCTTGACAGAGAAGCTGGCCTAGGGCAGTACTGTTATCAGTGGTAGTCCAAATGGAACTGCTCCTTACTGCTGCCAACCAAGCTGGGTTCTTCCCCAGCATCAACGGATCCATGGTTGTGTTTTTCCTGGATCCTAAAGGCCAGTCTTAGGTGTCTGTAATAGGATTGTGAATAACCTGTGATCTTCAGGAAAACATTGCCAACCCTAGTGATCAGTGTGCAGTTGCAAGGCTATTTTACTTTGTAAAAGACAAAAAATGGAAGCTGGTGTGCTCCTTTACACTTCCAGGTGTAAAACAGAAGCAGGGCGAAGAAGGAGGGAAGGCAGCAGCATGCTTTGTGGGCTTACAAAGGTTGCTTCTGTTTATGGAACAAGTAAACAATATAAATCAGTTTCCCTCTTTCCCACAATAGAAACGCCTCATCTCACTTACCACTACGGCAATCCTTCAAGGCAGAGGAAAGTTAACACCAGGGACAGGGCTAGTGTTTACTGATCCTAGTACTAATTCTGTAGCATGGGGCTGACCTCTCACCCACTTTTTATCAGCTGGCTCAGCCTTGAGCTTGTTGGTGGGACAACTTTGCTGGCTGGAAGCTGAGCCCTGCAGCGCAGCAGGGCTGCAGTGTGTATATGTGATAATTTTGAGGCTGGGGTTACCGTGGAAAGGCCTCAGAGGAAACTAGAGAGTTACGGGGGTGGGGGGTGCAGATATTGGAATGAGGATAATGTGAGGGACTAGGTCCTGAGCAAGGGAAGGGAGGAGGGGAGAAGAGTCAACGGGGAGGTGGGGAGCTTCAGAGTGGGGGGAGAGAAGTGG